>JAKSZT010053860.1:2754275-2890732 GCA_026826555.1 Tolypeutes matacus | reverse complement strand
GAAGGAAGGAAGGAAGGAAGGAAGGAAGGAAGGAAGGAAGGAAGGAAAAGAAAGGAACCAAGTTCCTCCCCTGGGAGTCACCACATGGGTCAAACTCTCGATTGAATTAGTGTCATAGACACCAAACCACCAACAATCAATTCTTTGGCTGCCAATATTTGGAGCACTTGTGTAATTAGGCCACCACAAAATGGTCAACGTGATCTGGCATTTGACAAAGTTTAGGTATCACTTATAGTATGCATAAGTATCAGCTAATTTTGAGTGTCATCATTTAAAAAAAAAAAAAAAAAAACCCACTTCAGACCATTGCTTAAAATCTGAAAAACGTAAATTAAATCTGTACCCCCACAGACTGTCTGGGGAGCATCTTTCAGGACCTACGGTAAGGGGCTTGCAGTAGTTGGGGGCCTCTTAATGGATATCATTTATTTTTGTCTCTGGTAGCTCGGGACTCACCAACCTCTCTTAGGTCCCAATTGGAAATTGACAGATTCCACAACTGTTCGTAGCCACAGACTGGCCAGTAGTGGTTCTGAGGGCCCCACGCCTGAACCAGACTCCCCGCATCTGGTTCACCTTCTCATCTAGGTAGCTGAGGGGGCAGAAAGGGGCTTCCCCTGGTGGCCCCACTACTCCCCAGGCTGAATGGCTCTCAAGCTCCATGCCTCCCCAGCCTCCTTAAGCAGCAGACACACCAGGCTGGGATGTGGCACAGCTCCCAAGCTGAAGGGCAATCCAGGTAGCCACATTTCAAACCCAAGCTCATGGAACTGCTCACATGTAATCATGTCCTGGGGGGCCATTTGGCGGGCTCTGATTTCCCCTTCTGTAAGTGGACAGCAGTTCACCCACGTGGAGAAACTGTCTGTGAATGACAGCAAAGCATGTGAAGAGTCACTTAACTATGCAAATTGACTATGTCCCCAGTTTGGTTCGGACTTCCCCTAACGGTTTTCTCGTGCGTATGCTTCAAGACATGGTCACAGGCTATATTATGTGAGGTTCCAAGAGGCCATTACATTCTCTGTTTTTTTTTTCCACCTCACTGTTATAATTTCTTCCATTGCTAGAATCACCATATGTCCATTACATTCTCATGTGCACAAAGAAAATGCATTTTTAGGGAGCCTCTAATTTTTGTTTGCATAATCGTGTCTCATGATATTTTAACGTTGCTACTGCTCATCAGAAATGAAAACTAAGACTTTATAATATTATCAGAATAATTTTCACACAGCAATAGTTTCTTACCTGTTTTATCTCACCTGCTAATCCCTGACCACAGTTTCCCATATATGATGATCCATTGAGAACTTGTTCCATTTTGGTTCATACTGCTATTCCATGCCTAGTCCCGTACTTTATGCACCGCGTAATTTTAAAAGCGTGCTCTCTCTCTCAGTTTTTATATTTGCCTTTCCTTCTCCGCTCACCTCCCTGCAGGGCATTTCTCCTTTTTTTCACCAGTTGAACATTGCACTGCCTTGCATATTAATGACACTCAAGTCAAGAAAAAAATGCCTGGTAGAAGAGACAAATATACGCTTGTATTTTTAAACGATTGATGCACATAATTTGATTTTCACTCTTTTAAATCCACTCTGGCTCTGGATATGAGGTGAGGCTTCTTTTTGGTGGTGGGGGTGAAAAATGTAGGAGCATTAAAAACAGAAATTACCAATCTCCACCCTCTCTGTTGTTCATATCCTTGAAAGTAGAAAAAAATAGAAGGCTATGTCTCTACTAAAACTCCAGTCTGTTTAGGGAATACAGGGAAAGAGTTTCAGCTATGCTCCCAGGTTCTGTAGAAAGGAAGCTATTCCACTACTTCTATTGATTTTACTTGCTTCTACGTTGTTTGCAACCCCAATGGGATATCTCCTTTTGTAAAGTAATTTTTATATGGTTTTTCACATAGTAATTGGATAGCTTTTTGGAGTGAAACATTTTCTTTTTTCAATGCAGACTATAAACTCCATTAATACAAAGCAGAAAGGGCTTGGAATTCAGTCACAAGGTCATTGTGGCCCAAGTTCATTTTCAAAGCAGTATTTCCCAAAAGGCAAGGAAACGGGATTTCTCACTGCCTCGCCATGGATAAATTATAGCCGCTGATTAACATCTATAAATATTATTCCTAGTTTGAGGCTAAATCCAAACATGGAAGGCATACTTTGGAAATTCAACATAAATCCTGCAGCCTCTGTTCTGCAATGAAAATATCATCGTGTTTGACTGAAAATCCGCTTCCAGAGAGGATTGGGGTGTTGCTAGGTTTTCTGATATTCGTGGTGTCATTTTGGAATATCTGTCTTTAAACTATGTACCTATTCTTCCAAAATCAGGTTTTTACCTCCTTGTAAGAAAGCATATTCTGTCCTGTAGCTATTTACAAGCAGCCTCTGCATGTGCCATCCTTGAATTATCTTCAAGGACATTTTTTTTATCCTTTGCTGACATTAAAAATAATATTTCTTGGTTTACATTTGTCCTTTCTCCCCTAACTTGCATATAACAATTACCAACTGAAATAAGCATTTAGGAACTTTGCCAGCACTTACTGTTAATATTCAAATACAAGTTTGACTCCAGTAGAGCTCTGCATCATTCCAATTCTGATACATATAGACTGGGAGGTGGTGACTATGATTAGTTCTGGCTAATGACCATGTTCTGGCACCAGAATAACATTCTATGTAGGTTCCATTCACAGTTAATTCCATCTGTGCCTCTCACCTTTTCATTCTTGGATACCACTTGTTTCAGTTTGCTAAAGGCTGCTGGGAGCAATATATCAGAAATGTGTTGGCTTTTATATGGGCATTTATTAGGTTCCAAGTTTATAGTTCTGAGGCTGAGAAAAATGTCCAAATCAAGGCATTGGGTAAATGTCTCTCCCTGAAGGTTGGCTGCTGGTGATCCTGGACTCCTGCCATGTGTCAAGGCACAATGGCAGCTCTGCTGGTCTCTGTGTTCTCCTCCAGGCTCACTTTATCCCCAAGCTCAGCAGGGGGTGATCAGGCACACGGTGGTGTCCACTCATCTCTCCCCTCTCCTCTGGGCCTCATTGCTTCAGCTTCAGGCTGCTCCATCTGTGGCTTTTCTCTCTCCTTGGTTTGTCAACTTCTGGAGGCTTCTCTCTGTCTCTGCCAGTCTTTTTCACTGTGTCTGCAGCTTTTATCCCTCTGTTTATAAAGGACTCCAGTAAGAGGATTAAGAACCACCCTGGGTCATGCCCTACTCTAGTGATCTAATCAAAAGGAAGGTCCCTTAAACGAATCTAATCAAAAGTTCCCATTTACTATGGGTTTATAGGCACAGGAATGGGTTCGCTTTAAGAACAGGATTTTCTGGGATTCACAAAGATGTCAAACCAGCACACCACTCAAAATATAAGGCCTCAGGATACAGGTCCCCTCTGAAACCTGCATCTCTGTGATACGTACTCCTTGCCCCTCCTTGAGTTATACTCTTCCCGCTCCCATCCTATATTTGAGCTTCCCCTGAAGCCACCTCTGAGTCAAGGACTTGACTGTATATAGTTAATTTGGGGGAGAAGGGGTGGTAATCTCAGGAAATATTACTCAGAGAGTAGGGAAATGGGACAGGCAAGGGAAGACAAACTATAAAGGGTGAGTCATCAAGCCAGTTTCCACTGTGGGCACCTGGGACTTCACCCTGCCGGGAACTCTGGGATCAGTGTGGAACACATGCTTCAGAGTTACTCAAACAAGGGCTGAGGGAGCTGGCCTATTTCTACAGGTGTTGGCCAAGAGCTGCTCCTGGGGGTAATAGCCCAGCACTTTCGACTGACTGTATGGCTAGGGTGGACTTTAGCAGCCTGAGAGAGCCCTCAGACAGGTGGAATGGGGCAAGGCACCCACACTCTCTGCTCTGCCTCCTTCCTAACCCTTTCCGCTGCAGCCTCTGAAACTCTCACTTCCTTGTAGCTGTAATAACCTTAGCATTTAATGTCTTCACCAAGCCTCTTTACCCTCTTTACCTGGTCCTTCTCTTGCAGCCATCTCGAAAGGAGGCTCAATCCTTCTGCCACACCATTTAGACTGGGATCCTCAGCAGGAGACGCTCTAGTTGCCCACAGTGGTAACTGGCTTGATCGAACTCACCCTTTATTGTCTAGGTGATGTGGCAGAGGTGTGGCAAGAGGTAGTTGGCATTCTCACGGTATCTAATTATTAATCTATATACCATTATTCCTTCACCCAAGTGCAAAATTCTTTTACTATTTATACCCTCTAAAAATACCATCTCTGACTCCCTCCAAATTCCATGCCATTCTCTGCATTGGCTGAAGACTTTTGCACCTTCCAAGCAGCCTGCCACACTGGATGGATATCGGCATTCAGATATCCACATGGACTAATTTACCTTCTCAGTTTGTCTTCTTTACTCCATCCACTTTCTCCGCCTTTCTCTTCATGCCACCTTTGGAACTGTACATGCTTCTACAGGGCAGCTTCATTGCAATTATGTTTATCTGTTTAGACTATGGGCTTCTTGAGGACAGGGAACATATTATAGTCTTCATATCCCTATAGGCTAGCATAGTCCTAGGTACCCAGATGTTTACTGCATGAAAAAAAAAGTGAATGAATGAATGCATGAATGAATGAGATCCAAATTAGGCTGGTTTTGAAAACAAACCTTTATTCTTGTGTCTGGCTTCCTTCTGAAAAAAAAAAGGGGGGGGTTTCTTTTAAATTCTAAAAGTGGCAACAGGCATTCCAGAGTTTTCCTTGCTGTGTGGGACCCACTAAAAACACAAATTGCAAACATACTTTTAAAATTTCACCTGTCACTACACTTGGTCTCCTGTACAGAGTGGTAATTTCTGTAGACTATTCCCCACTGACAACATCCTCTCGCTCCAATTCCATTACTAAAGAGTGATTCTCACCAGGACTATTTGTATCAACAGGGTCTTCTTCAACTCTCCCCACTACTCTTGTCCAGCATTCTTTCTATCAAGAGCCACCCACCCATCTTGTGTCCTACATACACTTGGAAGTATAATGTTGCCTAATCAGGCCCCACACGTTCTTGCCCATAATCTTGTTGTCACCTTCACTGCTCTTGGAAATCGCTCTTCTTGGCAAGCTCTTGCCCATCCATTGAGATCCAACTCAAGTGCTGCCTTCTGTGTGATTCTCCGCCAATTCTCTTCCTCTCGCACACGAGTTGGAATTACTCTTCTCCTGTTCTGTGTTTCCAAGACCTCAGTGGTAGCTTTGCTTCACAACGGTGTCAATCCCTACCCTGCTGAGTGAAGCAGGCAAGTTATTGAGCCTCAGTCTAATCAACTGCCACATGGAGAATGTGGTAGCTACCTGTCAGTGTCATTGTAGAGATGAAAAGAAACAACATCAAGTGAACATACTTTGGAATCCATAAGGACTAACACAACATGTATCTTTGCTGGCAGTTCTAACAAGCCAAGGCAAAAAGGCAAACCCTTGGCATGTGGACACTTGTGTACTGATAGTGAATTTACCAAGGACAAAGGAAGAGAACATTGGTCCACAAGGTCTGAGCTAGACTCACAGCTCCTCCTCCTATGAGCTGTGGGGCCTTGGGCAAGACGCTCAGCCTCATGGAGAGAGCCTCAGTTTTCTGACGTATAAAGTGGAACTAGTGAAGCCTACCTTGCGGAGTTATTGTAAAGGGTAGAGATGGTGAAGATAAGGCAGCCAGACCCAGACCTGCTGCTGTCAGCAATGACTACTACATGGAAGCTGGCGCAGATGGCTCTGATGGGTCTGCTCCAACGCAAAGGGCTCCCGATATTCCTTATCATCTCTCATACGGACCAGTATTGACCGGGGCACACACGCAGGGGTCAGTGTTATGTGGCTTCACAAGGCCTGACAGACAGTGACTGTCACACCCGTAAGTCTGAATTCTGTCCTGGAAGACCATGCTGCCAACCTTGCCGGCTTTAGAAACCTGCTTTGCAAACCCGCGCACCCCTAGGGTTCCGTGAGTCGCGCATGACAGGAAGCAATGCTAGAGTTATTCTCGGAAGCTCAGGCTCAGACAGAAGCTCTGAGAACGTGCAGTGTGCACTGGACTGGAGCGGGGTGGGGGGGGCAGTTCTCGATGGGGCAGTGAAATGAGCCAACCTGATGGCATTCCATAATGCTCTCCCTCAGGGCTCTGGCGGCAGGAATTAGTAATAATAAGAGCTTAATAACAACAACAGCAGGGGCCACTGTTCATTAAGACTGAGCTTTCAGGGCAATGTGCACTTTATTTCGCATACATCATTCCACTTAATCCTAGATTAGGCTCTAGGACTGTGCCTAAGCCCAGGTCTATAACAAGGACCCACCTTGTACCTGTATCCACATGCTACTGAGGCAGGAGTGGGTACGGTTAGGTAAATGAGGTGGTGGTTGTTTCTTGGCACTCTGGCATCTCAGACAAAGTATTTTGATTTCCAGATCCTTGGTATGTCCACCTCTACATGGGAATAATAATTTCTAATTCCTAACACACTTGGAAGAGTCCACGAGATATACTGGGTATGAAGTGATTTGCACAGTGCCTGGCATACGGTAGATATGAAATAAAAGATCTGTTATACCAATATAGAAAACACTTCTGAGAATATTTCTATTGGCCCCACGTAGATCCAACCCATCCCTCATTCCTCTCCATATTAAAACCTTGTACAGAGTTAGCCATGTGGCCCCAGGTAGCCAAGCAACTTGTTTCTCTCTTGCTCCAATTTCTTCCTTAAAAGAAGAGAGAGAACACATTTCCTCCCACCTGCCCCTGCAGAGCTGTCCGTGGTTGCTGAAGGGTTGCCATGGACACCAGTAGGTCTGGAAGCAGATGGGATATTCTGGGAAGACTTCAAAGGGACGATTCCTGAACTCTGTTCTGAAGAAAGAGGGTGGGATATCATTCGTTGGAGAAAAGGGAGCAGGTAGTTTTAGGTGAACAACATTCATAAAAGAGGTTGAGTTGATATGGGGGCCTCAGCCACAGGAAGAGTAAGCTGGTTTGGGTCTGTAAGAGAGAGCCACGCAGTTGGAGGTCTGGTCCAGTTTTTGCATCTTGTGAATGAGAGCAAAGATGGACGGAGGGTGTGAGGGGTTGCTCAAGCCCACATCCATCCAGCTAGGGCACCCTCTGCCCCAATGCCCCCTGTCTTAGATGATTCCTTAGAATGCCAACCCCAGAAGGGCAAGAACCATTTTCTGTTCCATTCACCTGTATATCCACAGAGCCTAGAATAGTCTTTTTTTTTTTTTTAACTTTATTTTGTACATTTAATAATTGAAAACATAAGCAATTAAAAACTAAAAAGTAAACACAGATGAATAAATATATACATTTCTCAATTAAATGTAATGGATACATGTAAATTTTTTTGTTGTTGTTTTGTTTTTTGTTTGTTTTTTTGTGTGTGTGAATCAAACAATATATTACACAATATATTTGGTTCATAGTAATGCATTCATATAGTATTTGTCCTTTTGTGTCTGGCTTGCTTCACTCAACATAATGTCCTCCAGATTCATCCATGTTGCCATATGCTTTATGACTTCATTTCCTCTTACACCTGCATAATATTCCATCGTGTGAATAGACCATAGTTTGTTTATCCATTCATCTGTTGATGGACACCTGGGTTGTTTCCAACTTTTGGCAATGATGAATAATGTGGCTATGAACATCGGTGTGCAGATGTCTGTTCGTGTCACTGCTCTCAGTTCTTCTGGGTATATACCCAGTAGTGGTATTGCAGGGTCACATGGCAAGTCTATATTCAACTTCTTTAGGAACTGCCAAACAGTCCTCCATAGTGGTTGTACCATCCTGCATTCCCACCAACAGTGAAGAAGTGTTCCTATCTCTCCACATAGAATAGTCTTTGATGCATAGGAGGGGCTCGTGACCTTAACTCCAGTGGCCTTTAAAGTTGAGGTGTAGGTAAAGGTGAGGAGAAGGGAGGGAAGGTCTGCTGGGGAATGTCTCTTACCGGGAGACAGTGATTAGGAATCTTACTTGAATCTGGGATGCAGTTGGAAATCAGCATGGTATTTTGAGAAGGAAAGTGATACAGTCAAAATAATACCTTAGTAAGATGATCGAAAATGCTTCCAAATAGACCAGAGAGAAAGAAGGCAGGAAGTACTCCACTTCTTGCCCAAAAGTTATTTTCCCCCAATTTGGTTATTGAACGAATTCATTTTTAAAACAATTCCTATATTGGTTGTCATGAAAGCCATAAGCTTCTCAAGTCAGCTCACCTGACAAGGTCGAAATTATCCATGGAGTCCAAGACACGAATTTAACGTCTCTCACTATAAAATGTGACCAGCCGACTTGCGGCCTTGCCTTTTGAAAGGCACAGGTTAAAACAGCAATTGCACGTAATGGTCTTGGCGTGCCAACTCCCTCGGTGGCTGCTGTCTGAGTGCTGGCCCTTGGGTCAAGGTGTTCCTAGTTGCCCAGGTAGAGTACTCTTGGTGCCTGCTAAAAACACACAACACAACAATGGGAGTGAAGTCAGCAGCCATGTCCATAAGATGGAGAGGAGGCTCTTGGCACAATGGACATGTAATCTCCATATTTCCCAAACAAGAGTGAGAAGGGAAAATAGCCTGGCAATCACTCCACCCCTACATAGTTGCGTGGCTTACAAGCCGAACCTGACTGCAGCCAAGGCAATGGCCACAAAGAACTTTAGATGTACTGGTTTCTCTATCACTTGCTTCCTTGAATTATTTTTTCTCCCTTTCCTCCTCAATCCCTGTCTCATCCACCCACTAGAATCTTTTATTTATTTTTGGCAGCCTGCAAGGAGAAAAAATAATGACAAGAAAAAAGAACTGGAATTTACATAATACCTTCCTTCCAAGATACTAAAAGCAGTTCACCCATCTATAATTTGCCCTCACAACAATCCTTTGAACAGGCTATTACCAATATTATTATTATTTCCATTTTGCAATCACATAGCTTGCCGCTGAGATTTTTAGCTAGCACCAGCTTGTTTCTTGAACAATTTCAGCCCCTCAGCATATGTACAAAAGAGGCTTCAACTGCCTCCTCCCGTTTGTGATTTGCTACTTATTCCATTACTGACTCTGGCCTTCTCTCTGTTTAAATTTCTATTTAAAAATATATTAAATCCCTGTATTGTGAGAATATGGCAGGACCGGTGAACAGAGGGTGAAGTGAGCACTGAAAGAGAGCAGAATCAAACATAACCCTCTCCCGAACTAAAAGGGAAATGGAAAGGAACTGTCACTGAAAATTGATTTGAATTGCATAAGAGTGATTTTTTTTAAAAAAAGAATAGACTCAGGATATGAACTATTCTTTCCAACAGCTTCAACTTCACAGCTGACACTACCTGTCTCTTTCTAATCTCTTCCAGTCTTCCAAGCTTCAAATTTGTATTGGCTTCAAAAATTTTAACTTCTCAAAAATGTTTCCAGCTCACTGACTTCTTCTAGTCATCTCACATATCCCATGACAGCTGTGCCTCCCATGGGAGTGACCCTAAACTGTCATGAGCCACTTGCAAATGGTCTCTTTTAATCACCTCCAACAATCAGTTCCTTCCTTGGGCTACCTGATTTATTTTTAGCACAGACAAATTTCATTCAGTAGACCAGATGTTGAATCTTACCTTTTCCCCCTCTTTTCCCTTCTCCTCTTACTCATATTCAGTGCCATCACAATTCCTCTCTCTATATAATAACTGCCCTCCTACCAGAGAGGGGCCAAATCAGTCAGCTATTGCTTCATAACAAATAACTCCACGGCCTCAGTGGCTTCCAAAAATAAGGACTTCTTTCTCACGAAGCTGCCGCCTGGCTGGGGTGGCTCTGCTGATCTTCACTGGGCTTGCCTGGAAGCTGCCCATGAGGTTCAGCCCTACTCCAAAGGCCTCTCTTCCTCCCTAGGCCAGTGGGCTGGCTGGGATATGATATCACATGGTGATACAGAGCTTGAGAGGGCAAGAAGGAACATGCAAGGCCTCTAAAAGATTAGACTTTGAACTGGCACACTTTGACTTCCACACCTGTTCCACTGGCTAAAGCAAATCATTGGCTAAGCCCAAAGTCTAGATCAGGCAAGTAAACTCTACCTTTAGTGGAAAATTGCAAAGTTACCTAAAAGTACATGGGTACAAGGTGGGATATAGAATTGGAAGCGTCCTAACTAACAAAAGGATGATGATGGACAATGCCCATCCCCCAAAACAGAGAATATCTACAGCTGCAAGCAAGACAGTTCCATCCATCTACTCCATGGGATCTAAGGCCCTTCTCAGTCAGAAGCAGAGTGGGCATCACCATCCCCAAATCC
The DNA here is from genome assembly GCA_026826555.1 of Tolypeutes matacus. NCBI lineage: Eukaryota > Metazoa > Chordata > Mammalia > Cingulata > Chlamyphoridae > Tolypeutes > Tolypeutes matacus. The sequence goes on along the minus strand of JAKSZT010053860.1, from coordinate 2,880,379 downwards.
ACAAGATTGAGGAATGAGCAAACCTAAGGGGGGAATGCAACTATGGACTAAAGTAGACATTATTATTCTAGTAATGGAAAAACTTGTAACATTGATAAAAAGGCAGTGGTCATCAGAAGTTCTGAGGGGAGGGAGAGGGAAACATAGGTATAACATGGGGCATTTTGGGGATATTGGAATTGTTCTTCCTGACATTGCAATGATGGATACGGCCATTATGTATTTTGTCAAAAATCTATAAAATGTTGCAGTGCAAAGTGTAAACCGTAATGTAAACTATAGACCACAGTTAGAAGCAATGCTTCAATATGCATTCATCAATTGTAACAAATGTACCATACTAATGAAAGATGTTGTTAATGGGAAAAAGTATGGGAGGGGGAGGGGATGGGATATATGGGACTCCCCTATATTTTTGATGTAACATATATGTAATTTTAAAACTTCTTTAAAAATAAAGAAAAAATTATATTAAAAAACAAAACAAAGGGGAGTGGATGTGGCTCAGCAGTTGAGTGCCCGCCTCCCACATGGGAGGTCCCCGGTTGTTCCCGGTACTTCCTAAAGAAAAGCAAACTGACAACGAGCAGACAACAAGCACAAACAACGGGGAAAAACAATGAGCAAGCCATCTCATGGGGAGGGGGCAGAATTGGAAATGTCCTACATGGTTAAAAATGGTAGATTGTAGAGTTCGATGGCTCATGCTCCATCACTTTCAGGCCATGTGGCTTTTTAAAAGTGCTTTACCCTTTCTGAGCCTCAGTTTCTTTATTAGTAGTATGGGCTTAATAGTATCACCTATCTCATAGGATGTTGTGAGAACTGCTGAAATGCTCTACATTTACAATGAAAAATAGGAGCAAGCAATATTATTATCATTCTTGAAAGTTAAAGAATTTAAAAAAGCAATCAAATCCAATCAAACTTTTTAAATCTTTGTTTTCCATTGAAGTAAAGAAGTTTAGGTGAGGAAAGGATGCTGGAAACCTTCAAGGGGATTCAAAATTGCAGCTTAAGGCCTATTGAAAAATTTTTTCTTTATTAGAGAAGTGGTGGGTTTACAGAACAAACATGCAGAAAATACAGGACTCCCATCCACCACCCCACCCCCCAACACCTTGTATTGGTGTGGAACATTTGATACAATTGATGATAATGCGTTTTTATCATTGTACTAGTAACTAAAGGCCATGGGTTAACTTAGGGGTCACTGTATGTATAGTGTGGTTCCATGGACTTATAAACATCTTTTATTCTGTTACCATCTATACAATCTAACATTTCCTCCTTTTAATCACATCCAGACATATATTTCAGTGGTGGTAATTGCGTTCACAACGTTGTGCTGCCATCGCCACCATCCATTACCAAAACATTTCCAGCATTCCAAATAGGAAGCCTGGATATTTTAAGCCTTAACTTCACTTTCCCTACCCCCACCTCATCCCCTGGCAACCTATATTCTAGCTCGTGAATCTATGAGTTTGCTTATTCTAATTGTTTCAAATCACGAGGTCATACAATATTTGTCTTTTTGTATCTGACTTAGTTCACTCAACAGGATGTCTTCAAGATTTATCCATGTTGTCACATGTATCAGGACTTCATTCCTTTTTTACAGCTGAATAATATTCCATCATATGCATATACCACATTTTATTTATCCATTCTTTGGTTGATGGACACTTGGGTTGCTTTCATCTTTTGGCAATTATGAATAATGCTGTGGTGAACATCTGTGTGCAAATATCTGTTTGAGTCCCTGCTTTCAATTCTTTGGGGGTATATACCTAGTAGTGTGATTACCAGGTCATATGGTATTTCTATACTAGCTTTCTGAGGAACTGCCAAACTGTCTTCCACAGTGGTTGCACCATTTTACATTGCCATCAGTGGTGAATGACTGTTCCTATTTCTCCTCATCCTCTCCAACATTTGTAATTTTCCATTTCTTTTTAATAGCAGCCATTCTAATAGGTGTGAAATGGTATTTCATTGTGGTTTTGATTTACATTTCCCTGATGCTAATGATGTTAAGCGTCTTTTCATGTGCTTTCTGGCCATTTGTATATCTATGACTTCTTTGAAGAGATGTCTCTTCAAGTCTTTTGCCCCATTTTAAAATTAGGCTGTTTATCTTTTTGTTATTAAGTTGAAGGATTTCTTTATATATTCTGGATATTAAACCTTTATCAGATATGTAGTTTCTAAATATTTTCTCCCATTGTGTAAACTGTTGTTTTACTTTCATAATAAAGTCCTTTGAGGAATAAAAGATTTAATTTTGATGAGGTTGCATTTATCTATTTTTTCTTTTGTTGCTTGTGCTTTTGATGTAAAATCTAAGAAACCATTGCCTAACACAAGGTCCTGAAGATGCTTCTCTACATTTTCTTCCAGGAATTTGATAATTCGAGCTCTTATATTTAGGTCTCTGATCCATTGAGTTGATTTTTGTACATGGTGTGAGGTAGGGGGGCCTCCTTTTTTGTGCAAATGGAGGTCCAGTTTTCCCAGCACCATTTATTGAGGAGACTATTCTTTCCGAATTGAGTGGTCTTTGTCCCCTTGTCAAAAATCAGTTGGCCATAAATGTGAGGGTTGATTTCTGAGCTCTCAGATCTTTTCCATTGGTCTATATGTCTGTCCTTATGCCAGTATCATGCTGTTTTTTGGGGGGGAGGAGTAGGCAAGGAAGTAAAGAGTTTATTGAGAAGCAAGAGAAAGGGAAAGTACACACCCAAGACATGAGTGTAGACATGCTCAAGGGGCTGAGCCTGCAGCCTTTTAAGGCTGGCCCGTCCTCCTCCCCCTTCCCCATACTAAGGAGGGGTCTTAGCTATTTGCTGTCCTGATTGGTTGCTTTTCTGCCTTCCTATTGGTTTACTGTACCTGTTAGCTTTTAGGGAGCCAATGGGGAGGCCTTTCTGTTTGAAATTATTCGGGGCTTCTTTTGAACCAGGGAGTTTCAAACGGGACCGTGTGACCAGGTCCTTAGTGGGCTTTTCTGCTGTGATGGTGACGGCTTTGTTTCTGAACGGCTGCCTTCCCTCAGGGGGTTTCCAGGCAGGGTCTCGCAGCTGTGTTCTTGGCGGGGGTCTCTTGGCCATGTTCTTTGTGCGGTCTCAGCTGTGATGATTACAGCTTTGTTCTGACCAACTGCCTTCCCTCATTTCCTATACTAACCTGCCTCAACTCCCCCCTCAGAGAGTTTACACCTTTATCCTTAAAGGGGAGCTGAAGGGCAATGGTCATTTTTCTGTAGCTGCTTCCTGCTGGTTAGGGGCTGCAGTCCCTGCCTGACAGGGTGTGAAACTCTCTGGTTGAGAGAAGGCAAGTCTGACACCGTGGTTGGAACTGGATGAAATCCCCGCATGACTATTCATTTGCTTTGTAAAGCATCCAACCTGGAAGAGATAAACCTGGTTAGGGCTTTAAAAACACAAGAGCCTAACAGTAGAATAAATAGAAATTGTGAAAGTGGGTCTGAAAGTGGTATAAGCCAGGAAAGGTTAGAAACACAGAGAACAGGAGGGCTAGGTTGATGGGTTCATAAGATACGGAGGGGGCGATGTATGCTGGTGAACATAAGCCTGTCTAGAGGCGAGGTAAGGAGAGATAAGCCTTGTTTCTGCAAAGAAAGAAAATTCCATTTTGACAGTTTAAAGGAGCAGCAAATGTGCTGATTAGGGGTGAGGAAAGAGCGAGTATCATGCTGTTTTGTTTTGTTTTGTTTTGTTTTGTTTTGTTTTGTTTTGTTTTGTTTTGAAGAGGTACCAGGGATTGAACCTAGGACCTTGTACATGGGAGGCAGGTACTCAACCACCGAGCTACATCCGCACCCCATGCTGTTTTGATTACTGTTGCTTTGCAATAAGTTTTAAGATTGGAAAGTGTGAGTCCTCCAACTTCATTCTTCTTTTCCAAGATGACTTTAGCTATTCAGGCAACTTACCCTTCTGTGTAAATTTGATAGTTGGCTTTTCCATTTCTGCAGAGAAGGTTACTGGAGTTTTGATTGGGATTACATTGAATCTATAAATTTTCTTTGGGTAGGATTAACATCTTAATGATATTTAGTCTTCCAATCCATGAACACAGAATGTCCTTCCATTTATTTTAGCTTCTTTGATTATTTTAGCTCTGTGTTCAAGTCATTTACATCCTTGGTTAGATTTATTCCTAGATATTTGATTCTTTTAGTTGCTATTGTGAATGGACTGTTTCTCTTGATTTCTTCTTCTGATTGTTCATTGCTTGTGTATAGAAACACTACTAATTTTGGGTTATTGATCTTATACCCCGCCACTTTGCTGAATTCATTTATTAGCTCTAGGACCTTTGTTGTGGATTTTTCAGGCCTATTGGAACTTGAAGAACCAGTAGCAATCATTTTGTCCATTGGTTTTCCTACCTGCTTTGAGCAGTAGAACCCTTTCATGAAGAGAAAACCTAACCTAGAATCCCATTGCATAAAACAGTGGAGAGATGCTGGTTGAAAAGACACTGGGGTAGCCAGGGCTCTGCCTACTGGCATGCATCCATATCTCAGAAGGGTTTCATGGAGCAAGGTTTGGAAAGCACCAGTGTAGTCCAACTTTCTCTGTCTTCCTGATGGAGAAAGTGAAGCCCAGTTGGGTGATGTGCTTTTTCCCCAAAATCATACTGTTCATTGGTGCCTGAGCAAAGAGGAGAGTAGAACCTTGCTACCTGACTCCTCAGACTTGCCATCTGACTTCTGAGAAATTTCTGTGCCTGTGTTGGTTCACAGAAACCTCTTTTATCTAATTTCACCTCGTCTTAGGTTGCCATGGGGCTTCTCATGCAAGTACCAGAAATGGTACTTTTATAATAGGAATTTTATTTAGGGCAAAAGCTTTATCCTAAAAGTTCCACAGCTGTGAAATGTCCAAATCAAGGTATCAGCAGAGATGCTTTCTCACCAAAGTCAGCCACTGGTGATCCTGGGGTTCTGCCATGTGACAAAGCATGGATGGCCATTGATCTCTGCCAAGGTCCCTGCCTTCCCCTCCAGAATCTACTGTCTCCAGGAGCTCAGCTGTGGGCAACCAGGCATAGGGCTTGTCTCTTCAGCCCTGAGCTGCTCCATGAGCCAGCCTCTTAGGGCTTTGTGCTTAAGCTTTGGTTGCTAGTGATCCTCACGTCCTCTCAAAAATGGCAGAGCTCCCTTTTCCAGCAGGAAGTGAGGATCATTGGGAGATGGTTAATTTCATGTATCAACTTGTCTAGGTTATGGTGTCCAGTTGTTTGCTCAAGCAAGCTCTGGTTGTTGCTGTGAGGGTATTTCATAGATGGATTTATGTGTATAGTCAGTTGATTGCATCTACAGTCAACAAAGGAGATTGCCCTGAGAATCGAGGGAAGTCTCCTCAGTGAATCACTTGGAGATCTGGAAGCCAGAACTGAGGATTTCAGCAGTCAGAAAGAACAATTTCTATCTTTACTTCAGCCAGCCAGTTTAACCTGGAGAATTCAACATCACCTTCATTGGAGTTTCCAACTTGTAGCCTGCCCTACAGAATTTAGACTTGCCGTTCCCCTTTGGTCGCACCAATTCCTATAATAAATCTCTTAATATTTACATAGTTCTCTGGAGAACCTGACTAAGACAGGAGCCATCTTAGGGGCTGCCTACCACACGTGTGCTAAGTTTTAAATCGTAACAAGCTGTACCATTTGTGCACTCTCAGTATATCTGTTGTACTTAAATCAGAAGTTTGGTTGATTAATTGATAGATCCTCTGCATCTCACAAAATAAGCTCTCTTAGGAACAGTTTCCAAATTCAAACTGCCTAGCCTAAATTTGCCTGCAAAGGTTAAAAAATACAGTAAAATAAAGGGTTTTAAATGATACAATTTTATCAAAATATTAACTTTGATAAGCACTGTATCAATTACTATTTAACTTTATTATTATTATTTAACTTTAATAGCATAATATTTTTTAGAAAGGAAATCACAGTCTAAGTCTTAAATACAGTCAGTTCAACATGTGAATTAGATTTTGCAGCCAAAGAAGTCTGGTTTCTCCCTGGGTGTATATGCAGGTCCCCAGTTGCATGTAAGCTATTTAATTCTAAACTTAAAATTACAATGTACTTTAACCTTTTCTATGCAGAATCCAAGCATATACCTTACAATCAATATGCATTGCCAATTATGCCCTCCAAATTCCTTTTTGTAGTGAAACTTTTCAAATCCTAGACCCTGACTGGGTCTTCTCCTCTCCCTTAAGTGTATTAGTTCTTTCCCCCTCCACCCTATTCTCCCAAAGAGCCACTTGTGCTAACCCCACTCCCAGCAGTTAGCACATTCTCTTCCACACATCAACATGTTTGTAAGACAGAAAAATTTTATTTATATTACAGGTTGCAATTACAGTATTCTGGGGAAGCCACTACCATGGGTTCTTGATAAGGGAGGCATGGTCAATTTCAAAACTACATGACCTCTTGGAATGCTGCTTTTTAAAAAACATTTTCAAATTCTTTATGAAAAGATTGTTTTCCAGATACCTGTTGCTGCCTAACACCCTAAATAGAATGGCTTAAGAAAACCATTTATCACCTCTTATGGTTCTGTGGGTTAACTGGGCTCATTCTAATGGTCCTCCATGATAGCTCTCGCTAATTGGCAGCTGGGGCTGCAGCCACCTGAAGGTCTGATTGGGCGTGGCACCCAAGATGGTGTCTTCACTTATATGCCGTTGCCTGGACCGGGACAGCTGACACAGCCGGGACTGGCCGGGCATCTTTCTGTCTGGCCATGCTGCCTCTCCACATGGCTAGCTGGGGCTTCCCCACAGCGTGGTAGTCGCCGGGCTGTTGGCCTTCTGACATGATAGCTGACCTCCCTCAGAGTGAGCATTCCAAGATACCCAGCAGAGGCGTCTAAGATTCTTCTATCGGAGGCCCAGAATTTAGGCAATGTCACTTCTGTGATATTCTCTTTATCAAACGTGAGCCCAGGGCCCAGCCCAGATTCAAGTGGAGGAGACTATGCAGAGGTCTGAATGCCAGGAGGTGTGTCATTGAGGGCCATCTTTGGAGCCTTCAGACCACAAATGGGAAAAGATGAGCAGCATGATCATCCAGGTTTCCAGGGATGGACTCTACCACGTTGCTTAACAAGGACCTTTCCTTATTCTCTTCATTTTCCCTTTAGCTGCCAAACTGGTGGTCTTTTTGCTCAGCAGTAATAACCCTCACTCAAGAGGGGAAACGGGAGTGGGAGAGACCTTGTCTGTATATTTGGTAGAAGCCAAGTTGAGGCTCCTGGTCAAATGGACTCTTGGCCCTATCTCTCTGTGTCTCTGTTGGCCCTGGTGACTATGGTGGCTTCCTTCTGCCCATTTTCACCCACAGCATCCCCTGAACATCACTGAGAAATGATAAGGAATCCCATTCCTCTTGTTTGTAGGAATCAGGTTAAAGGCAAGGGTCAGCAGCAATGGGCAGAGTGTTAATGCTTCATATAGTCCATGACACATCACGCTTAGCCGTAATATGGTGCACTTTTCTGAATGGTTGGTAATTTGCTCGCCGTTTCCATTCTCTCCAGCTAATGGCTTCAGTACCAGTTAGGAACTGATGCAGTAGATAATTATAATCTCTGTTCAGAGTATTGGAAAGGTCAACTAGATGAAGCATTAAACCCCATTCCAAGTGTAGCCATGTGGTAACTCTTCTGAAAATGAAGGGCAACACTACTTCCCCAGCTTTGCTGGCAACTGGCTAGGCTGACACCATGTTATGGCTGGTCATCAGATCAGAAAAATCTTAGTGTTCTTTTCCCATCTCCAGGTTGAGATAGGAAGAGAAATAGAAGGCATCCCAGAGGCTTCACAAAATTCCCCAGGATTGAAGAAAGGCCCTTTGGAGCAGAGTCATTGGAGAAATGCTGTTATTCAGTTCTTCTTTCTATCAGCAGTGACTGTCCTCCAGCAGAGCTTAAAGGCTGAGCTGGACAAGCTTGCAGAAAAGAATATTTTCTCATCTCTTTGAAGAACTCTGAAGTGTAAGAAGGGGAAAGAATCTTATGTGTGCATTTACTTACCTTAGAAGTTAGAGTTCAAACGCCCTTTCATTGTGCCTTACCACCTTCCTTTCCAAATAAAAATATTGCACAGCTATCCTTTGAGTTATGTTAGATTGTCATTTTTCAGTTTACAAAATCCTCTCACATATAGTCCTAAATTATCTCTTTATTTGCTTTTTATTTATTTATTTTTTTAAAGATTTTATTTATTTATTCATTTATCCCCCCCCCTTGCTGCTTGTGCTCGCTGGGTCAGCTAACCACGCCGTGCGGGCGGGCTTGCCTTCACCAGGAGGCCCCGGGAACCGAACCCGGGGCCTCCCATATGGTAAACGGGAGCCCTACTGATTGAGCAACAGCCGCTTCCCTTTATTTGCTTTTTAAAAGCCTGATTTTTCAGCCTTCACAGATCAATTACTTATTGCTACTTTTGAAGTTTAAAATATCATAGATTGTTTAGACTTATTTTTTAAAACAAGACTCCTGAATTTGGACGTCAGATATCTTCCCATGTATTATAGTTATTTTTGTTTTGTTTTGCTCCCACTCTCCAAGGACATCTCAATGGCCCTTCACTACTCTGTTAAATTCATATCAAACTCTGAGTTGATCAAGAGAGCTATTTAGTTGGTCTAGAAGGGAAATATACAATGGCACATGCCAATGTGATTGCATATTGCAATATTAAAATGGTGTAAATATAAAATGGGAAAGGCAGTTCAAGAAAGGTTCCAAACTTTGCTTCTCTTAAGAAATAGGGAGAACCAGCTTTAGCTTCATTGTGGAAAGGGATTTTAACACACTTCACTAAGCTCCACCTCATTAGAATCTGGACTTCTTCCTCACACGGCTTTGCTTGCTGCAACAGAATCTCATCCAGTAACATTATAAAATGGGATGTGATGCCAAAGCATGACCTGTGACCACTGATGTTGGATGACCCAAACACATGTCAAGGGACCTTCCATCAAGAAAGGATAAGAAAAGACCTTTGTTAGAGATAGGAAGAGAGAGGAATGGTAGACGGATTTGACAGGAGTGGTTTAAGGTAAGATAAGATTGCATTTTTCCCTGCAGTTCAACACTGTGACTCCGAGATTAGAATTATGTTTTGAATAAACTCAACTAATCATTTAAATCGAGATTGGCACAGCAATTTGAAATTATTCTTCAAAAGTAGAACATTTACTTGGATTTATTATGAAATTATATTTCTCTAAATGTGCTTCTAACTGGATCTTTAAAAATCTCTAAGTGTTTTAGTCCTCCATAAAAAGAAAATAAAAGTTATCTGATTACTTAATCGTGGCATTTTCAGTTTCAATTCTATAATCTTTCTGTTGCGGCTATTTCATAAAGGCTTAGATCTTTTTTTTCCTCCCCACCCAGGACTGGATTAGGAATTCTAAGGGATCCAAAACATTATGGAATCAATTCTTGTCTGGCAGGTTGTAATTAAATAATTACAGATGAGAGAAAACAGAAGAAAAGCACATCCCAGTCCTGATGATAAATAACATATTGGAATATTTTATTTCAATTCAGATAACTTCATTTATTCATTAAATGGTAAAATTAAAGTCAATCTAGGTAACCTTTCTGGCAAGTTACAGAGCATTAATGTAGACATAAAAATTTGAAATGCCATAAATATAATAGAAAGATTTTGAAAAATGGTTCCTATTTTCAAATAAGATGTGCCGAGCAATGCTTATTGCTGACATTCTTGATAGAAAAAAATGCTGTGATAAGGTGGTCATGGGTAGAAACGACTTTTGAGATACTAATGGCTTCTGAGGTTACATCTCTCTCTTTGTTAGTGTGGCAGACAGAATCTAAAACGGTACCCAGTGAGCTCTGCCTCTTGGTATTCACGGCCTTGTGCAATCCCCTGTCCTTTAGTATGGGCGGGGCCTGGGACTTGCTTCTGACCAAAGTGATGGGACGTCACTTCCATGATTATGCTACATGAAATTGTGACTTCCGGCTTCCCAGCAGATTCTCCTCTGCTGGCTTTAACGAAGCCACTTGCCATATTGGGAGGCCCGTGTGGCAAGGAACTGAGGATAGCCTGCAGCCAGGAGCCTTCAAGAAACTGAGGCCCTCAGGCCAAAGCCCAGAAAGGAACTGAGTCCTGCTGGAAATCCCAGAAGTGAGCTTGGAAATAAATCCTGCCCCATCTGAGCTTTGAGACGAGATCCCTGGCCAACACCTTGATGGACGCCTCATGAGAGAATTTGAAGCAGAGGGCCCAGCTAGGCCAGGCCATGGCCGTGTTTCTGACCCACAGAAACTGAGATAATAAATGTGTGCTGTTTTAAGCCACTTAATTGGTGGTTATTTGTTATACAACAATAGCTAGCTAATCAAGTTAGCATCTGTGGTAGGCAAAGCAATGCCCCCCACCCCCCACAAAGATGTCCACACCCCCAGAACTGTGACTGTGTCACCTTACAGAGCAAGAGAGACTTTGCAGAAGCGATTAACTTAAGGCTGTCGAGACAGGAAGAGTATCCTGGCTTACACAGGCTGGCCCAGTGTAATCACAAGGGTCCTTATACGTGAAAGAGGGAGAGAGAAAAGCCAGGGAGAGATTTGATCTGCTTTGGGCATGGAGAAGGGAATGCAGGCAGCTCCTAGAAGCTGGAAAAGGCGAGGAGATGGCTCCTTCCCCTACAGCCTCCAGAGTGAATGCAGCCTGCTGACACCTGGCTTTTAGTCCAAGGAAACACATTCAGAGTTCTGACCTCCAAAATTGTAAGACAAGAAATCTGTGTTGTTTTCAGCCACTAAGTCTGTGGTAATCTGTTACAGCAGCAGAGGAAACAAACACCCCCTCTGTGCTTCTTTTCCCAGCATCTAAGATGAAGAACAAGAGTCCTTATGCACGAGCTCTTCTGCTGCATATCACGTGTTCACCTAGCCACTGCCCTGGGTGGGGCCACCCTGCACCGCCCCCCTGCCGGGAACAGCCGCATCCACGTCCCCCTAGAGCAGGGCTTCTTAACCAGGGGTCCGTGAGCTGGAATTGAAATTCAGAAAACCAGGATTCTTGTGGGGCCGTGTTGGTGCAGGGGTGATATGTTTATTAAATAACACACAGCAGCGTGCACTTAGTAGGGGTCCGGGTTTTCAGCTGACTGGCAAAGGGGTCCGTGGATCAAAAAAGGTGAAGCAGCCCTGCCCTAGAGGCTAGGGGCAAAATTCCTTTGTGCTATAAAGCCTGGGGGGGGGGAGGTGCGGATTGCTGGGTCACAGTGTTTGTGACACTGAAGTTGACCCGAGAAAGAGCCCGATGGCTCCCCAGAACCGCGAGCCGTGTCTACCACTCCAGGGCAATGCATGATCCCTCATCTTACACCCTGACATCTCACTGGATTGCCCTGGTGCTCTGTTACTCCATGTAAAGAGGATACTGGCGGTTGACTCCGGTTATTGGGGACCCTCTGCCCACCCTGGGGAACTGGAAACTCGGGAGAGCAGGGGGGCTACTGCTCTGCAGCCCCTCCCCACCATGCCCAGTGTCCTGCCTCCTCCTTGAGCTGCAATCCTAGTCCTCCTTCCTCTGCTCCCTTGATCCCTCTCTTCGCCGCCCCACGGCCTCCACTCACTGCCGTGGCGGCGACACAGCCCGAAGTGAGCAGGCCACGGCCACAAAGGAGCTGGCGCTAGCAATGCGACTCGCAGCGGCTTCTTCAAGGGAACAGCCTTGTGTGGCCTTCCTCATTTGGGCAGTAAATCCCTAACGCCAGTAATTAATTACGACCCAGAGTAGGAAAAGTCAGCTCCGCCTGGCCAAAGTGGCCAGTGACCTTTCTGCCACGCACGATCCAAAAGGAACAACCGGAGGAAGAGAGCCGGGTATAACCCGTCATATGATTTTTCTTTTCCCCGAGAGCCCGGGTTATTGGGGAGGTTTGGGTTATGTGGAGGCAATGAAATGCACGGTTCCCTGGCGCCGCCCTGCATTTAGCTACAGAGTGCTCCCTGTTGTGAACAAATGTCCCGACTGGTGCCTGTCTGGAATATGTCCCGGGCCAGGGTCCTAGGCACGTCCCCGCGTCCCGAGTAAACCGTAGGGCAGGGAAGGCGCTGGTCGCTACAATGATATTCTTCCTTCGTGATGTTGACCCTGAGAGAGAATCCTGTCCCACAGATTGACAGAATTGCTTAAAAGCTCTCCCCCTTACCGCAACTCCAGAGGAAGTTTTAAGCCTTTAAAGAAAAGTAGGCTACAGGAGAATCCATTTTGAAAGCAAAGTGCAGAGTCTGCCTGAGTTGATGCTTGGGAAACCGTTCCACCACCCGGCAGAATTTGACTTTGGGGCCCTGCTGCTGGCACACATTAATATCGCCCGACCCAAGCCCCTAGGAAGCTTTCAGTCGGGCTGTCTGTTCCACTTGGGGAACACTTGATTTTTGTTTCCCCTGTTACGTGAGAGCCCACTCCTGAGCTTTTAGATTGACTCTGCCCTGGAAGCCCAAAGAACTTTCACCAACGCATGACATTTCGTATCAAAAGAAAACTGTTGCTGCTAGGGTCAGGCTCCGTGCACTTCATGAAAATGTTTGTTCTCCTCTCTTACAGAAGCTGCAAAGAATCGATACTCCTCACTGTCCTTCAGCCGTACCCTGTAAGTGTTCTGTGAGTAAAAGCACCCCTGGATGATGGCAGGTTTCTGCCCCCCATCTCCTTTACCCACTCCAGGAAAGCCAGAATGATGAGTAACCTCAGAGAAAAGGAACACGGACTCACAAGACGGCTTTAGAAAGCTTGGTTGTTTGCACTTTGTGCTCCATGCCTAAACTATTCACTGGAGAGAAAAAAAGTAATGCACTTTCTAAACATCTTGAAAGACAATGAGCTGTTCAGTCCTGTGCTACTCTCACATCGGGCATCTGATGCAAAGCTCAAGCTTTCCCGTGGTTTCCAGTTTAAGAGTCATGAGTCTACTGGGAATAGCTAATTGTAGGCGATTGAAGCATAATTGTTTTTCTTATCCCCATCTAAATAATTTGGTAAAGGACTGAATATTCCATTGAGGCCTGATTTAAAGGTGGGCATTAGAGGAAATGTGGTCGTGAGAATATGATTTCAGCAGCTGTGGTCAGGATGGTGGAGAGTGATTAAAATCATATTGAACTGAATCCTCCAGTTCCCAGGATGTATTTTTAACAACTTTATGGAGGTATCATTTGCATACCATAAAATTCACCCATTTCGAGTGTACAATTTAATTATCTTTCTCAAATTTCCCAAGGCGTGCAACCTTCACCACCATCCAGTTTTAGAACATTTCCATCACCCCAGGAAGATCCCCCGTGCCCATTTACCGTTAATCCCCGTCCCCACCCTCAGTCCCAGGCAACTGCTAATTAACTTTCTATTTCTATAGATTTACTGTTGCTCGGAAAGTTCATACATTGTCAGTTGAACTAAAAAGTATTGAGGCAAATTCCTTTGGATTTTTCCCCAAACATTTACTGTCAGTGCCCTGCCTGGGCTTCATATGGAGTAGCAGAGATTCCAGCGTGCTTCCGCTCCTGTTTTCTCCTCCCACAGAGTTGGGGTGTTTGTACATTTATCAAAGGGCTCTAGCATTTACCAATCTCCATCTTCTGCCCAACCTCTTCATCTCCCTTGTGCAGTATTTTCCTCCCAGGCTCTGTAGGCTAGGCATTTTCGGCTGAAATATATAGATACTTGTAGGATTCCGATAACACCACAAATAGAACTAAGCAAGACAACAAATCACGCCATCCAGGTCATAATGTTGCATAGTAAAAGCTCAGCTTTATATTGACTGTTACTCTGACACGACTATACACGCACGTTTGAATTTGACAACTGAGGAGGCAGCAGGATGTAATGGAACCAAGATTTTGAGATCTAGTTCCCAGTCCAGATGGCTCGTGTACCTGCTGGGAACCCCGACTTCCTCATCTGGATGAGGAGGGGATCGGATCGCCCTCCTCCGAGGGCCTTCCTGCTCTACCGTTTCCTAATTCTGCCATTCCTGCATTGTGCTTCCGTGTAAATTACAGCCGGGCTGCTTGTCAGTGGTTTCAAGTAACCAAACTGCTATTCATACTTGCTACAAATCTTCAAACCTATCTCCATTCGTTTGCAGTGGACAAATGCATTTTGGTGAAGCCAATATAAATATCAATGATAAGCAAATGATTGAGCAACTATTAATTCCTACTGGAACTTCAGGTTTACATCGTCTTTCCTGAATTCTCTCTCCCTGCCTTATAACCTATTAGAAATGCAAGATCAGAACCATTTTACTTCAAATCCAATTAAACGTGGCTTTGCTTGCTCTTTTTTTGCCACTTGAGTCTATGTGGCATGTTATTTATGTGAATACTCATTACTGTCAGTGAATCACGGAACTTCCTTTTAACAGATAACCTGGAATTTTCTGAGTCCTGGTGGCCCTTGCCGTGGTCCTACATTGAAAGTCAGCCTTTAGCCACAACACTTAGGATCGACTGCTGCAGGTTCTTATTGCCAGCTCTGCCCCTCTGCTTCTCCGAGTCACTCTCTCCCTCCTGGTTCATTGCCAATGAAGTCTCATCTTTGACTTTCCTTTGGCCAGCTCTCCATTCTGGAATGCCCTCCACCACCCCGCTCTTACCACCTCCTCAGCCTCGATAAATCCTCTCACACTTCAAGTCTCAGCACAAGTTCTAAATGCTGCCTCAAGATTTCTCAGCCTGGGCACAGTGCCACTTTGGGCCAGGTCATTGCCTGTGGTGGGAGCCAGCCGTGCTGTGCATTGTAGGGCGTTTAGCAGCGTTCCTGGTCTCTCCCCACTAGATGCCAGGTGCACCCCCCACCCCAGGTGTGACAACCAAGACTGTCTCCAGACATGTCCTCTGGGGGCAAAATTGCCCTGGTTGAGAACCACTGTCCCACCTGAAGTCTTCCCTTCCTCTCCAACCCAAAGTGACTTTTCTCTCCTCTGAGCTGAGCTGTAAGGGATGAAATCAAGGAATTGAAACTTCAAAGTTACTAAAATAGATGCATTTAGTTGGTTTGCATTATGGACCGATAGAGTAATACCCCATTTAATACCCTAAATCATTTTGGGACCTGATGTTGGGTTTCATTGATTTGCTAAGCATCGTCTCAGAAACCTGGCTTGATGTACAGAAACAGATGACCCAGCAGACCGAAAGAAAGTCAATAAAGTCTACTTTTATTACCAACAATAAAATTAGCATTTTAATTTCTTTTGCAACTTGCTGGCCAGCATTTTGTACCTTGCATTTCTTCTGCATAATAAGGTCCAGTAAAGACAGAGACCCAATGTTCACCCCCTCCTGCCACACCTGACCTGTGCCCAGGGCACCCTAGTGTGACCCGGCCACAGAAACCAATCCCCAAAGAGGCCCAGGTCAAGGGGCCTGGGGAGAGAGGCTTGGGAATCCCTGGAACTCTTTATGAGAAGTAATTCTCAACAGGTTGCTGACTCATTTTTTTTTTAAGTATTACAGAGGGCTCCCTCCCCCTGCAATTTTTACTTTTTTCCCTTAGGAAAAAATGTGGAAGGTACAGAAGGAAGTCCAGTAGCAGAAAAACATTCATTGGCAAACCTTTTCCCTAGAGACAACCAGTGTAAACATTTTGTCCTATTTCCTTCCAGTCTTTTTTTCTATGCCTTGTAGGCAGTTGATCTCACTGGTACATACAATTTTTTCTCCTGCTTGTTTCACTTAATACATTACAAGCATTTCCCCATGTCATCAAGAATTCTTTATAAGCATCATTTAAATGGCTGCAAAACAGTACATTGAACTCAGATTTGCTTAACCTACCCCCTGTGACTGGGTCTTTTACACTGTCTTTAATGTTTTGGTATTATAAATAACTCTGCAAAGAACATCTTTGTGTATAAATCTTTATCCACATTTAGGAGTGTCTGCCCAGGATGGAATTTTCTAATAAGGGGCATTTCCAAATTGCTTGTGAATGTTATTTGTTTTGTTCTGTTATACCATCTTTCTTCCTTGTACCATTATCTTTTTTTTTTTTTTAGTACAGATATTTCATTGGTCAGCACCTTCTCTCTTTCCTTTGACTCTACCTCCCTTAGTTACCAAGCTGAGAATTTCCAGAACTTCCCAGTCCAATCTTAACTGAGACAGAAAGTATTTAAAGAGATTCTACAGCCTCCTCACACAACCCCAACTCACCAGGACCTGCCTGGGCTGAGTCACTCTCTCAGTTCCGGTGTCCCTGGGCTCCCATGCATCATATACCCTCGGGTTTCTTCTAAGCCAAAGAGCTGCGGGACCTGCTTGCCCGCTCCCCACCAGCTGACCACTTCCCCATGCCCAAGGAAGGCCATACACCTGTTCACACGAACCCCCGTGTAGCAGATCGATCAAAGCCCCAGCCATATGCTCTCGGCACGTGTCATGCCAAGCACACCAGCCCAGCTTCCAAGTAGAGGATCTGTAGCTCTTGGCCTGAGGGATTTCTCTGGCCACACGAGCCCGCTCATGGGGCAGGCCGGAAGTGACAAGGAATTAGCAAGCCCCCAGGAGCAGCCACCCCATCAATGATTGACAGGAGCTGGCGGCTCACTCCTTGGACCATAGAACTCTAAAGCACATGGTCTGCCTAATTCATTGGTGGAAAGCCTTTCCCTCAGAGACAACCAGTGTAAACATTTTGTCCTATTTCCCTCCAGTCTTTTTTTCTATGCCTTGTCAGTAGTTGAGGTCATATTGTACATACAATTTTATTCTGCTTGTTTCACTTACTGTATCACAAGCATTTCCCCATGTCACCAAGAATTCTTTAGATGCATCATTTAAATGGCTGCAGAACCTTCCACTGAACCCAGATTTACTTAACCCACCCCCAGTGTCCCCTAGCGGGTTTAAGCTCCAGTTGCCTCCAATGGTAATTTACTTAAAATGAACACTTTATTGGCTTACTTCCCTTCCCTGTCCCCTTCCCCCATCATCTACCAGGCTTTCCAGGAATCTCCTGCCGAGTCAACTACTGCTTTCGGGGAACTCCAAACTAAATCACCCAGTGATAACCCCCCACACTGGCTGCACCTCTGTGACCTTCCTCTGACCTTCCTCTGAATCTTTATTGCTGTCCCCACCACCACCTTTCCTGTCCTAGGGCTTGGGCAGATCTCAGATCTCAGACTACCCCAGCAGGTTCCCCAAGTGGTCTTCTTTATCTCCAGTCCCACCCTCCAAATACATCTTCATGTGCCCTCCAGAGTGATCTTTCTAAAAGGCAAATTGGCCCAAGCGACTCTTCTACTAACATTCTTTGCTGGCTTTCCACCGCTAGTAGGAAAGCATTCCAGCTCCGTGGCCCAGCCTGCCTACATGTCCAGTCTCATCTCCCATGTGGCCGGTGCATCCTGGCCAACAGTTGTCCTTGCTCTCCCGGGAACACACAAGAAGTTCTTCAGTTATGTCATGTCTTCTTGCTTGTGCATATGCTGTTCCACTTTGTCCATCTAGTCAACTAGGCCTCACCTTTGAAGTCTCAGCCTTCTCTCGGAGTACTGCCTAGACTTTCCTGGCCTGGCTGTGCGTTATTGTTTGACGGACACACATAGCAGACTTGGGTAGTCGCTGTGGTCAGTGTTCCACCACATCCCTTTGGGTCCTGATCCCTTGGCCACTTCCACACACATGGGGTCCTGGCAAGCTTTCACTCCCACCAGCCAGCACTTGTATCTCTTTGTTGGCAGGCTGCCCAAAGGCTTCTGGAGCCTGCTTTGACTTGAGCCTAAAGTACCTGGGGATATAAGCCTTCCTAGGGAACGGGCCCTATTCAATGACTGATGAGAATGAGGGTAGAGACACTTCAGCTCTCTTGCCCTTGAACAAGATGATTCCGACGTACAGTCTAAACCAAGGGTTGGCAAATTACAGCCCATGGGCTAAACGCAACCTGATGTCTGGTCTTATAAATAAAGCTTTGTTGCGATGCAGCCACGCTCATTCATTTACAGATTGTCTATGACTACTTTCACTCTCCAAAGGCAGAGTGGAGTAGCTGTGACAGACACTGTATGGCCTACAAGCCAAAATTATTTACTATCAGAGCCTTTATAGACAAAGTGCCAACCCCAGACCTATACTATCTCTAGAGCTTCCCTCCATGTGCTCAATTTTGTACCCTTACTCGGCCTATTTCCCCACTCTCTCCCAGTTTTTCCTGGCACAGTTCCTAAGAAATCCATTTCACACTAAGCCTTGCCTAAAGCTCTTTGTCTGGGGAACCCAACCTAAGGCAACTCGGTAAATAAAAAGTGAATGAAAAAAGCCCCTCTCACCTGCCTTTTGTTGCCTTAAGGAACCACCATGTCTATCCTTGCAAGCTGACCAGTGAATTGAGTCTCTAACCAAATATTTACTTCATGCCTATTATGTAAGTAGCACTGTAAAGCTACAGGGATTGCAAGTTTAAGACCTCACACTTCAGTTTCAGAAACTAATATTATTTAGGTAGATTTTTCCCCCACACTATGTTCTAGTGACTTCTAAGAGCATCTGAAAATATCAGGAGCATGCCACACATCTCTCATGGCCACCTTAGCAACAGGGAGTTTGGAAAGAAGATCAGGGGTTGATTAGGGACCTTCTAATTTAAAATTAATAAATAACAGGAGAATCTAATTATTCTAAATGGTAATTACTTGTCATTTCCACCACGGGATATGAAGTGCTTGTGATCAGCACGTCCAGGTCTGGAGATTGCTCAGAATTAAGTTGCCAGGTTTTTTGGGTGTGGCACATTGTATATTTTTTGAGCAGCAAAGAGAAATCCAAGCAGTCACGTCTGGCTTACACGATGCCAGGTACCACCAGAAACTCCAGCCAAGGGAAGAAGCCATTACGTTGATCCTCATGAAGCAGTCTTCAGACTTGGAGAGTTGGGGTTTTCGTGATCAAAAAATAATTCTTTCAAAAAATATGTCGATGATGTGCAACACAGTCACAATCCCAGAAGTAAACCAGAAAAGTGCATTTGTTATGGACTCGCAGTTAGACCTTTATCCCAAGTCTATTGACTTCTCATTATGTGTAAACTAATGTTGACCTAACAACTTTAGTTATTGGGTTTCCTTTCTGGGCTTCCTGTCAACTACATATGGGGAGAGGTCCACATGAGATATGGCACTATACATACAGAGGGAAATGGGGGCAAGCCCAGCTTGACACGTTCTGCCGTCTGGGACCATTTTGTTTAGGGGCCAACGACTCTGTGTACTCCCATGACCCCTGAGTACATCACGGTGCCCTAAGCTCATACAGTCAATGATATGCGTCCCACAACTAAGTTCTGTTAAATATTCTTTTTACTGAGGCAAGGAATTATGCAAAACATTTATGGTAAAATAGTGAATTAAAACACTGGAATGCATAGAGAACTAAACGTCAGTACCTGGTACACTGACGTGTGAAATCCGTCATTCCCCAACAATGCTGGAGAGGTGGGGTGTTACCGCCTTAGGACAGCTCATCTAATTAGTGGTAGGTTATTATAGCCGCTCATTGTGCCAAGGTAAATATCACCTGCTTAAAATCATTAAGGGAAAATAATGTTTTCCCTTCAGCTAAAAAATGGCATCTCAAAAGCAAATGAACTCTTGAATTAAACACGTGGGGATTGCCTTTGAAATTTTCTCTCTGCATTCACTAAACCTTTTCATCACCTGACACCTTCTGCCCCTCCCAGCAGTGATATGTATCTCTTTTGCAGAAATAGAAACCAGAGCACAGTGGTGAAGGGGCTTTCTTCCTCAAGAGAAGCAGGAACCCAGAATAGGAATAGTCAGGAATCTCGGGCTCCTCAGGCAACCAGGTGCAACCTGTTTCTAGTCACTTCTCTGCTGCCCTTACCAGTCTACTAGAATGCCTCTGTGATCCCCATAAGAAAACAAGTGTCCATGAGGAGGAGGTTATAAAGACACACAATTGTAAATGTTTCCCAATAAAAACAGATACTGGCAAGAAGCTCCAGGCAGAACTGTGCTTGGCAAACTGAGCTTCTGAGGAGAACAAGGCACCCAATTTTTGAGATGGCAATAGTACTTTCTTAAATTCTTCCTTAGTAATAGCTTCAGGGTCGTATATGCCCCTTGACCAGTTGCTAAAGAGTATAGGGTGGTCAGAGAAGGATTTGGATTGGCAAGTTCAGGAAATGTGGAATTATGATTTAAATATGTCTCCTCTCTGTGTCATGGGACTAACACACAAACACTAGAGAAGGGTTAGGGGAGACTGTATTTCTGGGAGAACAGAGCTGACTTTTGAAAGCGGAAGTGGCATGCAGTGTCTGACACCCTTGGTCTCTGAAAGCTCCCAGGGAGTCCACTGGGGTGTGGCAGAGGAGACCACGGACCTGGAATCAGAGGGCCTTGGCTTCCACCCTGAATCCAGCATGTCTTAACTGGGTAGCCTTGGGGAAAACCATTTTTTTAAAAAAAGAATAATAAAATAAAAAAACAAATGATCTTACCACTGTATGATTTTTTTCATTAATCATGGCTAAATTTGGCCAATAATTACAAAAATACTGATGAGGACACCCTGGGCACATCACTTGGGCTCTGCAGTAGGACTTTCACAAAGGAATGTTGAGAGAAGCGGATGTGGCTCAGGCAACTGGGCTCCCACCTACCACATGGGAGGTCACTGGTTTGGATACGGGTGCCTCCTAAAGAAGACACTGAGCTTGGGCGATGGACAGGCATGATGAGCTGACACAAGAGACACAGGAAGAAAGAACATGATGACAGACACAGCAGAGAAGGGAGCAGAGTTTCCCAGTGCCTCCTAAAAAGGACAATGAGCTGACGTGATGGGCAGACATGGCAAGCTGACGCAACAAGAGATGCAGGGAGGGAAAACATAATGAGAGACACAATAGGGCAGGGAGTGGAGGTGACTCAAGCGATTAGGCACCTCCCTCCCACGTCAGGGGTTCCAGGTTCAGCTCCTGGTGTCTCCTAAAGAAACAAGGAAGACGAACAGACACAGCAAGTACAAACAACAAAGGGGTGGGGAGATATAAATAAATAAAATAAATCTTTAAAAAAAGGAATGTTGCGTGTTTATAGAGCTGTCTTTTTTGGAGGAGCAATAATTCAGGGTTTTGTTCTATTTGTTTGTGTTTTAAGAGGGCAGCCATTCTCTCAAAACATTGTGCATAACTGGAAGAATTGAAGCTCTGGAGGCCAAAGCATCCACCCATCCCGTCCTCTGAGACACTGCTCTTAGAAAACATTCAGATGAGGGTGCAGGGGAACTTTAGAAATAACAGGATTCACCTGGTACTAAGTTAAAAAAATTCCACTCGGGGATACACACACACACACAGAGTTTTTATCATGTCTTTTTATTGTATAAAATACACATAACATAACATTTGCCGTTTGTTTTAGTTTGCTAGGCTGCTGAAAGCAGATAAATGGGTTGGCTTTAACAATGGGAATTTATTAGCTTACAAACCTACAGTTTTGAGGCCATGAGACTGTCCAAATCAGGGCAGCATCAAAGTGATGCTTTCTTCCCCAAGACTGGCTGCCGGTGATCCTTGGGTCCTCTGCCACATAGCAAGGTACATGGCGGCATCATCTCCAGTCTCTCCCTTCTCCTCCAGGTTTCCTTGATTTCAGCTTCTTGCTTCTGTGCTTTTCTCTTTCTTTCTCTGAATTTCATTCTCTTATAAAGGACTCCAGTAAGAGGATTAAGATCCACCCTGGGCCATGCCTTAACTGAAGCAACCTCATCAAAAGGTCTTACTTACAATAGGTTTACACTCATAGGAATAGATTAGCTTTAAGAACATGATTTTCTGGGGTACATACAGTTTCAAACCACCACACCATTTTTACCATTTTAAAGAGTACGACTCAGTGGCATTAAGTGCCTTCACAACATTGTGCAGCCATCACCACTATCTAGGTTCAGAACTTTTTCATCACCCCCAAAGGAAACCCTGTACCCAATTAAGCAGTCGCTCTCCATTCTCCCCTCAGCCCCTCCCCTGGTAACCATGAATCTCTGAATGGATTGGCCTATTCTGGATATTTCATATACATTGAATCATATAATATGTGTACTTTCATGTCTGGCTTGTTTTACTTACCATAGTGTTTCTAAGGTTCATCCACATTATAGCCCAAATCAGCACTTCATTCCTTTTTATGGCTGAGTAATATTCCATTGTATGGCTGTGCCACATTTTGCTTATCTATTCTATCATGTAGCTTTTCTTTGTTTTTTAAGATTTATTTTATTTATTTCTCCCCACCCCCTCGTTGTTTGCACTTGCTGTGTGCTATATCTTTAGGAGGCACCAGGAACTGAACCCGGGACCTCCAATGTGGGAGGGAGGCACCTAATCACTTGAGTCACCTCTGTTCCCTGCTTTGTTGTATCTCTCATTATGTTTTTTCTTCTTGTGTCTCTTGTTGCATCATCTTATTGTATCAGATTGCCACACCTGCCCATCATGTCCACTCGTTGTCTTGCTCGTTTTCTTTAAGAGGCACTGGGAACCTCTGCTCCCAGTTTTTGTTGTATCTCTCATTGTGTTTTTCTTCTTGTGTCTCTTGTTTTGTTTTTTGTTTTTTTGTGTGTGTTTTTTTTTTGTTTTTTATTTTACCGGGAGGTCCCGGGGATCGAACCCGGGTCCCTCCATATGGGAGACGGACGCCCAACCAGTTGAGCTACATCCGAACCCATGTCTCTTGTTGTATCATCTTGTTGTATCAACTTGATGCACCTGCCCATCACACTAGCTTGCTGTCTTCTTTAGGAGGTACCGGGAACCGAACCATGGACCTCCTGTGTGGTAGGCGGAAGTTCAGTCACCTGAGCCACATCTGTTTCCCTAGTTTTTCAATTGGTCTCAAATCAACTTGTATCTCCCAGAGATGGGAGTTCTTTTTTTTTTTTTTTTTTTTAGTTGAAATCCAAAATATAGGTCACCCTAATTGGCTTGCCTCTAAGGATGTTTACAGCACTATAAACATTAGGTGGAGCCATATGCAGTTGCCAATATTTGACCATTTTAATCTGTAGGATGGCAATTGTATGGTTCAAACTAAATATTTGTTTACATATTAGGTTCAATAGAGAATGGAGTTCTTTAAAAAATAATAATTCAATGGTGCCTGCAATATAGTAGACATGTACTAGATCTCTTTCCCCTTAGGCTTCCTTATAATCATCATAATTATGCACCAAGCAGGACTCTCAGATGGAGTGACTTTACCAAGCTCATGCATCCACGGGTGCCCCTGGATCCAAGCACCCTTCTTAGCAGTTTCCCCCATTGTACTTCTGATCTCTGAGGAAGAAGAACTGAGTCACTCAGCCCCTCTTACCAATAAGAGAAGGGAGAGGATCATAAAGTACAAAGAACCTATAAGTTGAGGCAGACTATGAAGTCAACTTTCAATTTCAAGTCAAGTTTTTCTCTCTGCCCTGCCCAATAAGACCACAGGTTACCAACAAGAGGCTGAAACTAAGGTTGCAATAACATCAAGCATGGATGCTTGAGAGAGAGCAAGACAGAGAGGGTATACTTGCCTGCCCACATGCCCAAATGCCCTTAATATGATAATAGTAGAATCATCAATCATTTTATTTTTTTATTTTTTTTATTTTTTTTATTTATTTATTCATTTATCCCCCCCTTGCTGCTTGTGCTCGCTGGGTCAGCTAACCACGCCGTGCGGGCGGGCTTGCCTTCACCAGGAGGCCCCGGGAACCGAACCCGGGGCCTCCCATATGGTAAACGGGAGCCCTACTGATTGAGCCACAGCCGCTTCCCAATCATCAATCATTTTATAA
Source organism: Tolypeutes matacus (assembly GCA_026826555.1). NCBI lineage: Eukaryota > Metazoa > Chordata > Mammalia > Cingulata > Chlamyphoridae > Tolypeutes > Tolypeutes matacus. The sequence continues at coordinate 2,856,462 of JAKSZT010053860.1, read as the reverse complement.
CTCTCAGCAGCTCTTCCCCACCTTATTAAAATAGGTAGTTAACCATCAACTCGCTGTAAACCCAACACCAACTCATCATAAACCCAACATCAACTCATCATAAACCAACGTTAGATTTGACCAGCCCCTCCCCTTCCACAGACTGCTCAAAGCCCTGTCTTAAGAACAGAGTTGATGTACTTTCACAGAGATCATTTAAAAAGATCTTTGGAAATGTGCTCAGTAAGAACATCCAACATTCTGTTTGCAGTTCCGGTCTGATGGCTAAATCAAACTTATTAGTTTATTGACATGACAGGGTTTTGACGGTGGCCAGCCGTAATTTGCATTTCATCCTCGAACTGGGCATGCGCCAAACATTTTGCTTTTTAGCAAAAACAATGCATATCTGGGAGCATAAAGACGAAGAACAACTGTTACAAGGTTTGCATTATGTTACCAGTAATCAGATAAAATGTGGTTTTTTTTCTCTCCAGTCTCCCAAATCAGCATTTATTAGTGCTGCAAAAAAGGCAAGATTAAAGTCCAACCCAGTCAAAGTGCGCTTCTCCGAGGAGGTCATCATCAATGGCCAAGTGTCGGTGAGTTTTCTATTGTCTGCTTCCTGAGTCACAGTCACTGAGGCAGGGCTCTGCACTCAGGGAAGTCAGTGGTCCCGCTGGCATGAGCGATCCCAAATTGGTTGGTTGTTGGATTTCAAAGCTCAGGCTCGTCAAAAGGAATCCTCAGGTCTTGCCTGAATCCCCTCTAACATATCCAGAATACGTGGTGGTCCAGTTTTTGCTTGAATGCTACTAGTGACAGAGACCTCACTACTTTACAAAAAACATGCTTCCTTGAAACTTGCGCCTATTTCTTCCCATTCTGCCAGCTAAGAATTCTTCCATATATCAGCCCTTTGTGTCTTTTGAGAAAGGTATTTTGTTTCCCCTAAAGTTTTTCCTTATCCAAAACAAAAACAAAAGGTACTTGTCTTTCAACGAATCAAAATGGCAAAGAACTAATGATGGAACGGTTTTGTTTATGCAGCCAGAACTAAAAAAATACTGCCCGGATCTTCATCAATAGGTCATCATAAAAATCATGATTGCTCAGGTACACGAGTGATCTTCAAAATGAATAATGCAAACATCAATAGGATGCTTTCATTTCAACTTGGGCCAGAAAAATATAGGGCAGTGTTCTTAGTTTTTAGGAAGCTCTCTCCTAGGGCACGGGTATATTTCGGCCCTTTGAAATGCCAGATATTGTTGCTTTTTAAATGAACTCACAAGGCTGAAATCTCATCCTTGATGTGTTCCTTAGGGGTTACAAACTCTGCCCTGAGGTTGATCTTGGGTCTGAATTTGAAGATATCTATCACCAAAGGGACACCTTGGTTGGCCTTAGAGAGTTCGATTGTTTTCTATGTCCTGAGGAGAATAAACTAGACCTGTGCTGCTACTGCAGAGGACAGACTTCTAATTTGACTGATTTATAACCCTGTTTTTTTGTTGAACAGGAAACTGTTAAGGACAATTCACTTCTTTTTATGCCAAATGTCTTGAAAGTGTATCTGGAAAATGGGCAGACCAAGTCGTTCCGTTTTGACTGCAACACCTCCATAAAGGTGAGCTGACGCTGCCAGGGACGGCGTGAAAGTCCTGCCGTGGCACCTGAGTGGCAGGAGCTTCTGTGGAAACACTCCGGTTTTTGTGGGTTTTTTTTTTCAGAGATTTTGCTGGTTGCTCCCATATGAGGTAGTGTGTGAATACTTAAAAACAAACCGAAACAAAAGCTTAAGCTAAGGAGGGTCTGCACTCTCTTATTTTTTATTGGTGTTGCGAAACAATATAATATGCTATCAGTGAAGAAACACTCCTTTTAATGCAACTGTGGATTAATTAAAATAGCGTGACTCCTAAGAAGATTTGGCACTCTGCCCAAAACCAGCATGAGTTCTCAGCAAAGTCAGCCGCCAAGATTAAGATGTTAGCTGTTAATTGAATATCTGCTACTCTAGTGTCCAGCAACAAGGGGGAGAAGCGTGTAAAGAGAACACTTACTTTTAGTTGCTGTAGCCAATTGCATGGAAGCAATGCATAAAAAGGTAGAAATGAAGCGTGTGTCTTAGAGGAAAGGGTAGAAAGGAAGAGTCACAAAGCAAGCCTATCATTTCAGAGCCACAGCTGAGTTTTATATAATGAGTATCACAGCATAACATATGGGTTTCTTCCCCTCCCCCATGCTTCCTCCATGGAAAAAAAGAGTGCATATTCTCTTTTTTGTTGGACAAAAGTGTGTTCAGAAATGGATTGTTCCCTGGTGCTCCATCAGCCTAAAATAGAGTTTCTTCAAATGGCACAGTAAAAAAGATTTTTATGGAGGTAAAAAAAAAGTACCTAGTGATGATCCGTAAAAGGATCTATCAAGAGAATATTGACTCCGCATTAAAAGTGTCTATGAATGGCCAACCACTGTTCTCAGTGTTTTTAAATTAATCAGCATAGGTCTTATGCACGGAAGCATTTCTGCAAAGACCAAGTCACTGTGTGTTCCTAGTGTCACAATAGCAGCAAGCAGCTTGTTTTGAATTGCTTTATATACTTAGCAATTTAGCAGGTAATAGAGCCGATCATATAAGTAGATTGATGATGGAACAGCTAAATCATCCTTAAACCATTCCAGATGAGAGAGTAACTTCCGCTTGCACAAGGCTACTCATTTTAAATGGTTATGACTGAAAGAGACCTTTGCGTTTTTTTCTGCTCAATAGCAATTTAGGGTGAGAGGTGGAGCAATCATTGATCAACTAACCCAGGTGTTGGCAAACTTTCTGTAAATGGCCAGATAGTAAATATTTTAGGCCTTGAGGGCCATTCAGTCTCTGTTGCAACTACTCAGCTCTGTCCTCATATCACAAAAGCAGCCATAGGTTAATACAAAAACTAATGGGTGTGGCGGAGGCATTACCTTGTACTCGCTATGTTCCCCAGTCTTAAGTCTCTCCGAGAAGATAGTGCTGGAGCTGCTTGCTTGTGATGCCATCTGCCAATCGTGTTTTCTTGCAGCAATTCCATAAAAACATCCCAATGTGTTCACAGCCAAGGTCTTTAGGCTGCTGTACTATTGGCTTACTAAATGAAAATGGCACTGAAAGAAGAAGAAAAAAAAAAAAACAACTAACGGGTGTGGCGAGATTTGGCCCAGGGGCCGTAGTTTGCTTATGCCTGAATTAACCCAGACAGCTAAGTGATCACAGCTCCCGCAGATACTGTGGCCTCATTCTGTGTGACCAGCTGGACAGGGAAGCTCCTCGTTGTTGACCTTGCTACCCAGCTGAAGATGTAGGTAAAGACTTGAATGCATTTCTTAACAGAAATAAATCTAAATTTCAAAGCAAGACCTGTTGTTAATTCCTTCGGACTCTATTCTAGGGACCCACACTAGACTAAGTTGGACTTCTTTGAGGAATGCAGATGGCAATGAGGAGACAAGGAGCAATTTGTCTCAAAGAGTTCAGCTCAAATTCAGGTTATCTTATCTTATATCTTCACAGCCTTATTATCACAACAGACGTAGGCCAGTGGGTGTAAAATAGAAATAGTACAGTTATGAGGGGGATGTGACACTGTTTAATAAAAATTGCCCAAATTCTTGTGACAGCATCGCAATAGGGGAAAACTATTGCTATTGATTTTCCGGCGTCCTCCCTGTTAATTCAGGGAAACGCTTTATAAAGTAAATGTCACCACATGAAGCACTGGTTTTGTTTTCTCTTCCCTGGGCTTTGGACAAAAATTACAAAACAAAGAATTTTTTAAAAATGAAATTCAACATAGTCAAGGTATTTCTGTTGAGTGATTTTCAGGGGGAGGGGTGGGGATCTCTGTTTTACTGGGGCCTGGAGATAGTGGGAATGGTCCACAGAGAAGAATCAAAACATTAGGGAAATCCCAGTGGGTTCCGTGTAATATTTTGGGTATCTAAGCACCTCTTAAAATATATTTATATATATATATATATATAAATAACATTTTTGTAAGCAAATGCACATATATGCATATATATTTATATATCATTTTGCAAATGTTGGTATGTATTGTGAAAATTTTGATTTTTACCCACAATAAATAAATAAATAGATAAATTAGAGGAAAGAAAACACCATGCAGAAAAAGCTTGGGTTTAGTAGAGAAAGTAATGTGGTTTTTTATTTGTCCTGTTCCTTAAAATAGGACATTGATAAAAATAAATCAATAGGTAGAAATGACATTGCTCCTATGTCTTCACATTTATAATAATTAATTTAAAAAATGTAATCTCATGCAACTGTAAAGAAAAGCAACTAAATGTAAGTTTAATAATAGAGAAATTTGTAGCACCAAAATAAAGCAACATTTTCATTAAAAAAAAAAAAAACATTAGGGAAATTGGCAAAAAGAAAACTCTATGGCAGGGTCTTTCCACCTCGGCACTATTAACATGTGGGACCAGATAGTTCCTGCTGTGGGGGCCGCCCTGGGCATGTGCATGTTTAAGAGGATCTGTGGCCTCCACCCACTAGATGCCAGCAGCAAAGTACCAACACCCCCAGCTGTGACCACCAAAAATGTCTCCAGAAATTGCCAAGTGTAAACCACGTGCAGAGTTGGCACAAGCGGCCCCCAGCCCATTTAGAAGAAAGGGGGATTGAACTGACCACACTACACCATCTATTGCTAACCTTTCTCATTTGGGACCTTACCTGCCAGGGAGGTTCTTCCTCCAGCCATGTGCGTTGCTATTTCTCTGTTCTCAACTCCAGCCATAAAGGTTTCGGGGGGTGAGGGAAGCCTTGGAAAGGGGCAGGGGAAGGAAGGTTTCATTTCTGTCTCTTTTTGGAACTTCAGAGCAGTCAAGCTTCAGAATCAGACAAAGGTATAGAGATTCAAAAATCTGAAGCCTGCCTATGCTCCACTTTTCCATGACAGTAGACTAAACGCTAGGACAGCCTCGATTTGGATCACACCCTGTCAATGTTTCCCCTGCCAGGATGTCATCTTAACCCTTCAAGAGAAGCTCTCCATCAAGGGCATCGAACACTTCTCCCTCATGCTGGAGCAGAGGACGGAAGGGGCGGGCACCAAGCTGCTCTTGCTTCATGAACAGGAGACCCTAACTCAGGTCTGTGACATGACACCCTCGAGGGGTGCTGCTGCTGGTAAGAGCAGAGGCCACCCAGCCCCGGAATTCTCCCTTCCTCGAATCCTTTAAGCGAATTAACTGCATCCCTGTGTATCCCCAGCAGAGGAAGCACTGGCACTGGTAATGGAGTTGACACTGCAAGGTGGCCTCGCACTTTTTGTCAGTCTTTCGTAGACTGTAAGTTGGTCCTCCCCATCACAGTTGTCATTCAAAGATTCGGCAGCTATTCGTTGGGAACTGGCTCCAGAGAATTACATTTTGTTATTGCAATGACTTGTTCACCTGTTTTGACCATCGATCTCTTGAAACCACTAAAAAGAAATGGTTCCTGAGATTACTTAAATAAAGCCGAAATCATATTTAGTTGTTTTAAATTCTAGGTCCATTCTTAAGACGATTTTTGGAAGCCTGAAATCCCTGCCCCAGTCCTGCCCACTGTAAATATGTGATCCACCAATGTGTCCCAGTTCCTGGTTCCCAGGATATGCCATCCCCATCTGTTTTCTCCAGAGACCGCTTGGCTGCGGATTCATCGCAGCACCCTGGCTTTTCTTGTGTTCCACAATGAGTCTTTGTTGGATGGATCAGGGATTTCAACCATTTCCTCATAGGTAGGAGAGTTCAGTGGTTAGGAAACTTTAAGGAGGGGTCAGGAGGGGACACCAGGATGAGAGGCCAGGAGTCAGGATATGACCATAGGCGGGAAATGGCGCAAAGTGTCAACACAATAAAGTGCTTCCTGGTTGTCCTGTAATTAAAGCGGGTGTCCCACACATCGCATCCCACAGATATCCCCCACTTTCTCGTTGCATCAGATAGAAAGTTCCCATTTGCATTGATTTATATTCCTCTACCTAAACTTCTTTCAGGTCTAAATAGACACACACACATATATAAAGCACGTAATGAGTGCTTATTTAACCTGTGCCAGAACACATTGGCAAGAGATGATGGAGTTTATGCTTCATTACAGGGGAGTAACCCTGATATTCAGAATCCCAAGGCTGAAAGGTCAGTGTGTGGGCCTGAGCTCCCCCAGAAGTGGGCCTTGAGACAAGCAGGTGAATGCAAGTGGTTTATTTGGGAGGAGCTCTCGGGAACTACCAGCAGGAGAGTGGGGAAGGAAATGGGAAAAATTGGGAAACCAGTAAGAATGCACACTCAAGCAAGCTTTCACTGTGGGCAACCAGAGCTCAGTCCTCTTGGGGAACTCCAGGCAACAATGGAGAACATGCCTCAGAGCTCTCCCAGCCAAGGGCCAGGTGGCTGGGGCCTTCATCCACCAGCAGGCTGCCCATCGTGCTTGTGGGCAGCTCCCAAGGACAGTTCCTCCCTGGCGACTCAGTTTTGCCTTGTGCTGGCAGGTGGTCCTGAGCGTGTGCAGTAAATAGCCCTCAGCTTGTAGCAATCAGTGTCCAGGGGACCCGGGCATTGCGCCAGCAGCCAATTACTGTGAGTCTAATGCAACCACAGCCTGCGTTGAACGTAAGGGAATTTCACAACCTTTTGGATATTTCCAGTTATACTTTCCCTCTGAACTCCATCTATGACATGGCCTTTATGGGAAAGCTTCATGCTGATTTAATTGGACAAAAATTCTTTAAAATTCTCTTCCGGTGCTAGGTAACGATAACTTCTCATTCCCGGTTGATCTCCAGTTTTTAAAAATGGTAGCTGGAAATAACAACCAATAAACTCTCTAACAATGATTCCCCTCTTATCCGTCTAAGAGAGCCTTTTTTAAGACTCAGAATGAAAATCAAATTGCTAAAACTCAAGCATTATCCCTAGAAAAGAGAATTGATTTAAATGTCCGGGAACAAGCCAGCCCTATGCCTTTGAAAGAAATGCATCTGAAGAACTTGATCAATAAAATCTTTATAGGTACGATGGGAAGGGGGAGGAAGTATAAGAAATAATAATTTGTCCAAAAACAAAAAATCGTTTGAAAGTATTTAATTTTGATGAAAACCCCCAGAGGAACTTTTAAGCAACTATACCTGAATTTTTAGCAGTTTGACGCTAAATTTCTCTCAAGAAAATACTATTGTCTATTTACATAACACTCAAAGTTTCCAAGAAATGGTGGTTTTCTCGAGACTGCTATTATTCTTATGGACTCTGATTTCTAATGAGCCTAAAGCACTTTTTTTGCATTACATTAATGTATTTTCCCAAACTAGTTTGTGTACCTCGTATAGAACAAAGTAGGTGCCTTGGGTTCTTTGCTCCTTCCACTGTGATCCAGCATTTCACTCAGCATTTGTCTTTTGTGAGGAGGCCCAGGTAGAGGTTGGTGCAGGTTTTGATTGTGCTGCCTTCTTTCAATGGCCTCTCTAAGGAGACAATGAGGCGAGGAGGAATGAACGAGGAGAAAATGTCAGCATGCTGTCTTGCGGAAAGTAGGACTGACAAGTGGAGGCATCTAAGATGCCTGTCTTCCAGAAGCCTCTCTCCCAGAAGCCACTCTTTGATGCCCCTCCCTATGATGTTCCCGTCCATGAGGTACCTCTCGACGACACCCCTCCGTGACGCCCCTCTCTCTAGGATGTCCCTCTGAATGACGCTCTCCATGGTGCCCCTCTTTGTGATACCCATCTCTCACATTAGAGGCCACCGTCAAATAGGCTTCTCTCTAACCAGCCTGTCTGTGCACATCAGCCGGGAAGAACCAAGGGGTTTGGTTTGGCTTTGTGTTTTGGTTTCTGTTATTTTCCCCCTAGGAGGATTATGAATGGGGTAGAATTTGTTGTGGGCATAGCACCTGGTGTCTAGGAAGGGCTCATGAATTGTTGAAGGCATAACCCAAATAGCGGAACCTACTTGACAGTAACAGTGGATTCAAGACAGCTTATGGAAAGTTAAAAAAAAAAAATGGATCTTAACCATTAATTAAAGGAGCCGGGAATATAATGATACCTGACTTGCTAACATCAGAGCTGACTTTCTGACAAAATACCCCATGATGACACTGGGAAATGCAGCAAGGCTGAGGCAGCACCATGGCTCTCTTGGGTCCCCATATTCCCTTCTCCTGGTTTGCTTGGTCATCAGCCAGCAATGAGCATCCCATAGCACCCAGGTCTCATGAATCAGCTCTGCAATCCAACCCACAGCCCAAAAGCTGACTCAGTGTTACCCCTTGGCAGTTTGGTCTCTTTTCCTGTTGAAATTGTTCTATTCAACAAAGTTAGCAGTGTGAACTGTAAGAATAGATTAGCCATGGGGCTCAATAATGTGATTTTTAATTTGAATTTTTAAATTGCAGCTCAGTAACATTTTTATTTTGCCAGATTCATCCCCTATATAAAAGCAGCTACACACAACTGTCTTGGTGTATGCGGCGCAGTTTTAGTTTCATTTCGTGGACCCCTTTAAGGGAAATTAAAGAGCTGTTGCTTTCCTTCTTGGGGACCAATGTCTTTCATTCATTCAGCTGTTTATTGCGTGCCCACTATTTATTGACTGATCCCCTGTCTTGTTGCAAAAGGATTTAAGAAGCCATAGTAGTTGATCCATAGTGTGATAGGACAAAGGAAAACAAAGCAAAACAATCCAGGGGCCTCACTCTCAAAGAACCTGGTGCAATCTAAGTGCCTTTGACCACTTGACAAGTGCCATGGTAGCAGAAGTTTGGAGTCATTTGGAAACTGCTGCACTCTAGATTTAGTGCATGGGCCAAAACTGCTGGCTTCCTACTTCCTGTTGAGATCTCACCCAAGGGTTATGCTATCATACTTCCATCACCACAGTCGGTCTGGAGTATAATTTAGAAGAAAAAAAAACAAGCAGTGTTAGGCAAGATCAAACTTTGGTGGACAATCTCTGTGCTCTCCCCTTGGGTCCCTTTGTCGTGCTTATCCCCAACCCCCCCCACACGGGCTGTGGTGTGCTCTAACTTCCAAGGACCAGCACTTGTGGAGCAACTGCAGAGGACTGCCCTGAGGCTACTGGAGCCCACTCTGTCCACACCTGGAAGTTCATGGCCCCCTGGGGCATCCCTGAACCAATAACTGAGAAGTGCTCCTTTGGCTCAAGTCTCAGCAGCTCCCCCGTGTAACTCCCAGTCCAGAGTCCCCTGCGGGATCAGGCTGTAGCTACTCTCTGCTGGGCTCACCTGAGGTCAACCCTTGGCTTGGCTTCCTCTCCTTCCCTGACCAGCTTCCCCCACTCCCTTACTCACCTCTCCTGGGAGCACTTTGTCTCAGGGTCTGCTTCTGTGGAACCCGACTTAAATCACAAGGTATGTACAGTTTTCAGAGAATGCGTATCTATGATAAATGTTAAGAGAACCTCAACTGCTTCCTTCCCCGGTGTAAAAGAAAAAACAGAAACAAAAAAACCAAGAACACTTTGACTTAGTTTCCGTGCTTCTCAGCCATTTCTCTGTCAGCACTGAAGGATTCTTGTGTGATTGGTCTGCTCTTCTAGGTGACCCAGAGGCCCAGCTCCCATAAGATGAGGTGTCTTTTCCGAATTAGCTTTGTTCCAAAGGACCCAATTGACCTTTTAAGGAGAGATCCAGTTGCTTTCGAGTATCTCTATGTTCAGGTATGTGAAAAAATTGGCATATTTTACATTAACGTCGTGGGCTAAATTGACTTTGAGGTTTTCTCCTGAATTCTTTGAGTTCTTTCTCTTGGCCACTCACCCCAAACTCAATGCATTGCATATGATCTTAGAGTGCTCTTTTTATTTTTACCTTTTATTTTGAAACAATTTCGTACTTACGAAAAAGTTGCAAGAGTTGTATGTCTACACCCTTCATCTAGATTCACCAATTGTTAACATTTTACATTTACTGCATCTTTAGTGTGTGCACATGTTCTCTCTCTCTTACACACACACACACAATTTTTCTGAACCATATGAACAGCAGCTACTGAAATTATGCCCCTTTATCCCTAAATACTTTGGTGTATATTTTTTAATAATGATGACATGGACTTATATAACCATTAAATAATTTTAAAAATCAGGAGATTTAGCATTGATATATTACCATTGTCTGATCTATATAGTCCATACCCAAATTTTGTAAATTGTCCCAAAATTGTCCTTTATGTCAATTTCTTTCTAGAGCCACTCCAGGATCCCATTTTACATTAATTGTTGTGTCTCTTTAGTTTTCTTAAATCTGGAACATGCTTCAGCCTTTCTTTCACTTGTATGACCTTGACAATTCTGGGAAGTACGGATGAACTATTTTGTAGCAATATCTCGATTTGGGTTTCTCTGGTGTTTTCTCCTAATAAGATTGAGGTTACACATTTTTGGTAGAAGAATGACATGAGTGATTTTGTGTCCTCCTTAATGTATTCTGTCAGGAGGCACTTGATGTCAGCTTTATCCCTTCAATGGTGAGGTTAACTTTGATCCTTGGTAATCTCTCCATTCCAAAGTCACTACTTTTCCTTTTGTAATTAATAAGTGGTTTGTGGAGAGTCACTTTGTGGTACTCTCATTGCCCTGTACCTCATCAAACTTTTACCCACTAGTTTTAATATTCATTGATGATACTTGCTTGAATCTGTTATTACTGTGAGGGTTGAAAATGATGATTTTTCTAATTCCATTATTTCCTCTTCATTTATTAATTGCCATTCTACTATAAGGAAGAATTTTCCCTTCTCCTTTATTCACTCACTCACTCACTCATTCATTGGGTGCTTAGATTCTCCTGAAATAATGTGATATTCATTACACTGGAATTATTCATTTTAAGACAGAAAGACTTTAAGAAGAGAATACCCTTGAATATTGTCTATATCTGATTCGGGGATATAAACCTCAGAAAATGAGGCTTCCAGGAATGAGTGTCTGGCAGAGTTTGTCTCAAAGGGAACTTATCCAATTTGATTTTTAGGAGCGGTTCCAATATTTTTTCTATAACAGCTTCCCATTACTCTCACTTAAATTTCTAGCATAATCCCATTAAACAGTAAGGCCCACCTTACCGAATGCTTAGGCAGCTAGCATTACAACTACTCAGAGATGCTGTGAACTTAAATGTAACCTTCCCCAACAAAAAAGGGAGAAAAGACAAAATGAGGCAACAAACAAAAACAACATGCTCTCTTTCTCTGGGGATATCTGTATAAGGCAAACCTCACTGGAGCCAATAAGTAAGTGAGGAAAAGCAAAGTAGGAAAAAGAAAATAAAAGTGAACATTTGTTAATTCTAGGTAGTTGGTACATTGGTGTTTCACTATTCTCGGTATTTTCTTGTATACTTGAAAACTGTCATCATCTTTAAAAAAGATGGGTGGGAAAAGGAAGTCGATAGATAATGGAAGGGAGTCATAGACGAGCGAGATGTCCTAGGTTAGGAACAGTGACAAAAATTAAAGTGGCAATGAGCCCCAAGAGAAGAAAAATGAAGTCGAGGAAGAAAGATGCAGAACCTACTAGCAGCTGGAGGCACTCGGGGAAAGGTCAGTTAAACCTTCCCCACCTCAGTGGTCTTTGGAAGAGTGTGATATTTATAGCTCAGCGGGATGATTAATGTTCAGGAGGATAACCCTGAGTCATCACAAAAAGGCAAATGTTTTTCAGTGCACCTTGGTTCTCAAGTCAAGAACTGTATAGTGAGTGCACTCCAAAGGGTTTCCACCAAGAATGACGGGACGGCTGTTGTTTGAGTTCTTAAAGTGTTAAACCCTGGTCCCCTGGACCCTTCCCTTGTTCAGACTCTCCTGTTCCTCACAAGACCAGGTGACCCCGATGTGACTGCTCGATACAAACCGCCTAATTCTCAGCTGATCTGTGGCTATGTAGTCCCCACATTCTGCTGAGAACAACCCAAGATTTTGCCAGTGCAACTTAGACCTCTGTGTGCCACAGCTCTTAGCTTGGTAGCTGCAAATAAGGAGTTACAGGTGCTGGGCAGGGCCCTGGCTGTAGACAGTGAGCTGCATTTGGTTATCGTGCTCAAGAATGATAAAGCCCATTCAAAGGATGAGGCTTCAAAACCATTTTGCTCTGCTTCTGTTTTAAAACATCAAAAGTCCATTGCGTTTATAAAAGAAGACTGGCCTTTGTTCTGGGGAGGGGAGACCTCTTAAGTAGAGCGGGAGTATTGCTAAGCATAGTTTTGTTTTGTTTTTGTGTTTTTGAGATGTGTTTGCTCATTTGGAGATCTCTCATATTCAAAAGACACGCCTTTTCTACCAGGGGGACGGTCCTCAGGCTGGGATATCCTGCCCAGGGACCTTGCCCAGGGACTAACAGAAGAAGACCGGTGATGTTTCCGCTTGGCTACCACGGGTGTTGTGGGGCGGAGTGGACTAGCCACCCCTTCAAGGAGTAGCCACGGGGCGGGGAGTGGAAAGTCATGGGTGCTGGGTACGAGAGGCCAGAAGAAAGCTCCTCTCATCTTACATGTCCTCCATGGAGAAGAGGAACTGAGAGCTTCTTTGCCTCAGATCCTCAACTTCTAAAATGCCTTTCATCACAGAATGTGTGGTATGTCTAAAATAACACATTCATCTATGTCAACACATCTGCAAATGGTGCCTGTGTGCTGATGCTGTTTCCAAGATACTAAAAAGATGCGAGAGGATCCACCTACAGGTATCTCACAGGTTTTAACATATATATTAATAGTAAACCCTAGTAATCCAGACTGTTCTAATTCATAATTAGAATGGGCTGTGCTGATGTTTACCTTTCCACTCTCCATTAAGAAAGAGGTTGTTGTGCCAATTAGCACACAGGGTAACACCAGAGAGGCAGCAAAATGCTTTCGAACACTTTGCTAGTGTTTGTTTCCACTTTAACATACAGCGTGTAAATTATGAATGAACTTTTCTAGAGTTAAAGGGGAACCCATTGGGGCTTCCATGTAGCAGAACAATGAGCACCTTTAGCTCGTTTACCTGTATTTTAAATAATGTACTTGAGAGTAATAGAAGCATGATTAATACCACAAAATACAACAATTCAGACTTCACACTAATTCTCCAGGATCAGTCTGAACTAATTCTATAATGTGATTAGCTGACTAATCACCTTGTCAAAAAATTCACCTGGAAGTCTGGTTGAATACAGGGTGGAACAACGATGGGGGGGGGGGGAAATGGTGCCAGCAACAACTCTTAGGAAAAGTAAAAATGATAACCCCCCTTTATAGAGAACAGTCCATTTCATGAATCACCCCTACAGGTATCACAGCAACCTTGAGAGTTAGTCATTGCTAGCCCATTTTGAAGATTAGAAAACTGAGACTCAAGAAAGACAAAGGGCCCTATTCAAGGTCACTTGATTAGTATGTGACAGAGCCTAGAATCAAACCACAGATTTTTGTCTCTAAATTCTATGCCAACATTCCCAGTTTCAAATCGGCGTGCAATAGTAGTCATAGAAGAAAGTGATTTATCCAAAAAATGAGTGATTCCAAAAGTGCCTGCTACGGGCCTGGCACTGTGACAAGTGATTTCCTCGTCCCCATCACTCACATGACTATAAAATGGCCCAAAGTGGGCCATCAACCATTTGGTGCCCCGTTATGGACCTTCCTGGGCCCGTGGAAAGATCTACCAACCCCAAGACCAGCAAAACAAAATAAATTGCAGCCTGGGACTGCTTTCAGAGGCTGCCGTCACTCAGACCGCCCTCTCTCCTGGCTCAGGACAGACCTGCTTCCAGCAAGGGGGCCAGGCCATCCAGATAGGTTTAAGGTGCTCAGGGGAAGCCAAAGTGAAAGACCATATGAGGGACGGGCAGGGCAGAGACCGTGGTTTCACTCCTGGGAGCCACGCCATGGGCTGAGGATGCGGAGCGGGAGCGTGCATTGCCCGGCATCAGTAGGAGGTGTGCAAGTACGCGAAGGGTAAATCCTTTATGCAGAAACCGGGCGGGGTTACGTGTTCCCGGCTTCGTGAAGCCAACATCTGAAGCGGTCCTAAATATGCCCCTCTTGCAAAGGAGGCAAACCAATCCTGATGTGGCTCTCCATTTGAAGTGTTCTTGGGACGAGGCAAAGAACAAAGGCAAAAGGGAATGGAGAAAAGGTCTAGATCCCATATTTTCTAGCTCAAGAGCCCAGTTCCCCACACCACAGATGAGTCAACGCCCGGGTGGGGTTTGCTTATGCGGAGCTGGGCTGCACACGCACGCCGGGCCCGCTCCTAGGGAGTGAATGGGAACTCTACTCCAAAAGCAAGCCCCTGTGTTCAGACAGGACGCTGGCCTGCGGCACGGCTTCCTCAAAGTCACACATCTGAAGGGGCAGGCTGCAGCCGAGGCCACTGGAACGAGCTGAGGCTTTCTCTAGCTGCCGTCTACCTCGTGTTCCCATGCTCGAAGCGCGTCTCAGCTGAGCCTCGCAGTGCTCGGTGAGGGAGTTAGTGAGAAGCCTCGTGGCGCAGATGCATAAACGCAGGCTGCGAGTGTCACAGTAAACTGGTCTAAGGTTAGGAACACAGGGCGAGATCGTTGCTAAGTCTGCTTCTGGAAGCTTCTCTGGATAATCAGGAGGAGGAGGAGGAGGAGCATAATGGTGCTGATGATGACAGCAGCTAACAGGTATCGAGTGCTTACGACTTCCCAGGGAGCATTCTAAGGGTTTCACACTGATAACTTGTTGACTCCTCACCACACCCTAAATACCAGTAGTAGTATCATTCCCAGTTGGCAGAAGAGGAAACTGAGGCATGGAACAATTAAGGAACTTGCCCATGGCCCCGTGTCCCTCTGCAATGGAGGAAGAGGAGTGGAACCCAGGCTTCCAACTCTGGCAGCCTAATCCCAGCAGCCACAGCATACTATCAAGAGTCCGTGTGTTCGGTTCCGGCACCTGTGTTTGGAAATTTTCTACCCAATTCTGAATTGTTTTACGAAAAGCTAAGTATGTAAATAGCAGCTCGTGGGTGACTGTTAATGTTTTGTGTGGTCTCTGCGTTTGCGCAATTAAATACTGACTCGGTTCCAAGCAGCCTGGTGGAAATGTTTGCACATTTAGCCTCCTTGCCTTTGCAGTGAAGGTTAAGACACTCTGGGGAAATGCATGTCACCTGCTCCTCTCAAGCGACGCTGTGCGTGCCCAGTCTTTGACTGCGGCGCCCTCTGCTGGTCTGTTCGCAGAGCTGTAACGACGTCGTTCAGGAGCGATTTGGGCCGGAGCTGAAATACGACATAGCCCTGCGACTGGCCGCGCTGCAGATGTACATCGCCACTGTCACCACCAAGCAGACGCAGAAAATCTCCCTCAAATACATCGAGTAAGTGTTGACTCTGGGCGCCACTGCGGAGGCAGAGAAGCTGCCTCCTTCACGCCTGAGTGCATTTCTGGTCTTGGCCTCG
Organism: Tolypeutes matacus; assembly: GCA_026826555.1. Taxonomy (NCBI): domain Eukaryota; kingdom Metazoa; phylum Chordata; class Mammalia; order Cingulata; family Chlamyphoridae; genus Tolypeutes; species Tolypeutes matacus. The sequence goes on along the minus strand of JAKSZT010053860.1, from coordinate 2,840,994 downwards.
ATTTCCAAGCTTGATCTTGCTTGTGGCAGAGCATTTGTTAACCAGGGACAGGATAGATGAGTATCATGTTCATTTTTGGTGGCTTCTCCCCTTCCGTTTCTTACGTGCCCTACCCTAGAGAACTGTAGTTAAGATGGCAGTCCTATTTAAAATGAAGCACGCATTTTTAAATTCCAAAGGGGACTTGGTTCCAAGCCAAGCACTGGGCCAAGTGCTTTTCAGGCATCAACCGGTTTAATTTTCGGAAAACCCTTTGAAATAAGTAGTATTGTAGCTCCATTTTATAGATGAGCAAACTGGGGCACAGAACAGCAAAGTAATTTTACCCAAGTCACATGGCTGTTAACTGCTGGGGGAAGGATTTGAACCCAGGCAGTGTGACTCCCCACTGGGCTACAGCGGGTGTGATGGGTTGAGACGCCTGTGTTTGGAAAGTGGTCTGCATGACCTGAGATTACCTGCACATGATTAGAAAGCAGTGCCAAAAGTCCTGCGCCCATTCCCAGTCACAAAGGATGGACTTTGGAGTCAAGAACTGTGCAGCTGTGGGAAAGGATGCCACACAATTAGACTTTGCTTCGTGCCTCTCGCGTCGCTTGGAAGATGTGGATGGCTTTCCTGCTGAGGGCACCATTTCTCAGCATCAGTGTACCTCTCTGGCCCCGGAAGACCCCTCTTCTTAAAAAAAAAAGCAGCTTGTGTTACTTTGGCTTGAATGCGTCTATTTAAGGGTCATCCTTTTAGAAGGCACACTCTTATCGCCCAGTCTGTGTGCTTTCTGTTGGCAGGTGAGTCAATAGCCCAAAGCAGCCACTACTTAATCCTGGCAGCGCTTAATGCTAAAAGAATAAAATAGAAAGGAAAATTCCGATTTCAAAGTTCAAGGCAGGGCTGAAGCCACATCTCTGTGCAACGCTAAGAGCCTTGGATTCCTCCCCATCCCCACCTCCAGGCTTCCAAAGACGTTTCCTGTGGGCTGCCAACAAAGCCTTTCTAAATTCCACGATGCATGTTGACCCACCAGGGGGCAGAATGGCTTTTTACTCAACACATTCGTGAACCTCTGTTGGGGCCTGTTAGAGCTCCAATTTGCTGACCTCTGTCCCACTGTCCTTGCAACTGTCGGCTCATCATCTGTTGATAACTAGGAGTAACTCCTCGGGTGCAGTTTGAGACCTCCAAGCCTTCAGTCCGTCCTCCTCACAGTCAGTTTACTGTCTCTTCCCTTGCTACTCACACGCAATGACGGTACTGTGAGAGAGAAACTCAGCTCACAGAGCCGTCTCCCGCTCAGTTGGACACATTCACACCCTCATACCCTCCCTCTTCTGAAATTCATGGGTCCGAGTGAGACTGGCTCCCATTTGAAAAAGTGGTCTACGCAACCCGAGATGAATTTTGGACAATTAAATTGTACTTCTGTTCCTACTCCCTGTACCCACCTTTCACCAGGTTGAATATTGTACAATTAGAAACCTATCGAGATAACTAGCTTGATTAAGAATCTTGCAGAGTCCAAGATAATGTTCTTATTCATTCATTCACTTGCCCACCAAACATTAATTGAGCATTTTACATGATATTCACACCAGAATGGTAGAAAATACAAATATGTGTACATTATAATCCTGGCCACTGAGGAACTTACGATCTGGTTGTAATGACAAGACATGCAGATGTGAAAAGTAATGATGCAAAATAATGATGCAAGTAGAATCACAAGGTACCCATCAGGCGTGCCAAATGAGGGGTAGAGACAAGAAGTACGAGTGAGGAGGAAGAAAACATAGTGATCACAGAAAACACCATCTTTGTGAAGACATGCATGAGTGATCAAGTGGGAGAAGAATGTCTGCCAACCCTTCTTTGAAGAGGGTGTGGGGAAGGATAGATTTTCTAGAATTCTAAATATGGAACCTTCTTAGGATAGAGTTGTCATCATTGCTGGGGTTCTTGGAAAAATATATCAAGCTGGTGCCCTATTTGTGGGTTTGTTCCTATGGGTGATGCTTGCATCTTCCCATCCGGACCGGCATACTTTAGGTTGTGTGCCTAATGTGGCCTGTTACCACGCCAACGGCATCATCACCCCCAAGCCTTTGTTCCAGAATGTCAATGGCTGGGAGAAAAGGGAACTGTGTGTGCTGAGAGAACAGCCATTGATGAGGGAGTGGGAGAGGGCAGAATGGTTTGGGGGCGTGAAAAAGTTGCTTCCATCCTCCTAGAGAAGAGAGAAAGGCAGAGTTTGGGTAGACACACAGGACTGGGAGAGGTGAGACTGGATATAAACAAAGGGATGGAGAGAAATGGGTGCCAGAAATGCAAACTCAGACACTTGTATGAATTCTGAGACTCAGAGGTAGGTTGGACAAATAGAGTGTCTCTTCAATTTCCGTTGGTCCCAAATGCCTCGTTAGCATTCTCTCTGGAGAGCAAAGAATATGTTTCTTTTTCATTGCCAACATTTGTATTGATGAACAAATGGTATATTTTCTGAGTGTAAATTAAAAGTTCCTTAATTGGGGACCTGTCTCCATTCCCTGCCTTACCAAGAGTTCATTTGTTCCAGCAAACATCAGAGTGCCATTTTGTCTTAGATAACTAATCATCACAAGAATGTGGAATTAAAGATATGCTCTTTATTGCAGAAAAGAATGGGGATTAGAGACTTTTCTTCCTTCTGCTGTGCTGCAAAGCATGAAGGAGAAGAACATAAAGAAAGCACTTTCACACCTTGTCAAAGCAAATCAAAACTTGGTACCACCGGGTAAAAAGGTATCGCATTTGCATCTTAATAGAAAATAGAGTTTAAAGAGAGAGAGGCTCGTGTGCATTTTAAAAAATGGTTAAAATTAGCCCGTGGATAAAATACTTAGCACCATATTTTCAGACGCAGCAGCACTGTATAACTTTTTTAAAAAAACAATTAACATGTTTCTAAGACTAATGGAAAATAAGTATTCGTATGGAAGCCTATTTCTTTCTTGCAAGCTGTAGACCTCTTCTACGGGCTGAGTTCACGTGTGCATGCAGACGAACTTTGTGTAGCCTCTAAGATTAGAGGCTAGAACTGAAAGATAATTCTTTGTTTCCATCATGTTCTCACTCACCACTCAGACCGGTTTAAATGCACGGCAACCAGCAAAGGGTCCCGGCAGACAAGATGCCACGTTAATGCTTCTCAGTCTCGGCATTAGGGACACTTGGGGCCGACCAGTCTTTGCGGTGGGTGGCTGCCCTGTGCGTGGTAGGAGGTCGAGCAGCCTCCCTGGCTTCAGCCCACTAGATGTCAGTGGCAACCCACCTCCCCTCAAGTTGTGACAACCAAAAATGTCTCCAGACATTGCCAGATGTCCCTTTGCGGGGGCAAAATCATCCCCGGTTGACAATTCAACATCATACTTTTGGGGAGAAGATAAAATTATTTCTCGCCTCATCATTAGTGTTAAAAATCTCCTCTCTTTTTTTCTTCTTTTATTAAGTAGAAGAAACCCAAAAGACATTTTAATATTTACTGTTGGTCAGAACAGAGAGGTATGGTTTATAGGTAATAAAAAGCAAAAGGTTTCAGGAACTGAAAAGAGAAGGAGCCTTAAAACACCGGACCTATAGAATTGGATGCAGTCTAACAACCCAAGAACGCTTTCCAATAGATATTCACCATAGAATGACTCTAATATAAATCACTGTCTATGCAGGCAATTCCTTGGTCCTGCTCTCAGATTTTTAAGTCATCTTTACTGGCTAAGGCACACTGTGCCTATTCCCTTCTCACCCCATGGCTTTTTTAAAAAGTGTATAGTCAGGTTCAACACACTATCGGCAACCTTTGACCCACTCCCCAGTTTCACGGGGCTGATGCCTCAGACGGCTGAGAGTATCTGCCTTGATTGAAGCCAGGTGGGCAGGAGGTCATGGGCCAAGAGTTTTTAAATTCCTCTTCTCATTTGCCCATAGGCTAATGTCTTTCAAATGACTTCAGGCGGTTTTGTTCAAGCCTGGGCCACTGGTCCTGTAATAATTGGGATAACTGCTTTAGGATCTGCCCATCTACCTCTCTATCCCTGTCCTTCTGTAGAGGTCAGGTTTTTCTAGCCAAGAGTGAATGCATTGCTTTCAAATCAATTTGCGAAATGCTTTCATTTTTGAAAGAAGTAGGATGGACCAATGGCCCTAAACAACAGTGACATAAAGGGCAGTACATTTAGGTTCAGATAACAAAAGGGTTGGCAACTCACTGGCAAATGAAAACAGAACTTCACAGTCACTGCTACCTAACGGTGGACTACACCTTGTTGGAAAGTTTCACCCCTGATAAACATTCCTAGCACAGACACTGTGGAATATGGACGTTTTCTTTAAAACCAAGCACATTTTTTTAAGGATGCGGTAACCTACATTTATAAGTTTTAAAGACACATCTTATCCGGATAGAATTTCACTTGTCAATCACTCGAAATTCAATAGATTCTCGAAGTCAAATTAATAAAACAGGGACAATATATATATAGCAAGTTCAAACATTTCTGCCATGATTGGAGCTCAAAAAGTTCATTTTCCCTGAACTCTCACAAAGACTTGAAGAAACTTGAGAGGGAAAGTGTAAGAGCGTGTTAAAAGGCTGCACGTGGATTGCAGGTGTCAGTGGTCCAAAGAGCGCCCACAAACTCTGCATACAGGTGAGTCTCCCCTGCGACGGGAGAGTGTATAGTGCCCGCTTGTGTCTCTAACTGCAGGGGGAAAGCACTGGTCGCCTCTTGCCATCTCCCAGTGAGCAAATGTTTCCATGGAACATTTTCTCTCTTTGTTTTCGGTTGTCGAGTGTCCTGGCCCAGCATATCCACACATTTCCCCATAGATAAATAAGATTTCACTCTTGATGTCATGTTGTAGCCCTTCACTGGGAAACCAAATCTATAGCGAGTTACTTTCATTCCTAATGAAAAGTCCTTGTCACGCCCCCCCCCCATCTCATCTGCAGTAAAATGATCCTTCTATAGTTTGCTCTCGTTTTCAGCTGCTCTCCAGCCCTGCAGCACCCAATGGAGTTAACACCTGAGGTTTCTTTTCTCTCCTCAGCTGTCTGCGCTGCAAGCCAAGGTCCATTATCTCAAGTTCCTCAGTGACCTTCGATTGTACGGGGGCCGTGTGTTCAAGGCAACATTAGTGGTAATTTCTTTTTTTTCTCTCTCTCTTGCTTTTGCTTTTGCTTAGAAGCCACAGAGGCCTGCAAAATGTCACTGCAGAGGCCGTTTTGAATGAGCTGCTTCTGATGACAAAAGCAAATCAGCTGTGAATCTTTTTCATCCTTCATTTGTAGTCTACTTCAGTCAGGGGAGAAAAGCAGAAGAAATGTTAAACTAGATAACACCATTACAGAATGTCCTAGAAAAAGAAATGTGAAGAACCAAGAGAATCAAAGGACTCTAACAATGGCCTTCTTTGAAATCATTGAGTCAGAAGTTAGTTTCACATTAAAAAAAAAAAAAACTCTCCTAAAAGCCTCTTATGATTAAAACCATCCTGTGCTATGATAGCGTTTTTTTCTATATTAGTCATAATTTATCAGAGCCTCGATGCACTCATATTCCTGGTTCTGCTAATCATTCTTCTAATTGGATGATTTAGTACAATATAACCCAGAAAGATTTTATAAAGAAAATGTAATCTTATAAAAACAGGCTCTCTGGTTCAGCTCTGCATGGTGCTTCAGAGGTCTAATATCTTTATATTTTGTCAACATCCCTTTCTCAGCAGGCGGAAAAGCGCTCAGAAGTGACTCTCCTGGTCGGGCCCCGTTATGGCATAAGCCACGTCATAAACACCAAAACCAACCTGGTGGCTCTTCTAGCTGACTTCAGCCATGTCAACAGGATCGAAATGTTTACCGAAGAGGAGAGCTCGGTGAGGGTGGAGCTCCACGTGCTAGATGTCAAGGTAAGCCTTGCGTGTGGTGACACATGACCTCGATGTGAACAGCTAGCTTCTGACAGTGCTGCTGATGCTTACAAGGTGCTGAACAAAGTCCCCCCAACTCATCATGAATGTGGTTTGGGGACAAGTTGCTTGACTTGTCCCGACTCGGTTTCTTCAACTCTACGTGTGAACGTAAGCTAGATCATTTCTCATCTCCCTTCAGGCTCTGGAATATAGGAATCTAACTTTCTAGAATGTAGGAATCTTAAGGAATAAAGAGTCAGGGAGAGTTTCCCGAACCAACTTTCTTTAGAAGTCCCGTTCCCTTTTGTTAAACTTGGGCCTTATGTGTTTATTCTTCAGGAGAAGCTGAATATTTTAGTCGGTCTGGCTTCTTGTGCCATAGCAATTGGTACTGACTGAACATCTGGCCCCTAAGTCATTGACTACAAATGTCATGGGTGTTCTATAGAAAACAAAAATCTGAGATTGTCCACAAAGGGCAAAACTCTCCTCCCAAAGCAGTTGACTGGAGATGATCCAGGTCCCCGTTCTTTCTCCACTAATTATAGATGAGCCATTGGATTATTGCGATGCCAATGTATGCTAATGTTCCTACAGCAAAAAGGCACTGGTCAGGAGGGGTGCTCTGGAAAAGACAGGGAGGTACCGTGTCCACTCCCTCTCCCACCAAGGCGGTGTGGGAATTGTGGATGAAGAGTAATAGAAAATACCAGAAAGATTTTCTAGAAACCAAATCAGGAAACATCAACAGGCTCTGCAGAAGGAAGAGATGATCATGGAAGAGAGAAAGTGGAGCTCAGAAAGGTTGACAGTGGCCCATGGCATGTCATGGGCTGAGTCCAGGGGGTCTCCAGTTGACTTCGGAGCATGCTGAAAGCACGAGAATAGACTTGGAAAACCTCACCCCCTTGCCCAGTCCATGACCAAAGATGCTGAAAGAAATAGCCCCATCATGGGAGAAGGGCAGAAGAAAGGGTGAATTGGATGTAGCCATTACAGACCTGATACCAGATGATGTGTCCCAAACAGAAGTGGGTGGCAAGACCATACTGATGGTTTCCTGCCAACATATGAGGACTGAGGTGGCACACCACGGCGTGTGTGGCGTTGCAGAGGCTTGGCTACTGAAGAGGGAAAAGGCGGTTCAACAAGGGGCTTTTGATGGAAAGACAGGTTCCACCAGATGGGGGCCATCGAACCTGGCCAGTGTCTTACACCTGGGGATGAAAGCAAGAGGCCTATCGTCACGCCCTTCTTATTTTCTCCCTTATTTCTCATGTTCTTTCTTCTTCATCAAGAACACACCAGGCAGTCCACCCTTCATCACTGCTTCCAGCAAATGCTTACTTCCCCATACACCCAAGATCCATGTCCAATTATATGACTTCATTGCCTCCAGGAAGTTTTAGCAAGGCCTTTTCTCTGTTTCATCCTCCTGTGAAGTTACATTTTCTTTTAGAAGCATATGCTGCTTCCTAGACCACTTTCACACTTTTCATTTAGTCACAGCACCAATTTCCACTTGATTTTTACTTCCCTTCGACACTAATTTTCACCATGAACCCCAAACTTAATCCTCCTGGGATTTTCAGATTGTGGGTTCACGTCTGAAAACTGACTCCTTAACTATCACTTCTTTTAAATGTTAACTATTTGGGGACAAAGGAATGTTTGTTCATTTGTTTGTTTAATTCCAGTATGACTTGTGAGAGATTCAAAATGGCAGGCTTTCAAAATCGTGTCTTCTAAATGTTTTTCCAGTAAGGCTCGCTGTGTTATGCCTGCATTTTTGCCTCCATCTGGGCCCTCAGTTGCAGTGTTTGCCCAATAGCTTCTTTACTGGATATTTTATAAGCATAAATGCAGCCACTGACACTTGAGGGAGGTATTAAGGGAGGATGATTCCAACCAAAGCCTTCTCTCTTGTAGCCCATCACGCTCCTGATGGAATCGTCAGATGCCATGAACTTAGCCTGCTTAACAGCTGGATACTACAGGCTACTTGTGGATTCCAGAAGGTCAATATTTAACATGGCCAACAAGAAAAATGCAGGAACCCAGGAAACAGGTATTCTCTTCCTCAAACAATGAAACACTGACCACTCTCCCACACGCTACCCAAAAACAGTCACAAAGCTGTTTCTTGAAAAGTTAAAATGGCACCCACACACAAAAAATCTAATGCCCCAATTTAACCCCAAAGCCTTCAAATACTGCTCCCGATACAGTCCACTTTTTGAAAATGAAAATGCTGGCTTCTCATGCTTTACACGTCACCCTGAAAGGCTGGGGTGCCTGCTTACCGTGGTGGTGATTTTTATTTTGGGGAAGGAAGGAAGCACCAGTCTTTGTGGCTGAGTTTTTATCACCTCACTCTTAGGGAGGTCAGGATACAGAGCCCTGAGGATGAGTCAGCGAGCCCCTGCTTTAGGGCTGGTCTCTCCTTAAGGTGCCATAGCCTGGGACACCCATGAGCCTCCTCCCTGCAGCCAGACCTACATCCGGGCTCCTTGGTGCTCCAGCCAGCAGGAGGACTTGGCTCTCACCTAGCCCTTGGGCTTGGGGATCTAGGAGAGGATTCCTCCAACCCAGCAGCCATCGTGCCTCAGCAGCAGGAGCCTCAAGGTGGCAAAGACATCGGAAAATTCACTTCAGCCACTTGACAGGACAAAATCGCCCCAAAGAGAGGACAAGGAGGGTCACAGACATTGATTAAATTGAGAGTTGATCTGAGGGTGGGTGGTTTTCATTTATTTGGGGGATGGTTTTTTGTTTTGTTTTCCTTTAGTGTTTAGACATTTTCCTCCCTCTGCAGTGGATGCTCAGCACATGTGGCTGATAGACAGCAGAGGGGGAAGTTTTTATTCAACCCAGAGCCACTAACCCATGAAAAAAGTATAATCAGGGGTCCCACTGATTTTTAAAAGAAAGGGAAATTCTTAAGAACAAGTTTCGTTGTCGTCATTTCTGAGAGAAAAGGAAGGATAATGAAGGGAAGGAAAGTTCTCTCGCTTTTAAACTCTGCAGGAAACAAATCTTTATTCCATAAATATACTGTAATATGTATGCACGTACATTCACGTTTATTATGGTGGCTAGTTAAGTGGAAGTGATTATAATCATGGGGGGGGAGAGAGAGAGAGAGAGAGAGAGAGAGAGAATGAATATGAATCTGGGACAAGGCACAGTAGAACTTGTGAGACAGATAAATTGAAGATTTCATCCAGCCCCTGACACTAACTGGACCTTGTGGTGTCTGGTGTTTTAAATTCTCTATCCTTGCATTTTCTCATTTGTAAAATGGGAATTTAAAAACCTAGCTTGCAAAGTAAGGGTTAGAAAAACATCTATGTACAGTGCCTAAAACAATGCCAGCACTTCTGTTAATTGTGGACAATAAATAATTGCCCATGAAAAAAATGGCGGTGGGAAAAATAAAAAATGATGGTGGTAGAAAGACAGAAAGGAAAGGAAGACAGGACATGAGGCAAAGAAAGACCCTGAGAGGCACAAATGGCTAAAAATAGAGGAAGGGAAGGGGGAAAAGGAGGTAGTGAGTGTGCCACTGGATTTGGGGGCCAGAATGTTTATGACCTCATGTTTCCTCTGAGCTAGGAGACTTCAAGCAAGTTAGCACTGACATTTGAAGTTCCAAAGAGCAGCTGAGCAATTTAACACAATCCATTCTCATTGGAAAACCAGTTTTCAGCTTTTTATTTTCAAATCATAGTGTTTATCTTGAAAATAAAACCTATCCCCTATGGGCTGTTAAGATTGTACCGGTGTGTGAAAAACAATAAAACCTCCCGTTCTAAAAATGGTTCCAGTAAAAAGGGGCCTGAGTTCCGTCCCATTGATAGCCACCCACAATGTAATGTCCGATAAAGCTTCGAGAGGCAAAAACTTACTTGTCAAAAGTATTATAACCATGGGGGAAAGAATGGAATTTTGACCTCTCGGTAATTTCTCCCAGTTCTACAGTGAGAATGAGGGTAAGGACACATGTTCCAAATACCTCTCCCCACTCTGAGAGAGCTACGAAGAGAGGGTGGGGGTGACAAGTGAGGGAGATGGCGCCTCCGAAAAAGAAGCTGGTAGACAAGCTGAGCAGGATTGAGCATCCTCTAATGGCTGAAAGTACTGTCCTCTCTTCAGGAACTCCTCAAAGATCTTCTGAGACCCAACAGCTGTAGCAACTGGAGGCTGGTTGGGCCAGTCCATCTCCTGTCATTCTCCCTTGAATAGATCCCAATTCCCAGCTCACATCCTTCCGTGTCTCCAAAATCATTCCAGGAAGTCAAATCAGTGAATCAGTCTACCCTTCTAGTTGGACACAACGACTGACCATGCATTTTCTTCTGGGCTCAGAGTGATGATAGACTTAGTCAAGATCTTATAATAAGGAGAAGTCAGCCCCCATTTGCTTTGCTCTATCTTGAGAATTAACCTTGAAGCACTTTCAAAAGCCTGGTCCCACATGTTTATGCATCTCGGGGCCTTAGGAGGCTCTGAGTAAGTATCCATTAATTTGCTTGTAGCCTGCTGACCTGTTCAGTTTTCTAGTTGATCTAAAGTAGGAGATGACAAACTGTGGCCCATGGGCCAAATCCTGTTTCTATAAATAAAGTTTTATTGGAACTCAGCCCCACCCATTGTATTAGTTTCCTGTGGCTTCTGTAACAAATTGCCCAAATTGTGTGGCCTACAACAGAAATTTATTCTCTCACAGTTCTGGAGGCCAGAAGTCCAAAATCACAGTGTTGGCAGGCAAGGCTGAACTCCCTCCAAAGGCTCTAGGGTAGACTCTCTCCTTGACACTTCCAAGCTTCTGGTGGCTGGCTATCCAGCATTCCTGGTGGCTGCATAACTCCAGTCTCTGCCTCTTCTTCACATCTTCTTCACATCGCTTTCCCCTCTTCTCTGTGTGTGCCTTCTCTCATAAGGACCCTTGTCATTGAATTATGGGCCCACTCAGATAATCCAAGCTTATCTCCTCTCAAGATCTTTATCTTAATTGCATCTCCCTTTGCAGAAAAAATTGGCCAACCCCAGTTCTAAACCCAGAGGTGTGTCCCAGATATGGCTTTGCTCAACCACCCACCCTACCCCCAGCAACTCACACTACCCCACCACATACATAGAGCCAGTCAGTATTTAAATGTTTGTTCTTGTTAACAAAACAATGCCAAACTCCTATAAGGTGTATTTATTATAAGGAAAGATGCAAATATAGCCAGTATGTAACTTAGTGTCTTCAAAATTATGTGTTTTGCTTGCTGTTCATGAAAAAATATATATTTCATAAAAGGACTCTGAACACTGTTCAGTCTTAGTCTATTGTGTAACTTGAGAGTAAGGTTTACTCTTTCCTACAATTGATTTCTGTTGTATGTTTTTTCATGTGTCTTGTACATCTGATGTCAGTATTCTCCAAACTTGGACCAGGGGGGCACTTTGCAGGAACACATGGGAGAATGGGTGACCCTAAAGTACGGCTACAGTGATTAGTTACCTTTTCATCAGAACGTCGCCCCTGGAATCTACAAAGCAGTATCAGCAGAAAGACCCGATGCCCCTCGTGTTAAACAGCAGACCAGCATCTCCCTATCAAAAGTCCCTTTCAAAAACCCTCTAGAGAGCAAACAAAACAAGAAGATTTAAATCAGGGTTTTGCGATTTTAATTCATGAAGCACATCAAACAAATCGAGTTCCCATGAACAAATAAAACTTGAAATTGTCAAATTATTAGCTATTCTTAGAAATAGCAGAGAAGTACATTACCTGTGAACATGCCACCGTATAAATTATACTCATCAATATGTACAAGTATTTATCTCTATGCATGCAGGCATACACACTGACGCTTACACAGGAATCTGTTGATATCCATTAGAATATTAAAAGGCTGGAGGTAGAGGTTTTCATGCTATCATTACAATATTTATTTTAATTTCCTAAAATATGTGGTAGAAGTACGAGGATCCTTGACCTTCTCTTTACTCCATGAGGGAAAAAAGTCCAACCTCTTCTACCACGAAGCGGACAATGTTAGATCTTGTTGTACAAAGAAGAGGTCCTTCTATTTTCTGGAATAGTGGCCTATTGAAATCTTGCCTTTAAGGGTTTTAAAAGGTGTGCTGTATACTTACATCCATAGACATAAATGAGGTCTTTTAGTAATAGAACCAAGGGAGGGATGGAATTAAGCTATAGTTCCCTACTCCCAGGCGATATTATAGTTTTTCACATGCCAGTTATACTTTATGGAATAGCGATTTCGCTAAGGTCAAGATACCCTTATACCTGCTACCTCCATCAACCGGTAGCATATTTAGAAAGCTGAGTAACCTTGTTCACACGAGTGATGCTACAAGCCACGAAATTAGGAGACAGAGTCGAGGCTCCCCCTAGAAACCACCAGCCCAGTAACGTGTCTTTGCATGATTCTATTTCTTTAGGCACTGAAAGTAAAGGAAAGCCTAACCTCCTGGGCCCAGATTGGAACTGTATCCCCCAAATGACCACCTTCATTGGCGAAGGGGAACAAGAAGCCCAGATAACATATATAGATTCCAAACAGAAGACGGCTGAAGTCACAGACGGCACCTTGTGTCCCAACGACCACCGGCACTTGTATATAGACAGCAACTATCATGCCGAGGAGCTTCGCCAGCAGCTGGCCCAGCCGGGCGAGGGCCCCTGCGAGGCAGACTACAGAAGTCTAGCCCAGCGGTCTCTGTTGACCCTCTCGGGCCCGGAAGCTCTCAAGAAAGCCCAGGAGTCTCCGCGAGGAGCTAAGGTGTCCTTTATTTTCGGGGATCTCGCCTTGGAGGAGGGCGTCAGCCCCCCGACTCTCGGCTACGAAAGACTGTTGAGCGAGAGCCCGGAAATGCTGGAGAAGCAGCGGGGCCTCTACCTCAGCGGTGCCAGTGACATGGAGAGCCTGGACCTCGCACCAGACCCAGACGGCATCCAGTTCGGGGCAAATTCCGTTTATGCAAACATAGGCGACGTCAAGAGCTTTGAGGCCACCGAAGGGATAGAGGAGCCCCTCCTGCACGACATCTGTTACGCGGAAAACGCCGACGACGCGGAGGACGAGGATGAGGTGAGCTGCGAGGAGGACCTGGTCGTGGGAGACATGAGCCAGCCGGCCATCCTCAGCCTGTCTGGCTCGAGCGATGACATCATTGACCTCACGTCCCTGCCCCCTCCGGAAGGCGATGACAAGGAGGATGACTTCCTGTTGCGTTCCTTGAACATGGCTATCGCCGCGCCCCCGCCTGGCTTTCGAGACAGTTCGGACGAGGAGGACTCTCAGAGCCAAGCAGCTTCCTTGCACGAGGGCCAGGAGCCAGGCTGTGGCCTGCCGAGTGACGGGATCCCCGTGTCCCTCATCGACGCTGTGCCCACCGGCGCCGAGGGGAAGTGCGAGAAGGGGCTGGACAGTGCCGTCGTTTCCACGCTGGAAGCGCTGGACGCGCTCGCCGTGTCCGAAGAACAGCAGAACAGTGACAATTCAGGTTCTTTCACGATTGTTACGTTTATCCACTAATCATATCATTTCATCCTTTCAAGCCATTTGCCCCGGGAGCCCTGTTGTGTCCTGTTCTCCATGGCACCCATGCCCCATTTCATAAATGTGCTGAAACTACCGTCATGGCTTTTTGTGTATGAGGTTGCCTTTTTATTTGTGGGTGTGTGTGGTGGCCCCCACCCCCTACCTCCCCAGCCCATTTCCGGAACAACTGTGCAATAAACTCAGAGTCCTTATTGAAAAGGGAAAACCTTGGTTTTTTTTGTTTTTTGTTTTTTGTTTTTTATAATTTATAGTAGTGAGTCCCATTTTCTTTACCTGTCTCCCAGTGCCTGGGATGCATCCATTAATCGGTTCTTGTTTTTTGCGGCATGCAGGTGTAGCCATCCTGCGGGCTTATAGTCCCGAGTCTTCTTCAGACTCGGGCAATGAGACTAACTCTTCTGAAATGACTGAGAGCTCTGAACTGGCCGCAGCCCAGAAGCAGTCAGAAAACCTCTCCCGCATGTTCTTGGCCACCCCCAACGGCTACCACTCCCTTGCCGAAGAGCACACAGAGTTCCCCACCTCCAAAACCCCTCCCGGGGGCTTGCCTCCAAAGTCCTCCCGTGCCCTGGCTGCCCGTCCAGCGACTGACCTGCCGCCCAAAGTTGTGCCTTCCAAGCAGCTACTTCACTCGGACCCCATGGAGATGGAGCCTGAGACCATGGAGACCAAGTCAGTCACTGACTATTTCAGCAAGCTGCACGTGGGCTCGGTGGCATATTCCTGCACCAGCAAGAGGAAAAGCAAGCTGGCCGACGGGGAGGGGAAAGCCCCTCCCCACGGGAAAAAACAGCAGGGGACCAAAACAGCCGAGGCGGAGGAGGATGCCAAAGGGAAATTTGGTACTGTGTCTTCGAGGGACACTCCACACCTAAGCACTTTTAACCTGGAGAGAACTGCCTTTCGCAAAGACAGCCAAAGATGGTTTGTGGCCGCCGAGGGTGGGGGGTTTGAAAAAAGTGCATTGGAAGCCACAACCGGGAAACCCTTTCCAAGAGCTTCTGGCCTTGGGACGAGGGAGGCTCAAGGGAAGGAGGAAGGGGCTCCTGATGGAGACGCTAGTGATGTTTTAGGACTTGGCCAAGGGGACCACTGTGTATCCTCAGCCAAAGACATCAGTAACCCAGAGGATGCTGACTCGTCCACCCACGAGCATCCTTCCAAGCTTCCTGAGGCTGAAGAGAGTGTGGCCCGGCTTTGCGACTACCACTTGGCCAAGCGGATGTCATCGCTGCAAAGTGAGGGCCATTTTTCTCTACGGAGCTCCCAGGGCTCTTCAGTGGACGCGGGCTGCAGCACGGGCAGCAGCGGCAGTGCCTGTGCCACCCCCGTGGAGTCCCCGCTCTGCCCCTCCGTCGGGAAGCACCTGATCCCTGAGGCTTCTGGGAAAGGCGTGAGTTACGTTCCTTCAGAGGAGAGAGCCACTGGGCTGACCAGCCACGGAGCCGCCTTTAAGGAACTGCACCCACAGTCAGAAGGGATGTGTCCGCGGGTGTCAGTGCCTGCTCTGCACACGGCCATTAATGCCGAGCCCCTGGTTGGCACTTTGAGAGACGGATGTCATCGGCTCCCTAAGATTAAGGAAACCACAGGTACAGCAATGATGGATTTAGCTCTTTGCATTACATATGAACTGATTTACAGCAAACCTGACAATATAAAGTCTGGAAGAAAAGTAAAAGGATAAGAAAGGCCACAAAACTGTGGCCAGGTTAAAGAGCAATCATTGACACACACACACATACACATCCCCAGTGTTTAATAAATGCAGAAGTTTCTAGGTCTGGAACAGTGGTGAAAATGGCCCTTGCTCTCTATAATTTACAATTCAAATTTTAGAATTTGATTGGGCAATATTTTTTTCTGAATTCTGAATGTAGGCTTTTAGCAGCACCCAGTATGAACTTTTAGTTAAGACAGTATTTCTTAGAGTCACAAAAACAGTGCGGTCTCCTTCGCCAGACAGCTAATTTCTGATTTTGCCATTTTGGCATTGAGAAGTAAAGAAAGATGGTGGAGCAGGTGTGAGAGAGATTGGGGGCGGTGTGGGAAGATCATTTGGCTCACTCTCCTGCCTCTCAGCAATCCTTCCAGATGCCTTCCTGCTTGTGCTATTTTCTAAGACTCTCCTAAAGGAACATTCTAAAGTATCTGGCATACCCAGTGTCAGGAAGGCTTGGGGGGGAGGGGTGTGTAATGAGCTGCCTCATTTCCCCAAGAGTAATAAAATGCAGACACAAGTTGAAACAAGACCACAGCCACCTTCTGTGGCCACATTCACCATTCTAACCCCCTAAGTGGGCGTACAGCCCTCTCACCCATCCACCTGTCCAGCCATCACGTGGCAAAGGCAGGTATTCTTTCGCACTTGCACATTTTTACATTTCAAATGATCTCATCAGTAGTGTTCTTTCCCGATAGGTCAATAGTTACATGCTAGTGAGATCTAAACGTGGGTCAATTTCCATACCTGACCTTTTAAGATTATCTACTTTTGGAAACCCAACACTGGCTTTACCACAGAGAGAATGCCTGCTTTAGGAAACCTGTCTGTAAATGTTACTCAACTCATCACCCAACTAGCATCTTTCCCTCTAACCTAATTAAACCACACTGTTCAGTGACTTGTGCTTTACAAAGAATTGCCACCTAAAGTTATCTCTTGCTTCTCAAATTCTGAGATGGAGATTATTTTCTTCACATGACAACTCTCCTGAGAAAAGCTGCATGACTTGCCCAATGCCTCACTGCTACCTGACTTCAAACCCTGTACCAGGCCAACCTTGAGGTGACCTCCTAAAAAAGATTAGCTTATTTGATTAGCATTAATTAAATTGGGCCATGTCTTTGGAGGAGGTAGCAGATGCCAGGATTAACCTAACTCCCCTGAAATGAAACTTAAATATCTTAAATATGTTTGAATATTCTATAAGTAGGATATGTGTTTTCTAATAATGTGTGCTTTGATAGATAAATATAGGGAACGAGGCATGAAATTCCACTGTCATCCCCCAAATTTGGGGGATTTCTAGGGAATTCCAAATGAATCGGTAATTGCAGAAATAACAGAGTCTAGTATTTCTTGACATTTATTGAATGGGAAATCTTTCATGAGAGCTCAGGAGGTAGTCTTTGGAAAGCAGGGTGGCCGTAACATAAGGCAGCCCTTCTAGAATACATCTCTGGGAAATGACAGACATCGCCTAGATGTGTAGTGAAAATGGCCACCGGGGAGATGCTTAATGATTCTCTCTGTTTTTCTACTACCCCTAGTGTAGCTTTGACAGAGCCTGGGAAGGAGAGACGAGGAGGCATGCCTTCAGCTTGGTCTCAATATTCTGAAGCTGATCCCATCCTGCTACCATCAAACATTCACTCGGAATTAAAGGTGCCAATTCCTCAAGACCCTAATGATTTCTCCCAAGCAAACCAGGCATACGGAGGGGCCGTGAGCTGGCGACCACCGGATCTGAGCGTGGGGAGCCTCGGGACACCCCCCAGCCAGAGGGCTCTGAGATGTAGCAGCAGTGTCCTCATGGGAGCTGTGGCTCTGGAGACCTTCCGAGAGAGGACCAAGGGTGCAGTCAGCTTAAAGTGTCCAGGTATCACAGAAGCACAGGAAGCCAGTTCAGAAAGGCGAGCAGAACTCCCCCTGGGGAAGAAGCTCACCAAAAGTTTTTCCCAAAGCTCGATGCACTTCAGTCCTGAGAGAAAGGTTCACAAAAGGTCTCCAGTGGTTCAAAAAGACTCGAAGCTGTATAGGACATTACCTTTGCGGAAGCTAGAGGGCAGCAATTGGAGGTGCCGGGGACCTTTCAGCTACTGTTTCCTGAACCGAGGGCAGGATGAAGATGGTGATGAGGATGAAGAGGACAGAGAGGCCACCCACCACATCTCTTGCCTCTATCAACCACAGATGACTCGAGCCCTGTCAGAACCAACCAGCCCATCTCTGGCTGTTGGGATTCAGAATCAAGGAGGGGAGCTATCCAAAGGTTCAGTGCTGAAGCCCTGGGCGGAAGACCTGAGGGGCCCGGATGACTTGGACCTCAGTAACCTGGCCTTTGATGCCCAGATTGCAAGAATAAATGCCCTAAAGGAGAGCACATATGCGATGCCCGATGGGTTCTTCGCAGCCCAAAATGATGCCAATGAGCTGCTCTGCCTCGTCAGAGCAACCAAGGGGAAGAGAGAGGAGCCACGCCCTGAAGCGTATGACCTTACGCTTTCCCAGTACAAGCAACTGTTATCCATCGAGTCCAGACAGTTGGGAAGTGCCTGCAGGAAAATGGCAATGGCCGAAAAGAGCCCAGAGGAGATGCTCCTGGCTATGACCTCCAGCTTTCAAGTGCTCTGTTGCCTAACAGAAGCTTGCATGCGATTAGTCAAAGTCGTGAACTCAGAAACACAGCGGCAGGAAATTGTAGTGAAGATCGATGAAGTAGTCATAAACTACATTTGTCTCCTGAAAGCCGCCGAGGCAGCCACTGGAAAGACCACCGGGGATCCGAATGTGGGACTCTCAATGCGACATTCAACCGCCATGGCCGCTCTCGTAAGCACACTAACACGTTCTCTCAAGATGCTTTTAAATAAATAGAGTATGAAAGTCACGTCATGATCGACCTTTGCAAAGCCATACATGAACTCTTATTTACCTTATGTGTACGATGAATAGATGTCTCCTTTCTTCTCTCTGTATATTTTGTTATTTTATATAAAGTAGGAGATAAAAGTGACACTGATGAAATGTTGAAATGTACTACTCAGATGTATTCTGTTTATATTATACATATATATATATATATATACATGTAAAAGAAGTATACAAGAAAGTGATGGCGTTTGGCTATTTTTCATATAGTCAAAACTCCCGGTATATGATGTGAAATTTCAAATTCTACCGTGTTGGAGTAAAACAATGAGTCCTGTCCCTTCTTTCCAAGCAGATACTTGGAGACCATAACATTCATATTTAGAAGTTAAAAGAAAAAGAAATCACACTGTATATAAAACAGTACTTATGTTTTAAAATTATGATTTTTAAGCATTGGACCTAGCAAAGACATTTAAAATTCAAGAAGGTATTATGAATTACTAGAGAATATATACAAAATAAATGAAATTTTGCTCATAATGCTTGGTTATCTGATGCTTTCTTCCAAATAATTCCAGACTGTAAATGTTGACTTATTCCATTTGGGCTAGAAATGGGGTGTGTGCGGGGGTTGGATTCTACTGTGTCAACACAAATGTTCTTCACAATGTTTGCAGAATTAAAATACTTCCCAAAGAGAAGATGAAAGGGAATGATGGGCAGGTTCCTAGGTAATATCTATAGTTAGAGATGATCTGGTTTTGTGAAATGAAAAGTCCTAATATTACCAGAATTAAATTAAATTATTTTAAAAAGGAGAGATCTTCTTTGACTAAATGTTAAAATAGATGAACCAAAGGCATCATCTCCCCCCACTCCCCTAAGTCAGCCATGAGATGTGGAATTCCTTTTATAGTGAGAGAACTTCTAGGAAAGTATATGCAGAATCACAAAGGGAGCATTCGATGATCATCAAAAGTGCAGACCCAGCAGTGTAAAGCAGACTACACACCAGCACCTGTATGCCACATTTCAGACCACAGCTCTGAGCATCGAGCTTCATGCATCACCCCTTCTCCAGCGGCCCAAGCTTCCAACCAACTGGGGAGTTCCAGCCTAACACCAGGACAAAATTTCTGATCTGGAATGTTCCAGAAAATGAGGGAGAGGAAGCTACTCTAATAATAGAAGTTATGATTAAATAAACAATAAACTATGTATTAAATGTTCTGCCCTGGATTGATGGATAGAAATATGAAAGCTGGGGGGAAAAAAACTAAAGTGGTTGATTTGACCAATTTTAGGTGAAACTGTTGGAATGCAAAGAAGTTTACAGAATTGTCATTACTTTGAAAATATCCCTTTGGGTCAAAACATAAGGATGCAGACTCTGCAATCATAAAATAAAACTGACACTTAAAAAAAATAAAATAAAATTGGCACGTACCTATATACTTCCTGGGTTATTCAGTGCTCAAACTATGCACCCTCCTATTTACATAGGTGGCTCTTGAAAAATATGACAAGAGTATGCCAGGTGCAAATATTGCCATTTTTGTCATCTACTAGGCAAGGGGCATAACACAGTCCATTTTGGCTTTCTCACTCTTGTCAGCGGTTCCACAGAGACTCAACAACAAAAGCCACACGTTATAGAGGGCAACAAACAAAACAGGTTTAAGTGTGTGTTATTATAAATAACATTTAATTAAATAATAAAATATTATTTCATCATTTTCATTATAAACATTTGTGTTTTGCTATTGAGAAATATTGGTGGTGTTTACTGTGGTTAATCGTGGTAAATATCATTCTGTTCACTAAAATACTAACAAATTAATAGGATGTGTGCCCTATGTCAGACACTGTGCCAAACACATAATACCTCGTTTAATCACTGCAACAGTCCTCGTTTCTTCATTCTGGGGCCATACGGTTTAGGACGTGGGTTTCAGGGTCAGAAACATCTTAAATTTTGACTCTGCCATATTCTAGCCCTTTCATCTTGGAAAAGCTAATTAATTTTTCCATGTGTCGGTTTCCTCATAGTAAAATGGAAATCAGTAATAAGATCTACCTCACAGGGTTGTCATGAGTTTTAAGTGAAATTGCACGTGTAAATTTCCTAACACAATACCCGGCAAAGAGTAAGCATCAATTGATGTTAGATATCATCATCATCATCGTGTTAAATATACGGTCCAAGATCATATGTGGGGGTATTTGTTGTATGTGCATGTTGTGCCCTGACTCAACGTGCAGAATGCGTTCAAAACAATGCCCCAGTCCATTCCAGTTCTTTGAGCGGCCTCAGTGAAACAGCTCTGGAACCTTGTAATCAATCCCCCATTTCCTAAACCTGCCTCAGTAAGTTTCTGTTTCTTGTAAACAAACACTTTACTCTTCAGAAAACCTCACGGGCCCCCCATTCACTAGACCTGGGAGTTTCTAACTGGGGACCCAGCCCACTGGAATGTAGGAAGAACATATTAGAATGCTCTTGTATTTATTTTTATTATTTTTTTAAAGATTTGTTTTATTTATTTATTTCTCCCCCCTCCCCTGGTTGTTTCTGCGCTTGCTGTCTGCTCTCTGTGTGTTCTTCTGTGTCTGCTTGTCTTCTCTTTAGGCAGCACCTGGAACTGATCCTGGGACCTTCCAGAGTGGGAGAGAGGTGCTCAATCTCTTGCACCACCTCAGCTCCCTGGTCTGCTGTGTCTCTTATTGTCCCTCCTCTGTGTCTCCTTTTGTTGTGTCATCTTGCTGAGCCAGCACTCCTGCATGGGCCAGCACTTGCATGGGCCAGCTCACCACGCGGGCCAGCTTGCCTTCACCAAGAGGCCCCGGGAATCGAACCCTGGACCTCCTATATGGTAGATGGGAGCCCAGTCGCTTGAGCCACATCCATTTCCCTCTTGTATTTATTTTTATGTAGTCTTTTTTTTCTTCACGTGTTTGTGTATGTTTCATAATGGCATAATAGTACAGTGGTACACGTACTTACCTTGAAACAAAACAAATCAATAAATAAGCATATACCTGGTGCATGTCTGCAAAACTATTTTCCCTGGTAGGGATGCAGGCATTAAAGTTTGGAGACCACGGAAGTAGAGGATAAAACTTCCTTGCAGTTGAGGTCCTTTACAATCATCTCCCATTCTACTTTTCCAAGTTGATCCCCTACCATTTTATTAATCTTTATTATAGAAATTGCAAACATATACTGAAGTAGACACAATCATATAATGAGTCAATATGTACTTGTCACACAGCTTTTACAGTCACCAAACTCAATTCCAATCTTATCTTCTCTATTTCTACCCACCTCCTCCGATATCACAGCATTTAATCCATGAATACTTCAGCAAAAATCTTACATAGACACAAAATTTTTAACATAACCATAATGCCATCTCCACATTTAAAAATAATAATTACTAAATATTATCAAATAGCCAGTCCATTTCAAATGTCCCGCTATCTCCTGAATGCCAGACATTTTTTTACAACTGTGCAAAAAATCAGTATCCAAATAAGATTCACAAGCTGCAGTTGGTGGATATGTCTAAGTCTGCTAATCTATAGGTTTCCCATCCAGATCTTTTGTATTTGAAATTTTTGCAGTTGTTGAAGAAATGGGGTTATTTGTCTTATGAAGTTTCCCATAGTCTGAGTTTTGCCAATTGCATCTCTGAGGTAGGGTTTAACATTCCCTTGTTCTCTTTATTTCCCATGATTTGGTGTGGCTCTAGAAGCTTGATCAGATTTAGGTTCCATGATCTTGGCACGACTACTTCATAGGTGGTGGGGGTTACTTTCATTAGGAGGCACATAATACCTGGTTGTTTCTCCTCTTAGGGTTTTAGCATCATTGGTGCTCAATGCCTAGTCCGTTAGTTCATTGGGGATTGCAAAATAGTGACGTATGTGTTGACACAGCTATAGCTGGTTCTCCCCAGTGTCTATCAACCATACCTTGTTTATTACTACTTCTCTGTTGTTTTCTATTTCTGGAGACCTTTTCACCGGATACTTGCTCACCTAGTTCCTATCCATCCTTCAAGGCCCAACCAAAGCTCCCCTCTTTAACAAAACCCTCCTGGGCCACCCTAGCTCTGTTATCTCTCCCTTCTCTAAATGCTTATATAATTTGTGTTCTAAGTACTCATTTAGGCACTCCTTTGTGTGTGGTGTTTGATTATTGTTTAAATATTTATTGAATGAATTCAATACTACTCCAAGTAGACTACACACAGCTTAGAGTAAGGGCTAAGTCTCTTATTTCTTTCATATTTCCTACAGCCCTCAGCACGACATTGGATATGCATTTCCAACTGCAAAGGAAAATGCCTGAGAGGTGCTCTCTAAATGAAGATAGAATTTGGCCCTAAAACATATTACGTACAAAAGCCCGAGTTTCCTCTAAATTAAAAACATTGACTTTCCCCAGGAAAGATATATAGATACATATACGTATACACACACACACACATTTTGAGAAATTGCTGGCCTGTTTAGTAAAAGCAGATTGACCAGAACTGAAAAGAAGTCTGACAATATTCAGTCTAAAGCTATTAGGGAACTCTAGTCATCAGGGATCCAGGATCCTTCCATCTTTTTGCTTCTCCAATCTTAAGTATGGTTTCCACCTTGGGAAACCATACTTGGGATGTGTGCTCTATGTCAGCACTTTAATCTTTGTTGGCCAATTCCATCTTTTGTTTATCCATTTTTATAAAATCTTATGTGGCTTTATCTCTCGAAAAAGAGGCAGTGCAACTACATGTGTCGCTGTTTGTGGGTGAGCTGAATAGCAGATTCTTAGTAACCAATCACCAATAGACTTTGAAAGGAGTGCTGTGATTGGCCACCTATTGTGATGTGAATCTGTTATTTATGTCATGATTTTGGGACTGAAGAGATAGCAATGAAGTTTGTGTTTTATGCAATTACTCACAATTAACATACTATGAAAACTGAAACTTGAACTACTTTGTTGGACCACTGGTTTTTAACTAAACCACAGTAACTAAAATTCATTCATATCAGAACCATACAAGATGAGGACTGTCTGTACTCAGATATTTAAAGGGTGATGAAAATGGCTGAATTGGGTGGCACTGTCTAATAGAACTTTCTGCAACAACGGAACTTTTCTAAATCTATGCCATCTAATATGGTAGCAACCAGCCATTTATGGCAATTGAGTCCTTGCGGTTGTGGCCAGTTTGACTAAGGAACTGAATTTTTAATTTAATTTAATTTAATTTAATTTAATTTAATTCATTTCCACTTAAACACCCATATGTGGCTAGTGGCTACCATATTGGACAGCACAGTTCTAGTGAGCAAGCAGACAAAAAAGAGTAAGCCAATAAACAGGATCACGATAGATTGCAGGGAGTTCTACAAGAGAAGTTGACAGGCTGCTGAGGAAGAGAAAATAAGTCAGGGCTGAGTCTAGATTTGGGGGAAAGGAACTGACTCTGAACAATTAGTACACATGACACCCAATCCACACAGGCTCTGCTCCAGACTTTTAAATGGTATATGTAATAGACATTGCAGCAGATAAAGGCTCTCCCTCATTAGACCTTTAGTTTGCCAAAGGGCTGCCAATGCAAAGTACCAGAAATGGGTTGGCTTTTATAAAGGAGATTTACTTGGGGTAAAATCTTACAATTCCAAGGCCGTGAAATGTCCAACTCAAGGCACTATCAGAGGTGCTTTCTCACCAAAGTCAGCTGCCACATGTGAAGCAAGATGGTCATCGATCTCTGCTGAGGTCTCTGCCTTCCCCTCTAGAATCTACTGCCTCCTGGAGCTCAGCTGTGGGCAACTAGGCATAGGGCTCGTCTCTTTCTAGGCCTCCTCTATCAGTCTTGGCTGCTCCACTTTCTCAGGCATATGGCTCATCTCTCCCTGGGCCTCAGATATTTGGGCCTCTCAGGGGGCTTCTCTCCTTGCAGCTCAGCTGTGGGCAAAACTGGAGTCCTTTCTCTCACATGGAAGGATCAAATATGGAGCTTCTTTTATCTGTGTATGTGTCTGTCTCTCTCTGTGTCTCTGTTTATATCAGACCCAGCAAGAGAGCAGAGACTCAACCTGAGTCACGCCTCACTGCATAGTCCAATTGAAAGGGTCTCACACCCACAGGAATGGATTGGTTCACAAACATAACCTTTCTCTTGTTTGGGATTCATAAATAATTTCAAACTGCCACAGACCTCAAGTTCTAACTGACCCAAATCCTTGCCCTGGGCAAATTGGAAGTCAAAAGACAACTAAGTGCCCCCACGACAAGGCAAGCAAACACACATACATACTCAAACACTCACTTATTCTTTACTTTTGTATGCCTTTTATGATGATGTGCAATTTACACGGGTTTTCTGCCCTGTGATCCGAAAATCTGCTGTGGAATTTTGGCTGCACATTGGTTTGTAAATTATTGACAAAGGTAGCAAGGAATGGGAAGTTCTATGGCAAATACTGATCTACCAGCCAGCACAGCAGTCTGTTCTCTGAAACATGTCCTCCCTGACACAGTCTGACCCCACACCAGCCCAGAGGCCAGAGCCCTGAACTTTCCTCTGCCTTTTCCCGCATGTTTCTACCTGTTCTGGGGGCTTGATTTTCTTCTTAGTTGGGTTCCAAACCTGCTCCCAAATCCACACAGATGTGGTCCAAGGCGTACTTCAGCCTAAAATATATATTGGGTAGAAAGAATAAAGGAAGATGTGAGCTTGGTATTTTAGGAAAGCCTATTCAAATTTAGTCTCTGCTATCTATTATTCCCTCTCTTTGTCTTCTTTGCCCTCTGTAGCAGTTTGGCATTGTTTATGAATTCCAAAAATAGTTATTGGATTATGTTTGTAAACTGGTCTTTTCCTTTGGGCATATTAGAGTGCATTGGATTCAGAGGTTTTACTTTTACTTGATTAAATAATGATTAAGGCTTTGATTGGGCCACGTCAATAGGACGTTGAGTCTCCACCCCTTCGTGGGTAGGGACTCACAGAAAAAGTGCACCACAAAGAACAGAGGTTAGAGTTTTAATGCTGGAGCCCGGGAAAGTAAGCACAGAGAGGAGCTTGGTTGTGAGGAAGGAGAGAAGGCCCCAGGAAAGGAGATGAGCCATTTGCCTGATAGTCTATAGCTAGCCTTGTGGAGAGAAACAAGCCTGAGCATGGAAAGAAACAAGCCCTGGGAAGAGAGGAACCCAGGAAGCCTGAATTCTTGGCAGATATCAGCAGCCATCTTGCTCCAACACGTGGCAACAAACTTTGGTGAGGGAAGTAACTTACGCTTTATGGTCTGGTAAGTGTAAGCTTCTACCCAGATAAATACCCTTTTATAAATGTCAACAGATTTCT
Organism: Tolypeutes matacus; assembly: GCA_026826555.1. Classification (NCBI taxonomy): domain Eukaryota; kingdom Metazoa; phylum Chordata; class Mammalia; order Cingulata; family Chlamyphoridae; genus Tolypeutes; species Tolypeutes matacus. The sequence continues at coordinate 2,815,498 of JAKSZT010053860.1, read as the reverse complement.
GGTGATTTGCATCAGCACCCCTTTGGCTGACTAATACACCCTCCTTTTCTCCCCTGGCACTCTCTCACCCCAACCCTCTGTAATGAAGTTTTCTATTGTTGTATAACAAATTAACCCAAACTTAGCACCTTACAACAACACACACATTATCTCACAGTTTTTGTGGGTCAGGAGTCTGGGCAAGGCCTAGCTGGGGCCTCTGCTAAGGGTCTCACAAGGCTGCAGTCAAGGTGTCAGCAGGGCACATTCTCATCTGAAGGCTCGACCGAGGATGATTCTGCTTCCAAACTCACTCAACTCATGTATGGAATTCATTTCCTCACAGCTGGGTCAATGGGATCCTGTCTTTCTGCTGGGTATCAGCTGGAGGAGGCCCTCAGAGCATAGAGTCTGCCCAGAGTGCCTCGAGGCCACCAGCAGTTCTTGGCCCAGTGGGCTTCTCCAACATAGCTGCTTATTTTATCAAGCCTGAAAGGAGACTCTCTGACCTCCAAGAGGGCCCAGTCCCTCTTTTAAGGGCTTGTACCTGATCAAGCCAGGTCCACCCAGAAATCTCCCTTTTGCTTAACTCAAAATTAACTGCTTTGGGACCTTGATGACCTCTTCAAAATCCCTTCACCTTTGCCATATTCGGTTGGCCAGAAGCAAGTCACAGGTCCTGCCCACACTCAAGGGGAGGAGCTTTTACAGGAGGTGGGGACCATGGGACCAGCTGAGAGCTCCGTCCGCTATGCCTACTGAATAACCCTAGATGCTTCACCTCACCATTCCAGGGATTGGATCAGAGAGGAGATTACAGCAGGTGTGGACACCAAGAGGCAGGAATCATGGGGGCTGCCCCAGAGTCTAGTCTGTGTGTCACACCCTGCAAGGCCCTCCCCTTGGCTACAGATTTGAGAGATCATCTATTCCACCCAACAGAAAGCATTATGTAGACACTGGAAACACAGAATTGAAAGGCTTTTGTTACCCACAGTCCTGACCTGAGTCATCAAAGGCCATGTGGGCTGCCTTCAGTCTTCTCTGCTCAGGCCCAAGCTCAAGTCTCTAGATTTATTTCTGTGCTAATGAGCCAAGTTGCACCATGGCTGGAAATGTCAATAGTATGATGTACTGACCTGTGCGTGTAAGAATTTTCTTAGTGCTAAGTCTGTCGGTAAGCTTCCTGTGGCGATGTGGCTTATCTCATTGCGTTCATTTTAGAGTCAAGTTATGACTTTGGGATCAGGTTAAGAGAAAATAATTCAACTGGCAGGCAAAGTATTAAAGATACAGAACTTTTCCCAGCGTCACCAAGCCTTTTCTCCAGTATTTATGGGGAAGGGAGAGAAGGTCATCTCACATCACTTGCTCCTAAGTTATTTATCTGGAAGCAGACCCCATGCATCCAGTTCAACTCCCCATCTTGCCGCACTTGGAACCCCTGGCCAGAGGACTCTGAAAGGATGCTGTTTCTTCCACCTGGGTGCCAGCAGAGATGAATATGGGAGAGGGCTCATTTCTTTCTAGATTCCATGACCCTTTATTCTCTCCCTTTATTCTCCATTGCTATACAAAGCTGTATTGTTGAGTAAGAATGTACCGAAGTACTCATTCTTTAGTAATCCCTGGATTTCTGAGAAAGAGACGACAAGGCAAAAAAAAGTAATTATGTAAATTAATGTATGTATCACATCACCCAGAAATGCATGCATGTATAAGATTTGGCTTCCCTGCCTCCAATCTGCCTCCACCCCTACTCCCATAAATTCAATCTCCAGTCTGTGCCCAGAGTGGTTATAATGACATTAAGAAGAAAAATAGCCAATCTAATATTTATTCACGCACAATGTGTCAGGTACTGTGCTAAATGGTTTTTGTGCATAATTAGTGCATCTATGTCTTGCAACAACCTATGAGAAATTACTATTATTGTCCCAAATTTTAAGAAAAAAAATTGGTGTTAATAACTTGTCCAAAAGCATGGATACTTATCAGAAATAAGATTTGAATTCAGGGCCTGCTATTTTGTCTGCTTGCTTTTAGCCAAGTCGCTAGCTTGATTGTTGTTAATCAAAGAAATACTTGCATGGTCCAAAAACTCAAATTTCACCCAAAGAACCTACAGAAAACAGCAACAATCTCTTATCCCATCACTTCCTATCCTCAGTTCCAGTCCCAAAAGACAATGCCTTTCACAAGTTGGTTTTAGTTTTTCTAGTGGTTTTCTCCATAATTCTTAAGAATATAACTTATTGACTCACCACTTTGGATGTTTTTTTATTGACTAGCCCCTGAAAGATAAGGAATTTGCTTATTTACACTACCCCTCACTTTTTCTTCCCCTCCCCTAACCAATGTTTGACAGGGACATTGTTATTATATTAAGCTATTTTCTTAGTTACCTACTTACCTTTAAACAGTATAATTAAATTTTTGTTTCTTGTTCAATCAGTCTCTTTTGGTTCCTCATCTATGAGAAATAAAATTATTGGTGCCCACAGCCAGCCTTCCCTTCCACCTCACCACTTCTTCACTTCCTCCTCCTAACTGCAACCATCATATTCATATTTACACTGTTGCTAAAAGTAACATTCTCCATGGTATTTTGAGCTCAAAATGCTATAAACCACTACAGTCTGGAGAAACAACAGAGTCTGCTGCTTTCTCAAAAACCAGAAAGTTAGTATCTAGAGCACTTCCAGGGGGCGAAACAAAGACCCTATACATGAGAGGAAAGAAGTAAGACAACGTAGAGGGTTTTCTGTGAATTCAATCCATCTTAAGTCGGCGATTCTCAAAGCGTGGCCTCTGAACCAACAGCAAGAACATCACCCAGGAACTTGTTAGAAATGCAGATTGCTGGGCTCCATCCCAGACCCGCTGAATCAGACTCTTTGGAGGGTGGGGTCCAGCAAGCGCTGGTTTAACAAGTCCTCCAGGTGATTCTAATGCACACTCAAGTTTGAGAACCTCAATGTTAAATGACTACCACCAGGAACAAGAACCATGACTCTTTCCTGCACTGGACCTTGTCTCATAACTGTGAAATTACTTAAAGCATGCTTTACAAATTGAAATCCACACAGAGAGGCTATGAGCAATATTTCCAAAGGAGATGACTACAGGCTGCATACATATTTAAGAGATCCCCTTTCCTCTCTGGACCTTCAGCATCAGGAGACATGGTGGCAAGAAGTTTCACAAGACACAACAAAGTAGATGGAACACCATTGATTTGCATTCAACCTAGAGGAGTTCTATACTCCTATATATATGCATAAATATGCCAGAACAAGGCAATTGTCTGCCCTACATTTGGCTAACAAAAGTTCAATGTAATTGCTTCATAGAATCTAACTAGAGCTGCTTCCTTTCTTTAGAGACACCATTTTCCCTTCTTAAAGAGCAGGTTTATCTTAGCACTTCCTCCTTGTTGAGGTTGGTAACATTTTCATTTGTCTAACTAAAATGAAGTCATTTGTGCTTGGATTTGGGTTGAATCTACAATTTTTAAGGCAATAATCAGCATTTGTATTGTGGTTATTATTGTGCTGAGATGATTCCTTTTCTATACACCCAATACCATGGCTCCCAAGTCATTTGAAAGAGTAGTCCTAGCATCAAAATAAAATAGATTATCTTTTCTTAAACAGCATCAATTTCTCAAAATCATGCCATATTTAGATCCCTTTGTCTTTTATTTTATTTTTTAAAGATACTTAGATTATACAAATGTCACATAAAAAATATAGGAGATTCGCATTTGCCGCACTCCCCACACCTCCCACATTTTCCCCACATTAACAACATCCTTCATTAGTGAGGTACATTCATTGCAATTGATGAACACATTTTGGAGCATTGCCACTGTAGCAGTTTGGCATTGTTTATGAATTCCAAAAATAGATAGTGGATTATGTTTGTAAACTGGTCTGTACCTGGGCATGATTAAATTATGAATAGGGCTTTGATTGGGCCACATCAGTAGGATGTTGAGTTCCTGCCCCCTTGGTGGGCAGGGACTCACAGGGAAAACTACACGGCAGAGAAGAGAGTTGGAGTTTTGGTGCTGGAATTTTAATGCTGGAGCCCTGGAAAGTAAGCACACAGAGGAGCAGAGAAGCTGAGCCCAGGCAGAATCTACCCCAGGGAGAGAGACAGAGCCGGTCGCCTGAGAGTCTACAGCTGACCTTGTGGAGACAGCACGGCAGCTGATCCCAGAGAGAAAGAAGCCCTGGGAAGAGAGGAACCCAGGAAGCCTGAACTCTTGACGGACATTGGCAGCCATCTTGCTCCAACACATGGCAACAGACTTGGGTGAGGGAAGTAACATACACTTTATGGCCCGGTAACTGTAAGCTTCTACCCCCAAATAAATACCCTTTATAAAAGCCAACAGATTTCTGTTATTTTGCATCAGCACCCCTTTGGCTGACTAATATAGCCAATAAGCGTGGATTAAAGTTTACATTGTAGTTTACACTCTCCCACCCAATTCTGTAGGTTATGGCAAGATATAAAATTGCCTGTGTCTGTCATTGCAAAATCATTCAGGACAATTCCCAAGTCCAAAAAATGTCCCTGTATTACACCTGCTTTTCCCTCTCCCTGCCCTCAGAACCTCCAGTGGCCACTGCCTCCACATTAATGATATAATTCCTTCCATTTCTAGAATCACAATAAGTCTATAGTAGAATACCAGTAAGTCTACTTTAGACCATATTTCATTCCCCAATCCTGATGATTCTGGGATGATGATGTCCACTCCACCTCCAATTGAGAAGGGGCTGTCATCCCATAGGGCCGATGGATGGGACTCTCTTGCTTGCAATTGTAGACTCTCTTGGTTCCTTGATATGGTAGTTGTCCATCATCACCTTCATGTTCATTGTCCTGGGTGAGTCCAATGAACTGGAGGGTAGGTATTGCAACTCCGTTGAAATTCAGGGCCCAGCTGGCACATGGACAGCCCAAAGATTTAAGTCTCTTGTATGTACACCTACCAACTCTAGTACTAATTATAGTACTAATTATAGGTTCAAATAGAAGGGCAGAAGAGCCATGTGTAGGAAAATCACAACTGAGTCCAACTCTGTCACTCTGGGGAGCATAAATTCCAAAGTAGGGCCCACTGGCAAGGCACCAAACTTCTAAGCTACCTGCCCTGACTATAATGTCTGGATGTCTCCAGAGCCCTCAGGAGCCCTGCTATTTGGGGTAGTATCTACTTTGGCAGTCAAAGAGATCCTACTAAGACGTGCTTAAGCGTAATCTCTGGAGTGACCTCCCTACTCATTTTGAAGTCTCTTAGCCATATAAACTCATTTGTCTTTACCTTTTCCCCTTTTCGGTCAAGGTCTTTTTCCAGTTGCATTGCTAGTTGGTGCTTGGTAATGATCTCTTGGCACCAGGGAGGCTCATTCCCAGGAGTCTGGGAGTCATGTCCCACACTGGGGGTGGGGGAGGTAATGTATTTATGTGCTGAGTTCGGCTTAGAGAGAGGCCACATTTGAGCAACAAAGAGGCTCACAGGAGGCAACTTTTAGGCACCCTATAATACTAGGCTAAGTTTCAATTTTAAGAGTAAAGGTTCATATGCACAGTCATCAATATCTAGGGCCTGTTAATGGACCATACTCCTTCACTATTTGTTGCCGCTGTACTCGGGGGATTCTTGCTGTTCCATTAGAGAATGTGGCAGAGCTCCCCAGGATGGGAATTTGATATTCCTTCAGTTATTGTGTGACTCTCCACCCACTGTGACAATGCCCCATGAACATTTGAACACATTTATATGCATTATATGTATGCTCAGGTGAGCTTCCTCCCATATGTCCCCCGTCACTCACACCCCGCACCAATGATCCTCCCCTGCCACAGTTGTAACCCTTCCGTGATCCAAAACGTCTTCAAAAATGAAGCCAATAAAATAGCCAAATACAATTAATAGGAAAATGAAATAATAATGATAGTTTAAAAAAAAAACAAAAACAAAATACAAAAAAAATTTTTTTTAATAAAAATTTGGGATAATAAAAAATGAGAAAATATTTTTTAAAAATTTTTGACATTTTGACTTTCATCACTGTAAGATCTGTTCTCCTGTATGTACAGTGACATTTTCTTCCGTTTATTCCCCCAGTGTCTTACTTTTTTTTTTTTTTTCCATTTTGTCCTCAAAGAAGTTTTAGGTTACAGAAAAGTCACGTACCAAATACAGGGGACTCCCATATACCCAATATCCTCCCCCTTTTCCCCCTCCCCCTATTAATAATATTTTATATGTGGATGGTACGTTTGTTACAACTGATGTACAAATATTGAAATGTAGTTACCAACCACGGTAAATGGTTTACATTATGGTTTACACTTTGGACCATACATTTTTATAAACTTTGATGCAATTCAATATGACAGATCCCTTTGTCTTTAAACCAATAGTTTCTAGGTACCCCCGGCTTCCAGAGTTCCTCTTTTCTTACTGACAAAAGAATAATGCGCTGTTCTGAGTGTTCTAAGTATCTATTGCTGCCTTTAAAAGTCCCCCCCAAATATGATGGCTTAAACAACAGATCATTATCATCTCCTGGGTCTAAGAATGGCTCTGCTAGACAGTTTGCAATCAGGTGGTGACTGGGACTGGCACCATTTGAAGGCTTGACTGGGGTCCTAGATGGCTTCTTTCACATGGCAGTCAGCCAGGAACTCAGCTGACACTGTCCAGCAGTCTTACTCAAGAGGTCTCCATGAGGCTCGGGCTTCTCATGGCATTGCAGTCTCACGATAACAGCACTTCTTACATGGTGCCTGTGATGGTTAGACTAATGTGTCAGCTTGGCCAAGTAATTGTGTCCAGGTGTTTGGTCCAGCAAGCACTGGGCTAATTGTAATTCAAGAGCATTTATGGACCTTGATCACCAGTGAGTCTATTGCATGGATGGCTGATTACATCTGCATCAATCAGGAAGATTGCATCAGCAATGGATGATGCTTTTATCCAATCAGTTGAATACCTTAAAAGGGGAAGTGATTTCAGCATTCAGAGAGAATTTCCCAGAACGTCTTTGGACAGCCAATTTCTCCCAGAAACTCATCAAGGACCTTTCACTGGACTTTCATCGGAGCCCCTAATTTGCAGCCTGCCTGCCGAACCTGGACTTGTGCATCCCCACAGTCACGTGAGAGACTCTTATAAAATCTCATATTATTGACAGATATCTCCTGTTGATTTTGTTTCCCAAGAGAACCCTGACTAATACACTGGTACTGAGAATGGGTCTTGAGGAACAGAGTCTTAAACATGGGATGTCTGAGGTGGTCCTGGGAGTTTTGTAATTGGTTTTCTACTCTAATTGGACTCAGGGGTACTAATGACTCCCTTTCCAATAATGAAGAGGTTGTTAACAGTCCATGGCGTGAGCTGGCAATAGAGATACGCAAAATAGCATCACTGGATTCCCCTACTTCCACACTTATAAGAAGCAAGGATCTGGGTGAGAGTGTTTTCAACACCTTAACAGAATTTTGTGGAGTCAAAAAGTATAATGATGTTATAGTATCCTCCTAGATACTCTGGATACAGTTACAAAAGAAAGAGATGAGCTAAAGTCTTCAAAATTGAAACTTAAATGCCGCATGAATGATATGAAAGTTTCTATGTGTGCCTTGAAAGAAATTCTTGTCTCCTGTAGACACAGACTTGAGATATCTGAGAATCAAACCCAGACTCTCATTGTACGAGTAGCAGAATTACAAGGGAAACTAAAATCTCAACCTCACAGGGTTTCTGCAATTAAAGTGAAGGCATTGATTGGAAAGGAGTGGAACCCCGAGGATTGGGATGGAGACATATGGGATGATGATAATATTGGTGGGGACATTGGAACCCTAAATTCTGCTAAGACTTTACCAGATAAACCTGCAATGGCCTGCCCTGTGGAGACCACACCTTGTCACCTTGTATCATCCGGCCTCCAGCCTGCCCCAGGGAGTCCCGACCTCCTTCCAGCCCTGAGGTAGGTACCAGCCAAACTGAAGCCTGCACTGCCCAGCCTCTGGCCTGCCCCAGGGAGTCTGGACTTCCTCCCAGCCCTGAGGCAGGTACCAGCCTAACTCCAGCATGCACTGCCCAGCCTCTAGCCTGCCCTGAGGAATCTGTCTTCCAACTCTTGCTTGAAGAGATTAATCCTGTCTCACCAGAAGAAAATGCAAAGGAATGCCCTCAGGTCAGTAGCCTGCAAGACATCTCTAATCCTTCTCCTTACCCATCCCCACCACCTGTCTTGTCTTCGAGACCTATTACTAGACTAAAATCACAACAAGCCCCCAAAGGTGAAATACAAAGTGTGACCCATGAGGAAGTACGCTATACTCTGAAAGAACTGCATGAGTTTTCCAACTTCAATAGACAGAAATCAGGGGAATATGTGTGGGAATGGACACTAAGGGTATGGGATAATGGTGGAAGGAATATAAAGTTAGATCAGGCTGAATTTATTGATATGGGCCCACTAAGCAGAAATTCTGGATTCAACGCTGTAGCTCGAGGGGTTAGAAAGGGCTCTAACAGTTTGTTTGGGTGGCTGACTGAAGCATGGACCAAACAATGGCCTAGCATGTCTGAGGTTGAGATGCCCGATTTGCCCTGGTATACAGTAGACAAGGGGATTCAAAGGCTTAGAGAGATTGGAATGCTAGAATGGATTTACCATTTGAGACTTGCCCACCCACCCCAGGAATGTCCAGAGGACACACCTTTAACCAGGACTGTGAGGAATAAATTTGTAAGACTAACTCCATCTTCTCTGAAGAGCTCTGTGGTTGCTCTTCTCTGCAGTCCAGATATTACTGTAGGGAGGGCTGTAATGGAATTGGAATCCTTAAACATTGTGGAGATGATGGGATCCCAGTCCGGTAAAAGTCAAGTATAGGCAGTTAATCGCCAAAGGCAAGGTGGGCGTGGCTACTGCAATGAAAGGCAGATTCAAAGCAGCACATAGAATAGTCTGAGTCGCATGGAGTTATGTCATTGGCTAATACATCATGAGGTCCTTAGAAGTGAAATACATGAGCAGTCTACTAGATTTCTTCTGGATCTGTATAAGCAGAAGAGTTCTAGGTCGAGTGAACAAAACCCTAACTCAAATTACAGATGCAGAGAATCACGGCCCCTTAATCAATTCCCAGACTTCAGACAGTTTACAGACCCAGAGCCCCTTGAATGAGGAGAAGGCCAGGTCCCCTTGGGAAGGATCCTGTTAAACAGCCAAAAATTTATACTGTTAATCTTCCTCCCACCTTTCCCCAGGGAGACCTACGGTCTTTTGCCAGAGTAACTGTGCATTGGGGAAAAGGAAATGATCAGACATTTTGGGGATTATCAGACACTGGCTCAGAAGTCACATTAATTCCAGGAGACCCAAAACATCACTGTGGTCCACCAATCAGAGTACGGGCTTATACAGGTCAGGTGATTGATGGAGTTTTAGCTCAGGTCCATCTCATAGTGGGTCCAGTGGGTCCCTGGACTCATTTCCCCAGTTCCAGAATGCATAATTGGAATAGACATACTCAGTAACTGGCAGAATCCCCACATTGGATCCCTGACTTGTGGAGTGAGGGCTATTATGGTTGGAAAGGCCAAGTGGAAGCCTCTAGAACTGCCCCTGCCTAGCAAAATAGTAAATCAAAGGCAATACTGGATTCCTGGAGGGATTGCAGAGATTAGTGCCACCATCAAGGATCTGAAGGATGTAGGGGTGGTGATTCCCACCACATCCCCATTCAACTCTCCTATTTGGCCTGTGCAGAAAACAGATGGATCTTGGAGGATGACAGTAGATTATCGTAAACTTAACCGGGTGGTGACTCCAATTGCAGCTGCTGTCCCAAACGTGGTATCATTGCTTGAGCAAATCAATACATCCCCTGGTACCTGGTATGCAGCTGTTGATTTGGCAAATGCTTTTTTCTCAATTACCATTAGTAAGGACCACCAGAAACAGTTTGCTTTCAGCTGGCAAGGCCAGCAGTATACCTTCACTGTCCTGCCTCAGGGGTATATCAACTCTCCAGCCCTATGTCATAATATTGTACACAGGGGAGTTGAACATTGTTAGGCAGAAATATATATGTATGCTTGTCTATTACTGTTTTTACTTAGAGACTAAGTATGGTTTAGGGTAATGTGTATGGTTGCTGAATTGACAAGGGGTGGACTGTGATGGTTAGACTAATGTGTCAATTCGGCCAGGTAATTGTGTCCAGGTGTTTGGTCCAGCAAGCTAATTGTAATACAAGAGCATTTATGGACTTTGATCACCAGTGAGATTACTGAATGGATGGCTGATTACATCTGCATTAATCAGGAAGATTGCATCAGCAATGGGTGACACTTTTATCCAATCAGTTGAATGCCTTAAAAGGGGAAGAGATTTCAACATTCAAAGAGAATTTCCCAGATCGTCTTTGGACAGCCAACTTCTCCCAGAAACTCATCAAGGACCTTTCAATGGACTTTCATCGGAGGGTTTGCAGCCTGCTTGCGGAACCTGGACTTGTGCATCCCCATGGTCACATGAAAGACTCTTATAAAATCTCATATTATTGACAGATATCTCCTGTTGATTCTGTTTCCCGAGAGAACCCTGACTAATATAGTGACTGACTTCAGAGGTGGACCATCCCAAGATCATGCATCCTAAGAAAATCAAGTGGAAGCTGCAAAGCTTCTTATGACCTAGTCTCAAAAGTCACTAGTGGGAAGCGGCTGTGGCTCAATCAGTAGGGCTCCCGTTTACCCCGGGTTCGGTTCCCGGGGCCTCCTGGTGAAGGCAAGCCCGCCCGCACGGCGTGGTTAGCTGACCCAGCGAGCACAAGCAGCAAGGGGGGGTAAAGGAATAAATAAATAAAGAAATCTTTAAAAAAAAAAAAAAAAAGTCACTAGTGACTGTCTATTGGCCAATGAGTCACTGGACCAGACCAGATTCAAAAAGAGGGGAGCTAAACTCAATCTCTCAATGGGAGGAGTGACAAAGGCTCTGCAGCCATCTTTAATCTACCACATGTACTTTCATCAAAGCTTCAACATGATCAAGCATCTATTTATTTATTACATGGAAACAGCTTTCTTCCTGGAGCTATCCCTTCCTGTCAGAGCCTTTTGAGTTCCTTTTCCAGTATGAGCCAGCTGTTATCTGCATAAATAGCATCCTAGGACTGCCCTTCTCAGCTTTCTTAAGATGGACCCACAGTTTCCTGGATCTCATCTGTTTCTTACTTGCTTTAGGTTTCTCTAATATTATCTAGGGGAATTTTCTCATAAAGATTATATGGCAGGTAAACTCTTTGAATTCCTGCATGTCTGAAAAATACTTTTACATTGCCCTTATGCACAGTTGACAATTTGGCTGCACCTAGAATTCTACATTCAAAATTACATTCCTTCATAACCTGTATATCATCTCTTTGCATACAGTTTGCTAAAAGTTATTCTTGTTCCTTTAAAGTGTTTCCTCCCCCTCACCTAGAAGATTTTCATTTCTTCTGTTTACTCGTGGCATTCTGAAATTTCACAAGGACGTGTCTAGGTCTAGAATTATTTTTCAAATTCATTCTTCTTAGAATTTGATGGATCTTTTCATTTTGTGAGCTCATATATTTCTTCAATTCTAGATTTTTTTCATGTATGATTTCTTTTTTCTCAGTGCTCTCCATAATCCTTACCTGCTGTTCTCTGAACAGAGCAAACTATTAGTCAGATTGGTTGATTTTATATGTAGAAAAAGATAGCTAGATAGAGAGAGAGAGAAAGAGATATATCCTTTGCTCTCTCTGCAATAAATTATATATTGCTCAACAGTGACCCAAATCAAATACCCAGAAGTACTCTCAAGTACCTAGGTTCATGTTAAACCCTTTTATATGAAGTCATTTTGTTCTTCTTCAGGACAATATGACAATGGCCGTGGGTTTGCACTGACGCAGACACAACATGGATAAATGAAACAGAAAGAGAGATATCAAAGAGAGAGAGGAAGAGAGCATAGCTAGGGGAAGGTGAGGCAAGGCAAGGGATGGTGTTTTAGTTTGTTGAAGGCTGCCAATGCAAAAATACCAGAAATAGGTTGGCTTTTATAATGGGAATTTATTAGGGTAAAATCTTACAGTTTTGAGGCTGTGAAGATGTCCAAATCAAGGCATCATCAGAGATGCTGTCTCATCAAAAGTCAGCTGCTGGCAAATCCTGGACTCCTGCGAAGTGGTAAGACAAAACAGCAGCCAAACTCGGCCTTCTCCTCCAGGATCACTTTCTCTCCAAGCTCAGCTGTGGGCAATCAGCCATATAGCTGGTCTCTCCCCAGGCTTCTCTCTTCTGTTCTGGGCTCCTCTGCTGATTCCAGCCTCCAGCCTCTCTCTCAGCCTCTTGGGGTTTCTCTTTCTTTCTGTGTCTGTAGGTGATCCTGGAGTCCTCTCTCATATGACAGGGTGAAAACTGGCAGCTCTCTTTCTCTGTGTTCCATTTATATAAGACTCCAATAAAAGGATTAGAACCCACCCTGGGTCCTGCAATCTAATCAAAGGCCTTTAACTGAAGCCATCTAATCAAAAGTGATCTAATCTAAAGGTCCCTTAACTGAATCTAACCAAAATTCCTACATACCTTTCACGCACAGGAATGGGTTAGCTTAAGAACATGATTTTCTGGGGTCCATAAAAGACTCAAACCAGCACAGATGGGATGATATTAGATGATAAGTTCAGGAAGCCCATCATCTCAATGTTGGCCATCTGGAGGGTTTGAAGAAAAATGTAATGTTGTTTTGTATGCATATATCATGAATTAATATAAATGGCACTGTGCTATAAATCTCCTTCTAATTAATATAGCTTTCATTATTTTAGTACTATTTTCATATTATTATTATTATTATTGAAGAATCTGTCCCATGTTGCTATGTGTACATCTAGTCCATGGTTTTTAATAGCTGCATAATATTCTGCAGTTCACATCTATTCATCTTTACTTGTTCATTTGCCCAATGATGGACACCAAGATGGCCTTCAACCTCAAGCAAAGCTGAGATGAACATCCTTATACATGTCCCTATATGAGAATTTATATGTATATGCATGTATATGTATATACATACATACTGGATCACAGGGGATGTGCAGGCTTAATGTGACCAAAATAGTGGTACCTGCCTACACTCCCACAGGGAATTGATTCATGTATGCCACCAACAGTGGGCATTATCCAGCTTTCTGTCTCTGACTATTTTGTGGATTTATATCTCTCTGTCCTTTTTTTTTTTTTTTTAAGATTTTATTTATTTATTCATTTATCCCCCCCTTGCTGCTTGTGCTCGCTGGGTCAGCTAACCACGCCATGCGGGCGGGCTTGCCTTCACCAGGAGGCCCCGGGAACCGAACCCGGGGCCTCCCATATGGTAAACGGGAGCCCTACTGATTGAGCCACAGCTGCTTCCCTCTCTCTGTCCTTTTAATTTACATTCTCTGATTGCTAAAGAGTTTGAGCCTCTCTCCATGTGGTTGTTGATCATTTGGGTTTCCTCTTCTTAAATTACATGAATTAAAGAAATTAAAATTTCTTCTTCATGTTTATTGCCCAATTTTCAATTGAGTTTTCCATCTTTCTATATTGATTTGTAGGAGTTCCTTGAGTATTTAGATATCAGGACTCTCGTTGCCTTGGGATATTGCAAATATCTTCTCCAAATCTATCATTGTATATAGTTTCCTTTATACCACTGAAAGCCTTAGTTTGGAAATAATCAAGTCCATCAATCTTTAACCTTATGATGTATGCTTTGAAGGTTTTGTTTAAAAGTCCTCCCTCAGATTTTTATGAGAAATGTAGTCTCCCACATTCTCTTCTATTTATTTTTCAGTTTCACCATTCAGATTTAGGTCTTTAATCTACCTGAAGTCTACTTTTTCTATATGGTGTCAGGTAGGAATCCACTTTTATTTTTCTCCATACATGGAGACAGTTTCCTCAACACCAACTCTTGGGTCAGAGTGTCCGAGATAAACAATTTATGTTTAGGCTTGGATGACAAAGGTGGCACAGCTTTAGGATGGGGATTTGCATCACTCCTTAGTTGTACACAAGTTGCCTCTGATCCACAAGGACTCTCTGGAGGGAGGGCCCTTGGCCATGGCACCAATTCCAGTGTGGTGATGTGGACACAGGGAAGGGTTGAGGTGCTCTCCACCAGCTTACCAGGGAGCAGAGCCCAACCTGGATGAACAAAGACAGAAGGACATAGCTGATGGCACATGTTCTGGGCAGAACTGTTGGTGAGCTCACATGAGACTCCATCAAGGACTGCCAGGTAAACAGGGTGAGGCTTTGATGGGAAAGAAAAGTTCTACATTGCTAGGTGGAAACAAGGGCCACCAAACCATGGTTAGGTACCTTTAGGTTGATCCCTTCTACAAACACTGAGCTGATGGAGCCAGGGGAGCTTGAGCAATATATATAAATTGCAATCTCTACTGTGTGATAGGGTGAAACTACCATTTTATTTTCAGGCTCATTAAATAAGAATTACATTTCTGGAAGTAAATTATAGTTTGAAAAGGGAAAATGTTGTACTTGAAACCAAATCTGTGTATCTCATCCATTCATGTTACTATGAATGAAGGATTACTCTATATTTTAGAGTTATTTTTCTATTATACAGTATTCACACTGTTACAGGCAAATGGATATGAAATAAGACATTATAATTATAATATTTAATCATGTAAAAATATCACTAAATCACACTTGAATGTATCTTAAATAAAATAGCATAATGGAAAGAGTAACTAAATCCGGTAGGCCATTTTTATCTGCCTTTAAGCATATAGACCACAAGGCAGAGGGGAGATCATAAGTGCCTGAGGCAAAAAAAGAATAAGAACACACTAAACGTAGAATAATGATTAATTTTTGGTAAATAGCGTGTCTACATTTTTACTAAATACTTCTTGTATTTGTAACTACAATTTTAAGTGAATTTATTTGAGGAAAATTGCCAAATGTTTCAGCTCATTTTATCCAGTACACATGTGATTCAAAATGTCTTGGAGTTCAGTCTCACAAAACTTAATTTCCAGATTTAAGTTCACATAGCTGTACATTTGGCTATAGCTGATAATCTTACAAGCGCTTGGGTCAATTCATTTACCGCCCTGAAGGCCCTAGGATCTGTGGTCTTCTCCAGGCTAGAGTGAGGGAAGCCCATCATCTGTGTCCCTCCTCAGAGGCTGAGCTGGCAAAAGAGCAGATAAGAGCCTCTCCGGGCCTGAAGCTTATACAATTGGTGAGTCCTCATCCAAAATATTACACCAACACACGAATACAAAAGTAGGTGAAAATATGTATATTTATTCAGAATGAGAAATAAATCGCAACAAATTTCAGTGAAAAAGTTGAATCCAACGCTATGTAAAATGAGGGGAAGACTAACAGAGGGGAAGTCAGAATGGAAAGAGACAGCCATCTTAGCCAATTCCAGTTGCAACATCATACTTTTGCAAATGTGTACAAAGATGCATGACCACGTGAACACATTCCTAGGGGCCCTCCAAGAGTTTTAGAAGTGACCCATGCAAATGAGGGCCCCTGAAGCTTAAGCTTCCTTAGCTTCCTTAACTTCACAGTAAATCCTCCTCTGTTGCTGATGAAGCCCTCCCAGCACTGACCCACACCTGGCACAAGGAGGAAAGGGCAATGTTATTTATGACCTAGTTTTGGAAGCCACATACCATCACTTCCCCCATATATTTTTTTTTAATATTTTTTTTATTAAACAAGTTGTATGTTTAGTAAAATATCATGCAGAAAATACAGAGTTCCAATATACCTCCCCTATTTTTTTTAACTTTATTTTTTCCATTATAATTTTTTTTAAAATTTAAGAATACCAGTTAATACAAAGAAACAGATTTATTTCATGGATTTGCACATGTGGTCATCAGTTACATTGTCACGTCAATTTCTTCACCATTTATTGGCACTGTCAACAGAATACTGTAAACAAGATCACTTTGAATGCTTAAGTCTGTGAGGTTTCCTAGTTATGGTTTTCTACCATGAGCTGATATAGATAGATAGATAGATAGATAGATAGATAGATAGATAGATAGATATCGATAGATATGTTAATGTTCACAATTTTGCATGGTTACTGTCAGTAAAAAATTATTTTTAAAATGCCCTTTTATAATAAAAGTGAGGATGTGCTAAGACTTGCTGTTACTGGATCTTGTGTTCTATAAAAGTGATCAGACTTACTACAGACATTTGCTAAAATCAATGGCACTAATGTATGATGGATTCATTTCCAGACCAGGGGCCCCAGAAGCACTTTTTCATGCACTCTGCCCTGAACGTCTACCTAGCTGCTGCCCCATCCCTTGTTTTCACTAACCTCTTCCAAATTTCTACACCTTGAGATCTGCAGAGAATTCTTTTCCTTGAAATTCTTCTAGCTATATTCCCACCCCTGAAAGAAGATGTTTCAGAAACTCATTTGCCCTGAGTCAACAAGCACTTGTTGATAAACAGCTTAATTTTTTAAACTAATAAGTAACTTTCCTTGATAAGGATTGAATAACAAGTCTGGAAATGACTTTCCAGATAAAATGATTCCATTCCTCTGTTAATGCCTAGTGGGAAGAGAACAAAATATTGGAGCCACTCTCTCCATCTGAGAATCAAGTTTCTGCTTGTGCCCTGGCTTAAAACCCTTTGAGAGGAGCTGGTGTAGCTCAGTGGTTGACTGCCAGCTTCCCACATATGAAGTCCTAGGTTCAATCCCCAGCCCCAGTACCTCAAAACAAATAATAATAATAATAATAATAATAATAAAAACCTTTGAGATGCCAAGAAATTTAGTGAATGTTTGTATCCAATTTGAAAAATTTCTCAGGAGAGAGAATTCTTATGCCAATGAATGAATTTTGGTTCAGTTTGCCTTTGAATGTTAAATAGGGCCTTAGAACCTTGGGATATTGCCTGTGGACTCTGGCTCCCCAGTAAAAGGTGTAAGAAAGGGAACTGCTGTGCCTTTGCACATGCTGTTCTCTTTTTACAATGCTCTTCCTTGCCTTGCCTGCTGGGTGAACTTCTGCTTATACTGCAAAACCCTGCTCAAATGCCACTTCCTCCCCAAAACCTTCTCTGACCCTCCTTAGGTGGATTGTTCCCCCATATTTTATCAGTTACATGGACCAAAGCTGAAACACTGTGGAAGAGAACCATCGAAAGTCATGATTTCAAGAAGACATCATGGAAAAGCTGGGCACCACACTGAAGGATCTCAGACTAGTTACTTAACCTCTTTATGCATTATGGAATTTTGCATGCCATTTTGTTTACTATTATTATTTTAAATTGATTCGTATAAAATGAATCCTCCTGAAGCCAATCCTCTTAAGGGTAGTTTGTCTAATAAGCAAGAAGCAAAATACAAGACCACAGAGTAGGTTCTTTTGTACATAAAGTTCGAAAACAAGCAAAATGAAACAGTATTGGGTAGTGATGCATATATCAGTGGTAAAACTATAAAGCAGAGCACATAGAAGAGGTAACCATAAAACCCAGGTGAGTGGTTACCTCTAAAAGGGAAGGAGGCAGTGTGACTGGAAAGGTGGGTAGGAGGGGATTTGCAGCAGCGGCAGTGTCTAAGGTCTTACCTCAGTTGGTGTTTACACAGGTGCTTGTTTTATAAAGAGTCATTACATTGTGCACTTATGTTTTAGGCACTTTTCTGTATGTGTGCAATATGTCAGTTTAGAATCTAAAGGTTAAAAAAAAAAAAAGCCTCAGGGAGGAGCCAGCCAACATGAGTTTTGGACAGGGAGTTTTGCAGTTCCCTTTGAGCAACCTGCACATAATATGGGAAGAGGTGGTCAAATCACACCGTGGGAAGTCCACCCGGTTGGCAGAGCTATGCTGAGGAGTGAATTTGCCAGAATGGTTCATAGGGGCAATCAAGGAAAAGAGAGTTGGATTGTTTCACCAAATAATGACCCTGTTAGTATATTTCTGTGAGGACCAGTGAGGACTTGGACTCTGAAATCAGATTTCCTGGATCTGAATCCTGTCTCTGCCACTTACTAGCTGTGTGTGACTCTGGGAAAGTTACTTAATCTCTCTGCGGCTCACCTCAGTGAGCTTACTATAGGGTCCTCTGGCCCCAAGTCCTCCATACTCGGTCCCTTTAACACCTCCACACACACACCCCTATATGTACTTCCTCACATACAACAGGGCACACAGTCAGCCACTCCAGCCTTAAGGAAGGGGTTCTGCCCAAGGTCTCAGCCACAAAAGGCCAGGATTGGGTACATGTGATTGATCCACCAAGAGAAAGGAGAAATAAAGATGTGACTTGCCAGTGTTCTTTTCTATGCTGACTCCTCTGGCATATGGCTTATATTGGACATTAAGCTGGGTGATCTAGAAAAATAGGAGCGTGATTTGGCCACCTGGCCTACTTGGCACCATTGAATCCATCTGCCTGTCTACTGCTGTCCTCCGATCTTCAATCCCCTCTGGTAGATTCTTTCCTCTCCTAGAGGCAGCCCTCACCTCTGGTTCAGGTAGAAAGACACAGCAAAGATGGTCCCTTCAAACTGGGAACCCCTTAGCCTAGTGGCTCTCAACTGGGGTGATTTCGTCCCCCAGGGGGAACTCTGGAAATGTCTGGAAATACGTTTTATTGTCACGACTGAGGCAATGCCACAGGAATCTGATGGGCAGAGGTCAGGGACACTACTAAAAATCTTACAATACACAGGACAGTCCCCTACAACAGAGAATTACTCAACCCACAATGTCAGTAGTGCTGTGCTTGAGAAACCCCTTGGCCAAATTCCTTTATAGACCTGAAGCCCCCACAACACTCTCGGTATAACTAATGACTTTTCCCTTTCTCGTGTCTACAAATGAAATGAACAAACTGAGACTCTCTAATGAACTTAAGTTATGCCCAAATCTGTAGATATCTTTTCTAGAAGACAATTTATACATATTGCAGCAGAGGAATTTTGCAAGCATCACATATTCTGTGAGAAATCTGTCTAGAAATTGCACTTTCCTGCTGTTTTTTTCTTTTTCTTTTTTTTTTTTTACCAGGAGTTCCCAGGGATCGAACCTGGGTCCCTCCATATGGGAGACGGATGCCCAACCATTTGAGCCACATCCGTCCCCCTTTCCTGCTATTTTAATGGTGCAATTAGAGAGTAGACAGAGACTTGCCATGAACATGCTTTGAATGAGGTAACAGTTTTGGCTGGGTATCCATTGCCAATCACTTCTTCCCTTGACGAGATACTAAAAAATGTCAGAACACCTCCCTACTTTGAACTAGTTGCCTTGATGCATCTAATGAACTTGATTACACAGCTATGGGCAGATCCTTCTTGTCATGCCTCAAGAAAGCAGGAATTTAAACAGAATCAGTAATACTCAGAATATTTAAGGGGGCTGAAACCAGTGGCAAAAATGGCCAAATGGGTAGAAAATTAAGGAGATGATAGAAAAACACTTTCCAATAGACTTTTCTGCAGGGATTGAAATTTCTATAACTCGCATTGTCCAATATGATAACCACTGACCAAATATGGCTAGGGAGCACTTGAAATGTGGCCAGTGTGACTGAATAACTAAATTTTGTATTTTGTTTCATTTTAATTAATATACATTTAACTGGCCACATGTGTCAGTGGCTACCATGTTGGACAGCACAGGTAGAGGCTGTGTCTTGGTGTCCTAAAACTTAAACACTGCTTATTGATAATCAAGGCAAGGGGAGTTATCTGTGATTTGGGGTAATCTCTTTTTCTACATGCATGCTCTGAACTGAAATTAGTACTTTTGAAACTATTCCAACTGGACTGCCTACATTGGAAAGGTAGATGTGAATATATTCACACAGTGAGAAGTCCTACCCTACATCCCCACTGCTGGCCAGGCTACACAAACTAGGAATGAACTTGTCACTTATCCACTCAGCACCTTCACAAACTTTCCAACACAGAGACCATATCTCCTTGGAAAAGCTCTACTCCCTTGTTGCAGGCCACACTGTCACTAGGAAATATTTAAGTCAGTCATAAATCTGGTTTCTTCTTGGTCTGGACATAGACATCCACACCTTTATTCTCCCTCTGCATTTTCTTTCCTGGGCTAAATAATCCTGCCTCTGTGTCCCTTCCACTCTGTACCTATTTTTTATGATTCAAAGTTAGCCCATCCCAGAGACAACTCTTTGATCATCTTGTAGGATCATTAGCACCAACATGGGTTTCCAAGTGAAAGGGTACACTCACCCAGGATTCTTGGGGCCTCTTCTCTGTCTGCATCCCCTTCCCTATGTCATCTTATCCAGTCCTGTGGCTTTGAATGCCATCTCAATATTGAGGACTCAGCCCAAGTCCCTCTCCTAAACTCAAAACTCATTTATCTGACTACCTACATGACAGCTCCACATGGCATCCAAACTTAGAATGTTCAAAACCAAACAACTAACCTTCTATGCAGATTTGCTCCTCCTTATATCTTCTCCATTTCAGTAAATGGCAACTTTTTTCCCAAGCCAAAAACCTTGGAGTTATTCTTGGCTGTTCTTTTTCTCACTGAATAATGGCCCCCAAAGATACCCAGGTCCTAATCTCTGGAACCTGGCAATATTACCTTATATGGCAAAAGGGGCTTGCAGATGTGATTAAGTTAAGGATCTTGAGGTGGGGAGGTTACTCTGGATTATCCAGGTGGGCATAAATGTAATCACAAGTGTCCTTATAAGAGGGAGGCAGGGGGAGATTGGACTATAGGAGACGAGAAGTTGATGTGACCACGGAGGCCGAGATTAGAGTGATGCAGCCACAAGCCAAGGAATACCAGCAGCTACCAGAAGCTGGAAGAGGCACACAGGATTCCACCAGAAGGAACGTGCCTTGCCAGCTCCTGGATTTTTATCCCCCTGAGACTCTTTTCAGACTTCTGACCTACAGATACGTAAGAGAAGACGTTTCTGCTGTCGTAAACCAGTACATTTGTGGTGGTTTGTTACAGCAGCAATAGAAAGCTCATACACTCCCCCTAGCAGATCTGTCAGGAAAGCCTATTGGCTTTATCGTCTACACATATTCATAATCAATCATTGCTTACCATCTCCACCACGGTCGAGTTACCATTGTCTCTCTCCTGAACTATTGCAACAGACTCTTAACTCGTCTATCAAATTCTACATTCGGCTGTCTAACCTCTACACAGAAGTCAGGGAGATTATTTTAAAGTGTAAGTTAGGTTGTGACTCTCCTTTCCTCAAACCTTCCAGTAGAATCCTATCTTGCTCAGAACAAAACCCAAAGTCCTTACTATGGTGTATAAGGCTCCACATGATTTGAACCACTCAAATAATACCTTCCCAGTGAGGCTGTCCATAAGGGCAGGGAATTTTTTCAGTTTTGTTTGTTGCTATAAACTCAGTGCCTAGAACAGTGTCTGGTATTTGGCAGGTATTCAAATATCTGCTGAATGAATGAATGAGTGGCATCTTATCGACATTCTCATGTATTTCCCAACCCTTCTAAAATGAGAGGAAAAGACAGTGGAGAGGAGAGGGGGGAAGAGGTAAAGAAAAGGAATGTATGACTATTTCCCAACCCTGAAAGAAATTGGACAGACTTCTCTAATCAGATCAGTTCCTATTGGTGGACGCATGTCTTCCCATTCTCTCTTCTCATAATAGAGACCACAATATTCCAGGGATCCCAGTGTTCCCTTCCTGGGATCCTGCCATAAAATCTGGTGTGGAGGACCCAAAAGCATACATCTGTGCTGAAATATTTTCTCTCCTTAGGCTGAGAACTCTAATTTCCAAAAGCAAGGCTCAGAACCTTCCCAAGCTATGAAAGTAGATGTCAGCTTTATCTCCTTGCTGCCAGCCACACCACCCTCAATCCATCCTCATTTCTGCTCACCAAACAGTGGCAAAACGGAACTGAAGTGCGGCATCAGGCCATGGTCTAAGAGGGCCCAGTAAGCCACAGTTGATGAGGGCTGCAGGTGAAAGAAGGTATATCTGTAAATTGTTTCAACTGCAGCTCAAGCGCCTGTGAAAGCAACCTCTTTCCTGGATCCATGGCACAGATTCAGAGCCAAGGGGAAAGTTCTGGGAGAAGGAAGGAACTTTTAGACTGT
Organism: Tolypeutes matacus; assembly: GCA_026826555.1. Taxonomy (NCBI): domain Eukaryota; kingdom Metazoa; phylum Chordata; class Mammalia; order Cingulata; family Chlamyphoridae; genus Tolypeutes; species Tolypeutes matacus. The sequence continues at coordinate 2,793,288 of JAKSZT010053860.1, read as the reverse complement.
TAGAGAGCATGGGATGGGGCCTACTGAGCCGCCACCCCTGCTCAGACCCCAGCTACTGTTCTGTCTACAAGTGCCAAAAACCACCCACCACCAGAGCATGACTCAATTCTGCAGTTATGGAAACCCCTGTAGCATCCGTGGAAACCCCTAGGGCAGGGGTTCTTAACCAGGGGTCCATGAACTTGAATTGAAATTCAAAGAAAACATTATTCTTGTGGGGACGCGTTGGTGATATATTTAGTAAATAATACACGGCACAGTGTGGACTCAGTAAGGGGTCTGTGGTTTTCCCCTGACTGGCCAAGGGGTCCGTGGAACACAAAAGGTGAAGAAGCCCTGCCCTATAGCAACTGTGATGGCTCCGGAAACCTCATCACCCAGCTACCGCACCTTCGACCTGCTTGGCTACCATAGCTCTACCACTGAGGACAAAACAACCCCCTCCCTGCTTCCTTCCTCCTTCCCTCCAGGCTGAACGCTCCCATGCCCTTCTTGCCAGAGAAAAGAAGACAGGAGCTCCTGCGAGGGCTCATTTGTACTTTGCAAGGGACCCTGGATTTTGCTGGTGATGCCAATGCATCAAAATGATCTTTCTGAAATGCAAATTTGACCATGCATCCCCCTGCTTAAAACGCTTCTCCAGTTCCCCTGAACGTTCCAAGCTGTCTCAAGTTTCTGTGCCTTTGATCAAACGGTTCCCTCCATCTGGAATATCCTTCCTTCCCTTTGTCCAACTAATGACTTCCTAGTCGCTTTTCAAATCACAGCTGAGAAGTCACCTCCCCAGGCAGCCTTCTGGGATTAACTCTCCCTTCTCACCCAAGAGCAACACTTCCTCCTTTGAGCTACCTGTGTCTTGTTAATGCTTCTATACTGTACTCCTCACAAAATATTCGTCTGTTTTTGATTGTCTGCTGAGGGCAGTGTCTTACTCACATTTCTATTTCTGGTGCTTAAAAAATACCTGGCATACAACAGGCACAAAACAAATGTCTTTTAAAACAATTGAACTGAAATGCCAAGAGCTTTCTTTATGCATTTACATAATGATGAACCAGGCATGGAGGGGAGAGGTGGGTTTTTGTTTGTTTGTTTGTTTGCTTGCTTGCTTGTTTGTTTAACTATCAATAAAATTTGAACTATGACCACATAAAAACTCACAGACTTATGCAACCCAAACTTCAGAATTCGATGTTATTTAGCCCAGTGCCTCTCCAACTTTAATGCTCATAGGAATCACTTGGGCATTTGTGAAAATGCAGATTGTGTTTCAGGAGGTTCAGGGCAGAGTCCAAGATTCTGCATTTCTAACAAGCTCCCAGGCGATGCCCATGCTTTGGGATCATCCACCACCTCTAGGAATATCAAATGCCTAATCCCCATTGGTAATCAAATGCATGAATTAGATCTACAACGTTTGGACAAGTGGTCAACAAGGAAACAACTGTGAAGGTGAGCTTTTCTGAATTTATCTGGGACAGGAGTTCTCAAATTTTAAAGTACTTCAGAATCCCATGGGGGGCTTGTTAAAACCAGATTACTTGGCCCCATGCCCAGTGCTCCTGATTCAGTAGGTCTGGGGTGGGGCTAGGCAGGGTGCATTTCTTCTAAGTTCCCAGGTAATGCTGACGGTGGTGTTCCAGGGACCACACTTTGGGAACAACTGTTCTAAGTGTCAGTCACCCTAAAACCAATGTAATCAGTGACCAATTTACCCAGAATTGTCAGAGGCCAACCATATACAGAGGCGGTACTAGACCATCAAAATGCAGCACGTTGGGACCACCAGCCATGTGACAGTTAGTTGGTGGCCCTTGTTCAAGATGCTTCCCCACATTGGGCAGGTGGAAAGACCTGGCTTCTAGTCCCCATCTTGAACCTGTGATTTACATCCCCTCGGACAATCACCGAGCCTCCCCAGGCCTCAATTTCTCCGTCTACAAAACCTCTACACTTCAAGACTCAGCTAACGCAAGCCCTGCTCTACAGGCCCACCAGAGGACACATCCCCCCGCCCCCAGCAATTCTGACCTCCAACCTACCTGACTTTTTCCCTTGAGCGATCAAATTGTGGGTCTTTATATCTAACTCTTCACAAAGATTCTGAGTTCCTTGAGGGCAGGGATGAGTTCTAATTATTATTTATTCTCAAGCAATTAGAGATACCTCTGGCACAGAACAGGTTGCTCATTAAATGTTTACTGTTGGATGCATAAAAGTAATAAACTCTGGACTCCAAATAGCCCTTTAGGACCTGGCATTATGCTAATTTGCTTGTTTTAAGCTGCTTTGAAATATCATTAGACTAGAAAGACTTCAAATAGTGCTAAGAATGAGAGACACATAATTCGGTGCTTAATACAACTCTCTAGGGAAGAATACATGGTTAGGCCACTGTACAATAAATGATATTTTTAAATTTTTTCAGATTTAATGTTATATAGAATTATTTTTGTAGGTACCTCTGTTTACTGCTGCTTTTTTATCACATGCTTTATTGGGCAAGCTTTCCGATAGGGCCTTGCTTTTATGAATAAACTGGGTCTTTTCATTACTGTAAAAGTTTTCATTAATTTAAAAAAATCCCTTTTCAGTCTAAAATGTTTGACTTTTAGATTTTAAAAGTAATTTTCTTTTAGTCGCAATCACTTTGCTGCTTAATAGAATAACAAACTCATATTTCCCTTTTTCTCAAGTTCCAGCCGTGTGACTTTGGGTGCCTGAGTTTCCTCATCTGTAAAATAGGGAGGAAAAATTCCTATCTTATAGTTTTTATAAGAATATATGAATTAATAGATGTCCTTAGAAGAGTGCCTGACATAGAATAAGCCCTAATCAATGTCAGTGAGGATCAGTTATTTTTGTTTTAAGGTTGAGTCAGATGAACACACTTACAGGGGATACATGTTTTCTCACCATAACCAGAGGCCATGTTTGCCCGCACGCAGACCAGGAGGACATAAAAACATGGGCTTCCACTGCCTAATTCAGAGGGCAGGTCACTGGTTTTGTTCATCTGTTTTCCAACCTAAAAAGTCAATGTTGACTAAAATCCCTTATTTGAATCCATCAAAAACTTGAAACAATGATCTGACTGTAGTTATGTAAAAACCATGCATAATTCTCAGTGTATATTTATAAATTTCTATTTTTTTTATAACTTCCGGGGGATATTTTGAAGGGAAAAGGTGGCGAATAGAGCCAAATTGAAAATGTGATTTATGAGCTCATAATAAAAACTTTGTAAATGAAAAAAAAAAAAAGTTGCCAAAGAGTACACAGGCAGGCGAAGGAAGGAAAACCAGGTAGAAGATTGCCTAAAGATGCTATAGCCAGCAAGCCAGGTCTCTTTTCCTGGATCAAGGAGTTGCCATGGTGGATAATTGAGAAAGTGAAGAAGAAATGAAGCTAATGAAAAAACAGATGGAGGCCCAGAAGAGAAAAAAACTATGACAATAGAGAAGGCTGCCCAGCAAGCTGTCCAGTTAGGAGGCGGGAATCTAGGCAAGCAGAGAGACACACAGCTCAGTCACCCCCAACAGCCCAGCTGACAGCCAGGCCACCTCCAGAGGTAGAGCTGCCCAGCTGATCTGCAGCTAACTGCAGCTGCCGGGGGAAACCCACCTGAAACCAGAAGAACTGCCCAGCCGAGCCCAGCCTAGACGGCTGACCTAAAGAATCACGAGCTAAGCATCTGGTTGTTATTTTTAAACAGTAAGTTCTTGGGTGTTTGTTATGCAGCAATCAATGATTGATCCTGGGAACAGTTGTGTTCATCTGGATATGGACTAGATACTATATAACACCAGAAAGTTACAAATTTTCTTAAGTGTGATAATTGTATTGAGATTATACAAAAGCATGTCCTTGTTTTTAGGAGTTATACGGGATAACGTTTCATGATGTCTGCAGCTTTCTTTCCAAGGGATACAGCAAAAAATATATATAGATAGGTACAGATTGATAAATAGATAAAGCAAACATGACAAAGTGCTATCAATAGCTAAATCTATGCCATGGCTATATGGCTGATCATTGCACTACTTTTTTAAACTTCTCTATGTGTTTTTAAAAATGTCATAGTAAAACATTGGGCAAGAAAACAAAACAAAATACACCCTGTGATGGTTAGGCTAATGTGTCACTTTGGCCAGGTAATGGTGCCCAGTTGTCTGGTCAAGCAAGCACTGGGCTAACTGTAATACAAGGGCATTTCATGGACTTTAATCATCAGTGAGTTGATTGCATAGACGGCTGGTTACATCTACAATCAACTGAGGAGCTTGCCCTCAGCAATGGGTGACATCTCATCTAATCAGCTGAAGGCTTTAAAAGGAGAAATGATTTCAGCGTTCAGAGAGAGAATTCCTATCTCTACTTCAGACAGCCAACGTCTCCTGGGGAATTCAACAAGGACCTTCATCGGAGTCCCTGGCTTGCAGCCGGCCCTACAAAATTTGAACTTGTGCATCTCCACGGTTGCATGAGACAATTTTATAAAATCTCATACTATTTACAGATATCTCCGTTGGTTCTGTTTCCCTAGAGAGCCCTGAATAATACACACCCATACCAAATATTAAATATGTATTTATATATCTTTAAATGAAAGTTTTTTATAATTTGAATTTGAACTTATTTGATTATGAGTAATCACTCAATTAGCCATTGGCTATACTTTTTTGCTTCCTCTCATGAACATTCAGGAACTCTCATGAAGAACAAAATCTACTTACAAATTGCTTTCAAATGTACATAAATTTTTATAAAATTTATGATCTTTTATGAATTTAATGAATATCAAATTTAGGATTACTGAATTTAATAATGAGTGAATCTGGCACAATATTAATTTTTGCCATCATTTCATTGAACATTTATTAATTTTGGCTTGGCAGTTTTATTTCTGCAGTTAGGAGTCAGTCATTTTCCCCCAGTCCTCAAATGCTTTCACAGGCTCTGAATGCAGTGGTTCAGAGATAAAATGGCCCTGCAGTGCCCTAAAACCAATTCAGCTCTGTCAACTGAAAAACAAATCTGGAGTTAGTAAGGAAAGACTTTATTCGAAAGCATTATTGCAAGGGGCGAAAGGGACTACTGCAATTGGGCGAATGCTCCAACCATAAGATCTGCAAGCATCTCAAGGGTAAGGCTAAAGGGATTTTCTTTTATAGAGTGGTGTGAACGAGGCTAGAAAGAACTGGGTGTGGGGAAATGGGGAAGTGGGATGAAATGGTGGCGGTGGCGTGATCAGATAGTAGATCCCAGAATGTTTTCTGCTGAAGTCCGCCCTATTATCTGGGAGGAGCCCACAGGAGGAACTGTATGCTGGTTCAGGCTGAAGGTGGGCTAAAGTTCTGGGACTTGGCAGAAGGAGAGTCTTAATGAAAAGTTGATTAACGGGCATTTTGTTCTGACTGATCAGTGGGGACAAGGAGTTCAGCTAATCATTTATGAGACAAGGAATGGGAATTTTTGTTTTCATTTGTATTAAGCTGTGATGATTCACAAAAATCAACAGAGAGCAGCAGTTTGTTCTTCTTTTTTCTAATTCTTCCAGTTTTGAGGTTATGTCTCTGATTTGAAGTCTTTCTTCCTTTTTAATGTAAGCATTTAGAGCTATAAATTTCCCTCTCAGCACTACCTTTGCTGAATCCCATATTTTGGTGTGTTGTTTTTTCATTTTCATTCACCTTAAGATACTTCCTAATTTTGCTTCTGGTTTCCTCTTTAACCCAATGGTTGTATAAGAGTATGTTGTTTAATTTCCACATATTTGTAAATTTTCCATTTCTCCCCCCGTTAATTGGTTTCTAACTTCATTCCAATGTGGTCCGAGAAGAAATATTGTATGATTTCAATATTTTTTAATTTATTGAGACTTGTTTTGGGACCCAACATATATTCTATCCTGGAGAATGATCCATATGCACTTGAGAAGAATGTGTATTCTGTTTTCATTGTGGGCAGTGTTCTACATATGTCTCTTAGGTCTACTTGGTTTAGAGTATCATTCAATTCCTGTACTTCCCTATTGATCTTCTGACGAGATGTTCTATCCATTATTGAGAGCGGTGTGTTAAAATCTCCTACTAAAATGTAGAACCATCTATTTCTCTGTTCAAATCCGTCAGTATGTGCTTCATATATTTTGGGGATCTACTCTTAGGTGCATAAATATTTATAGTTGTTATATCTCCCTGCTGAATTGTCTACTTTCTCAGTATGTAATGACCATCTTTGGACCTCATAACTGTTTTTGACTTCAAGTCTATCTTATCCTATATTAGTATAGCCACCCCGGCTCTCTTTTGGTAACTACTTGCATGGCATATTTTTTCCCATCCTTTCACTCTCAACCTACTTGTATCTTTGAATTTAAGGTGAGTCTTTTGAAGACAGCATATAGTTGGGTCATGCTTTTTATCCATTCTGCCAATATATGTCTTTTGACTGGAGAATTTAATCCATTTACATTTAAAGTCACTACTGAAAATACAGGACTTTATTCTGCCATTTTTCTATTTAGCTTTTGTATGTCTTATACCTTTTATGTATCTCACTTCTGTTAATACCTACTTTTATATATATTTGATTTTTGTGTGTGTGTGTTGTACCATATTGTGTGCTGGATTAGTCAGCCAAAGGGGTGTTGATGCAAAGTACGAGAAATCTGTTGGCTTTTATAAAGGGTATTTATTTGGGGTAGAAGCGTACAGTTACAAGGCCCTAAAGAGTCCAACTCAAGGTTATTTCCTCACCCAAGTCTGTTGCCACATGTTGAAGCAAGATGGCAGGCAACCTTTGCCTGGTCTCTCCTTCCTTCTTCCTCTTAAGGCTCCATGGGCCCAGCTTCTTCCAATCTCAGCTGTAGGCTGACATAGAGCTTATCTCTCTTCCCAGAGCTTTAGCTGTTTGAGCCTTCTTTCTGTCACACGGCAGGACCAAAATGACCAAGTTCTCTCCTCTTCCATAGCTTCTTCTTCTGTGTGTCTTCTTTAACAAATGCCCATTTATATAGCCCACCAAGGGGGCAGGGAATTAAACTGAGTTACACCCTACTGATGTGGTCAAATAAAAGCCCTAATCTTGATTTAATCAAGTAAATGTAAAACATTTGAATTTAATACAATCAAAGGGTATCACACCCAGAGGAACAGATCCGTTTATAAACATAATCAAAATCTTTTTTGGAATTCATAAATAATATCAAGCTGCTACAAGTGCTTTCTCATTTCTATCTGGATATATTTTTCATCTATTTTCTTTGTGGTTACCATGGGGTTAAAATTGAACATCCTAAATGTATAATAATCATATTTGGTTTGATACCAACTTAACTTCAACAGCATACACATATACTTTTCCTATAGCCCTTTGTACCCCGACCTTTTTCGTACTTGTTACCACTTACATTGTTGTCCATTATATGTCCAAAAACATAGATTTATCATTACTTTTTATGCATTTGTATTTTAGCACCTGTGGGAAGTAAGGAGGGGAGTTACATACCAAAAAATACAATAATACTGTCATTTATAATTACCCAAATGGTTACCTTAATCACTGGTCTTTATTTTTTTATGCTGCTTTGAACCATTGTTTAGTGTCCTTTCCTTTCAATCTGAAGAACTCCCTTTAGCATTGCTTGTAGGGCAAGTCTAGTGGTGATGTACTCCCTTAGCTTTTGTTTATCCGAGAATGTCCCAGTCTCTCCCTCATTTGTGAAAGACAGTCTCACTGGATATAAAATTCTTGGCTGGCAGTTGTTCTCCTTAAACACTTTAAGTATTTCAACCCATTGCCTTCTTGCCTGCATGGTTTTTGGTGAGAAATCAGCACTCAATGTTATTGGGACTCCCTTGTATGTAACACTTTGCTTTTCTCTTGCAGCTTTCAGAACTCTCTCCCTGTCCTTTGCATTTGACAGTGTGATCTATATATGATGGGGTGTATTTTTCTTCATGTTTATCCTATTTGGTGTTCGCTGAGCTTCTTGGATGTACATATTCATGTATTTTGCTAAGTTTGGGAAGTTCTCTGTCATCATTTCTTTGACTGTTCCTCCTGTACCTTTCTCTCTTTCTTCTCCTTCTGGTACTCCCATAATGTGTATATTGGTGTACTTGATGGTGTCCCAGAGGTGTCTTTGACTATTTCTCTTTTAATAATTCTTTTTTTTTTCTTTCTGCTCCTCAGCCTGACTCATTTCACACACCTTGTCTTCAAGTTCATCGATTCTTCTGCCAGCTCCAATCTGTTCTTGTAAACCTCCTTGGCATTTTTTCATTTCAGTTATTGTGGTCGTCAACTCTAGTAGTTCTGTTTGGTTCCTTTTTATTTTTTTTATTTTTTTTTTAATTTTTTTAAAGATTTTATTTATTTATTCATTTATCCCCCCCTTGCTGCTTGTGCTTGTTGGGTCAGCTAACCACGCCGGGCAGGCGGGCTTGCCTTCACCAGGAGGCCCCGGGAACCAAACCCGGGGCCTCCCATATGGTAAACGGGAGCCCTACTGATTGAGCCACAGCCGCTTCCCTGTTTGGTTCCTTTTTAAAATTTCTGTCTCTTTACTTAGACTCTCATATTGGTCATTATTTTTTTTCCTGATATCCGTTAGTCCTTTCTCTGTATTTTCATTTATCACGTTGAGCATTTTAAAGATCATTTTTAAAGGCTTTGTTCGGTATGTCCACATTTTTGTCTTCTTTAATGGTGTTTTCTGTATTTTGATCCTCTTTCTTTGTATGGTTCATCATTTCCTTTTTCTTTGTTTATCTTGTACTCTTTTGGTGTCCACTGTACATTGTAATATTTTAAAATGTTAACTCTGGAATTTATTCCCTGAGATGTTGGTTTCTTGATTTTATAAGCAGCTGGTAATAAGACAGAGACTTTCTTGTGCTTCACTCTCCTATCAGGAAGCTCTGCCCAAGGTGAATGCAGTGTGCAGGCTTTTTCTTGTCTTTCTGGGCCTCTGTCTTGTCCTGGGCTTTTGCTTATTAGTTGTTTTGGAGTTCCCCTGTTTACAGGAGCTTGGTTGTACCCTCTGTTTCCCAGGGGACAAACCTCCTTCATCAGCATGTTTGAAGCTGGCAGGATTTTTCCCCAGACTATCTGCCTCTATAGGTCTTTTTACACTCCTTTCATTGTCTCAAGCTGCTTTTGCCTGGAGGGCAAGTTCTGGAAGGAGGGGCATGCTGGAAAGGACTTTCCCAAGTCAGTCTTTCTCAGCCAAAACAGGGTCAGGGACCCAAAAAGGGGGTGCATACCAGTTCCAAGGTGCCCTGGGAAGGGATCAGGAAGGGCACCAAGAGCTTCCCCAACAAGTCCCCAAAGCTGAACTTTTCTGTCCTGTCCAGCAAATGCAGCCCTTCAAATAACTGTCCTCCATAGCCCTGAGGAAGAGCAGTGTCTTTAAGTCTCCACCTCCACTGCTACCATCCCTGTCCAGGGATGGATGAAAGAATGTCTGCTGCCATCTTTTACCAGACTGGTTGAAACAATAGCTGCCCTCAGAGCCAGGCCTCCAGTGATCCAAATTTGCTACTCAAAAGTCATGATCAGTGATCAGCCATGCCCATCCCTGTTCTTGGGGAAGAGGATTTTTATGTCTCTTTCTGTCACCAGCAAGCTAGCCAGGGGCTGGACCCCTTGGAGGCCTGCCATAAGAGTGAGAGATGGGCACCACTGGTGCTGGCAGCCACCATGCAGAGAGAGCAATTTACTGTTCTTTACTGTAATCTATCAGCCTCTTCCTCCCGCTCTTCCCTGGATGCTGTACAGTGTTCTTCTGAACTCCAGAGTTTCAAAATAGTTGTCAGACAGTTTCTACCCTTTTAATAGCTGTTTTGGTGGAAGGACTTATTCTTGAAGCTCCCTTCTCCACAATCTTCCATACTTCGTTCTTCTGATTTCCAAGTTTTAAAAGGGAGTTTATAGGGTTTGTTTTTTAAAAAACTGTTTTATGTCTCTGTTCGTGACACATGTAAGCACACAAATATTGAAGAACTAAATGAATAAAATTCAATAGATCAAAGAGAAAATGGTCACCCATGAGAACAGAATTAGTGCCTGGAAGAAAAGTGGTTTAAAGATGCCAAGCAGAATTTATGAGGAACAAGATAAGAGACATGAGGAGAAAAAATTGGAGAAACCTAATCTGTAAGTAATAGGAGTTCTACACGGAGTAAAAGGACTAGAGGGAGGTGAATAATTAAATAAGAGGCTGATTTTCCTGGTCTGAAGAAAGACAAGTCTGCAGAGGTCCAGATTGGATTAATGAAAATCAAAGGCACTTGCCTAGAACATCTTGATAATATTACTGAGCTCCAGAGATACAGAGAAAACCTTATAAGCATTATTCAGATGGAAATAATACTTCTCTTACAAAAGCCCAAGAATCAGACAATCGTCAGGCTTATGAGTAACCCTGAAAGTTAGAAGGAAGTAAAATAGCATCCATAATCCACTAAGAGAAAAGAATTACAGATGAAGAACCCAATAGCCAGCCAATGGCATTGCCCTGTCAGGGTAAAAGATAATTGTGGCAAAAGTATTGGATGCTTACTGTGTTCCAGGTTCTCTGCCATGTGTACTATAGATGCTATTCATTTCAACCTTATAACAGTCCTATAGGTAAATACTTTCATTATGGCCCCAATTTTAGAGATGAGGAAACTGAGGTTCAGAGAAATGGAGTAAATTGCCCAAGATCACAAAGCTCAGATGTAGCAGAGTCAAACTTCAAATTCATATGCCAAAGACCACACTCTTACTCTTGCATTTATGAGGGGTGGAGACAGGGCAGGAGAAGAATGGTTTGCCGGGGGGGGGGGTGAGACCAGCCGATGGAAGAAAATGTGTAGTATAACATACACAGAACATATCAAACCAAATGCTGTAAAATGTTTTATCGCAAATATATAAAATTGAATACCAGGAGATGAGAAGAACATATGAAAACATTTTATTCTTTGATTTCTGTTATTTCAATATTCTGTCCATAATCAAGAGTTCAAGAAGCAGAGAGTTCTGACTTTGGGACAGATTACTTGAATTCCAATCCTCGTTCTAGTTACCTAGTAGCTGTATAATCTTGGGGCTCTTCGCCTTGGGGTTTGTGCCACTTTGAGGGCAGAGAGCCAGGTGTTCATCCCCATGCACCCATCAGTCATTAGCTGCAGCAGCCCTAGGGAGGATGTGCGTTGTGGTGTAGACTGTGACAAGGCTGCTGTGGCTCCAGTAGCCCTTGGCAGGCCTCAGAAGAAAGTCACAGGTGTGAACAGTTAGAAGTGCACTGTACCTGGGGAAGTAGTGCCTAGAACTAGTAAAACGTATGCAGGGAAGGTGGTGCAGACCACTGCAGCATCCTTATGGGGTTTATTTTTCTCCCATAACAAAAAAAGAAAACATGAAAGGCAATTGGAAGAGTTCAGTTAGTGAGGTGACAATTCGATCAAAAATGCTCTTTCTATATTGTGGCTCCTGCATCCTGAACATGTTGGCTTTTTGCTTTGGAGATTGAGATGCCGCCCAACTTCCAGGCATAACAACCTTTTTCAAGCAGGAAGAAGTGGGAAGGGGTAATGGATTAAAAAGTCTTCTACCAAGGCTTTTTTAATGTTTTCATCTTTTTATATGTGGAGGAAAACTCTCCTCAGCAGAATTCCCTTTCCATCTCATTGGCCAGAATTGGGAGGTATGCTTACCCCAAACCAATTAATGGACAGAGGGAATGAGATCACCACAGCTGATTTAGACTAATCATGATTCATTCCCTGGTGCTAGAAGAGCCCCCCCCCCCCACTCCTTGAGACCAAGGATCGCCACCAGTGACCTGAACAATTTATGGTTCTGTCAGCAGCACTGAAGGCAAGAGATGGCTGTTGGCTCTTTGCCTTATCCACCATCATCCTTTACCCTAACTGAGGTCATGGAGTAATGGAAATTATGCAATCCAAGGAAAGGGCAAAGAATGGAAAGAGAAGATGATGTAAGCTTGGGGGACCAAGATATCTGAGGGACCAGCAGAGTAAGAAGAGCCCAGGAAGGGTCTGGAACAGGAGCCATAGAGCAGGAGGATAGTCTGGTGACTGTGATATCACAGAAGTCAAGGGAAGAAAAAGATTCGACTCATGTTTCAGTTATCTATTGCTGAACTTTGTGCCTTCAAACACCACTCACTTATTATTACTAGCTCTTAGGGTCTGAGAGTAGACTGGGCTCAGATGGATGCTTCTTACATGGGGTCTCTCAGGTAACTGCATCTGCTGGTGGCTGAGGCCAGAATTATCTCAAAGGTTTCCTCAGTCACATGCCTGGTGCTTGGGTTGGGAATATCCCAACACATGGAGACTGGAACAGCATCTCTTGCTACGTCTCTGTGGTCTTTCTACATGGGCTCTCCCACATGACTATTTCAGGGTAGTGGGACTTTTTACATGCTCCAAAGGTATGTGTTTCAAGGAGAAAGTGAGGTAGAAGTCAATGTTGCCTTTTATGGCATACTCTCAGAAGTCAAAGTCATGAAGCATCACCTCTTGCTGCATTCCCAATTAGAAGTGAGTGGTTTAGGCCTGCCCGTATTCAATGGGAGGGGAACTAGATTCCACCTCTTGATGGAAGCTCAGTTGATTTTAGTTTCCTAGGTCTGCCAAAACAAATTACCACAAACTGGGTGACTTAAAACAGAAATTTATTGTCTCACAGTTCTGAAGGCTAGAATTCCAAAATCAAGGTGTCTGCTGGGCCATGCTCCCCCTCAGGTCTATAAAGGAGAATTCTTCCTTGCCTCTTCTAGCTTCTGGTGTTTGCTAGCAATCCTTGGCATCCCTTGGCTTGGAGCTGCATCACTTCAGTCTCTGCCTCTATCGTCACATGGTCTTCTCTTGTGTTTGTCTCACCCTGCATCCAGATTTCCCTGTTCTTTTAAGGACACCAATCATATTGGATTAGGGCCCATCCTAATCCAGTTTGGCCTCAAATAGTTAATCACATCTTCAAAGACCTTTTTTCACATAAGGTCACAGACACAAGGCCAGGGATTAGGACTTGAACATATCTTTTAGGGGGACATGACTCAATGCATAACATGTCAAAACACTTCCGGCCATGCTTTTAAACCACCACATCTCAGCAATTTTGCCTTGAACCTACTGGTTGGTTGTCACAAAAGGACAGTGATACAGTCAATGGAAAGGTGCCATCAGTTAGGCCAAGGACACACACTTCTTTAATGTAGGTACAGGGTATAAAGGACACAATAGAAGAGTGATCTGCCTACCAAAGGGGCCCAGCTGCACGCCAGCTGGAAGGACAGGCTTCACTAAGCTTAAAGTCCCCCAAGTTGTACAGCTGACCAAAGAGAGAAGCTCATCAGGTCCTTCAAGAAGTTCACGTTTCCAGTCCTGGGGGCTTTTTATACTTTCCAGCTGGGCCCCTCATCTTCCCACCCACCCTCACCAAACGTTCTGGAGTCTTGTCCAAGCTGATAACGAGCCACTGATAACAACCCCAGCACTTTCTTCAGTATTTACTGCAAGCCTGAGTGAATCAAAGGTCACTTTTCCAGCCCTAGCTTTTTCTAGCTGGCCCTGGCTTCAGGAGTGCCGGCAGCCTTTCTGACTTTCTTATCTAGAATCTATTCCCTGCCTATTTCTAAAGACTTTGAGGCTACTCACCTGATTAAGCAAAAGGCACAGTGGGAGAATTAGAGGGAAAAAGAGACCCCGTGAAGGGGGAAAGAGAGTGGAGGATTACTGTGCAGTTCTAAATCTCCTGACAGCGAAACCAAAAAGGAAAACCATGGGTTATGTTTTTCTTTTCTTTATTCCTCTTCAGAGACCAACTTTTTTCTAAAGTAAACTCATTATCACAATAGGGCATCGAATGAAGGACACTTGGTCACAAAGTGGACACACCACCTTTAGCTACAGTTGTGCAAGTCATCAGCTGTCTACATGAGGAATTCTTCTATCGATCCTTCATATAGATTAAAGATATAATACGCCCATCGGGCAGTCACTTCCAATATTACATGTCTTAAATGAGTCTTTCTTAGGTTCCTTCTCTGAAAAAATTTATTGTGTATCATCAATGGATTTAGCATGGTGCCAGATACTAAAATAGCAGTCAATTTATCCCTGAAATCCTGAAGGCAGTCCTTCTCAAACTTGAGTATGCAGCACAATCTCCTGGAGGGCTTGCTAAAACTCTAGGCTCCATTAAGTTTTGGATTCAGTGGGTCTGGGTGGGGCTTGACAATTTGCATCTCTAACAAGTTCCCGTTGATCTACATGTACATGCACACACACCCTCCAGACGGGAAAATTCTTCCCTGGGAGATCGATCAGCACAACTGACCAGCACACTGGGGGCTTCTGCAACAGAATGGATGGAGTATGAGTTTCCTATTGTTGCTAGAACAAATGACCACACACTTAGTGGTTTAAAATAACACAAAAAAATAGTCTTACAGTTTTAGAGGTCAGAAGTTCAAAATAATTCTCACTGGGCTACAGTCAAGGTGGCAGCAGGGTCATGTTCCTTCTGGAAGCTCTAGAGGAGAATCCAGTTCCTTGCCTCTCCCAGTTTCTAGAGGCTGCCTGCATTCATTGGCTTGTGACCCCACTTCATTCCAACCTCTGCTTCCATTATCATGTCTCCTGGTCTGACTCTGACTCTCTTGCCTCCCTCTGGCACTTATAAGGACTCTTGTGATGACATTGTGCCCACCCATATAATTCAGGATAATCTCTCCATCTCGAGATCTTTAACTTTATCACACCTGCAAAGGCCCCTTTGTCCTGAAGGCAACAGGATCACACTTTCCAGGATTAGGGTGTGGAAACCTTTGGGGCCATTATCCTGCCTCCCATAGGGGGCTTCATCGCTCTCCAGCGAAGCCTACAGCTGACAAGCTGCACTCACTGGCACAGGGCTTCCCAGCCTCTTTGGTGCCACAACTTAAATATTAGCGCTCAGCATAGACATCCCAGCCTCA
Organism: Tolypeutes matacus; assembly: GCA_026826555.1. Classification (NCBI taxonomy): domain Eukaryota; kingdom Metazoa; phylum Chordata; class Mammalia; order Cingulata; family Chlamyphoridae; genus Tolypeutes; species Tolypeutes matacus. The sequence goes on along the minus strand of JAKSZT010053860.1, from coordinate 2,778,284 downwards.
GTTTCCTCATTGCTAACACCCCCTATAAAAAAGGATTGTTGTTAGGATTAAATGAGTTAATATATGCAAAGCACTTACAAGAATTTCTGCCAGATGGAAAGGGCTAAAAAAAACAAAAACTCAACAGCTCTTTTTTATCATTTCTCTATTAGAGAAGTGGGTTGACAGAAGAACCATGCATAAAATACAGGACCCCACATACCACCCTACCACCAGCACCTTGCAGTGGTGTGGAACATTTGTTACAAATGATGATATTACATTCTTATATTTGTACTCTTAATTAAGGCCCATGGTTTAACCTAGGGTTCACTGTTTGTGTAGTGTAGTGCCATGGATTTTTAAAAAATTTTATTCTGTTACCATATACAATCTAACATTTCCCCTTTTAATCAGATTCAGATATATATTTCAGTGGTGGTAATTGCAGTCATTGCCAAACATTTCCAACACTCCAAATAGGAACACTGTACATTGCAAGCCTCAACTTCCCATTCCCTATTCCCTCCCCATTCCCTGGTAACCTTTATTCTAGATTTTGACTCTATGACTTTGCTTATTCTAATTGTTTCAAATCAGTGAAATCATATAATATTTGTCCTTTTGTGTGCGGCTTAGTTCACTCAACATGATGTCTTCAAGGTTCATCCATGTTGTCGCATGTAAGAGGACTACATTCCTTTTTATGGCTGAATAATATTCCATTGTATGTATGTACCACATTTTACTTATCCATTCATCAGTTGGTGGTCACTTGGGTTGCTTCCATCTTTTGGCAAAAGGGAATAATGCCACTATGAACATCAGTGTGCAAATATCTGTTTGAGCCCCAGCTTTCAATTCTTTGGGGTATATACCAAGTAGTGGGATTGCCGGGTCATATGTTAGTTCTATACTTAGCTTTCTGAGGAACAGCCAAATTATCTTCCACAGTGGCTGTGGCAATTTTACATTGCCACTAGCAGTGAATGACTGCTCCTATTTTTCAAAGTTTAATAACTTTATTTCAAACTCCAAAAAAATAAAATAACAGAAATAGGCAGTTCAACAAGTTGTAGAAACATTACCCTAAAAAGCTCTTTCCAGGCACTTTTACCTCATCTAATTCCAACTACTAAGTCATTTGTTCCTCTAGTGTCCAGAAAAATACACAGATGAACACAGATTGAATGACATAGTCAAGGTCTCCTTATTAATGAAAAAAATGAAAAAAATGCTTAATCATATGCATATCTCAAAAACCACACTCCATATTCTTTTTTTTCCTACTACTTAGCATTAATATAGCACTAACTTTGCTTTTGCTACAAAAACATTGCAATGTTATTGTTAACTATGGTCCATAAATTACATTCGTTATATTTTCCCATGTATCACTACATTCTTAACACCTTGTAATAGAACATTCCTGTATTTATATTATTAATTGCAATCCACAGTGTTTGTTACATTCATTAAAATGTGTTTCCATCAAGTTCAACCATTAACACATATTTACATTTGACCTTATTAAACAGTCTACATACATCCAGCATCCTCTCCCCCTTCTCATTCCACATTCAATCTCCCAGCAACCAACACTTCATAGTTCAACTCCATAAGTCTACTCATTAAATTTATGTTATGTCAGTGAGACCATACAATATTCATCTTTTTGAGTCTGGCCTATTTCACTCACATAATGTCCTCAAAGTTCCTCCATGATATCATGTGCTTCCCCAACTGATTTCTTCTTACAGCTGAATAATATTCCATCATATGAATATACCACATCTTGTTTATTCATTCACCAGTTGACGGACACTTAGGTTGTTCTGTCTTTTAGCAATTGTGAATAAGGCCACTATGAAAATTGGCGTACAAATATCTGTTTGCATCCTTGCTTTCAGTTCTTCTGAATATATTCCTAGTAGTGGGATTGCCGGATCATATGGCAGTTCTATATTTAGTTTCCTGAGGAACCACTAGATCATCTTCCACAGAGGCTGTACCATTTTACACTCCCACCAACAGTGAAGGGGTCTTGCTATTTCTCCACATCCTCTCCCAACACTTGTAGTTTTCTGTTTTTTAAAAAATGGCCATTCAATATGGTGTGAGATGATATCTCACCGAAATTTTGATCTGCATTTCCCTAATAGCTAGTGATGTTGAACATCTTTTCATGTGTCTTTTGGCCATTTGTATTTCCACTTCAGAAACATGTCTATTCAATTATTTTGCCCATTTTTAAAAGTGAGTTTCTTGTCATTTTGTCATTAAGTTGTGTGATCTCTTTATATAACATGGAGATCATAGAGTAGGCTGCCTTTTTACTTTCTTTTTGTAAAGTCTTTTGAAGAACAAAAGTGTTTTATTTTGAGGCAGTCCCATTTATCTATTTTTTCTTTTGTTGCTTGTGCTTTGGGTATAAGGTCCAAGAAACCACCACCAACCACAAAATCTTGACGAGGTTTCCCTACATTTTCTTCCAGGAGTTTTACAGTTCTAGTTTTTATATTTAGGTCCTTGATCCATTTTGAATTAATTTTTGTATAACATGTGAGATAAGGGTCCTCTTTTTTTCTTTTAGGTATGGATATCCAGTTTTCCAAGCACCATTTGTAGAATAGGCTGTTCTGACCTAGCTGAGTGGGTTTGACAGCCTTGTCAAAAATCACTTGACCATAGATGTGAGAGTCTATTTCTGAACTCTCGATTCGATTCCATGCATCAACCTGTCTATCTTAAAGCCAGTACCATGCTGTTTTAACCACTGTAGCTAGATCATATGTTTTAAAGTCTGGAAGCAAGACTCCTCCAACTTCATTCTTCTTTTTTAAGATATTTTTGGCAATTCAGGGACTCTTACCCTTCCAGATAAATTTGATAATTGGCTTTTCCAATTCTACAAGAAGGATATTGGAATTTTTACCAGAATTTTGTTAAATCTGTATATCAGCTTGGGTAGAATTGACATCTTAATGTTATTTAGTCTTCCAACCCATGAACAAGGAATATCCTTCCATTTATTTAGATCATCATTGTTTTCTTTAGCAATGTCATATAGTTTTCTGAATACAGGTTCTTTATCTCCTTGGTTAAATCTATTCCTAAATATTTGATTCTTTTAGGTGCTATTGTAAATGGAATTTGTTTCTGACTCCCTCCTCAAATTGTTCATTAGTAGTGTATAGAAACGCTGTTGATTTTTGTGTATTAATCTTATATCCTGCTCTTTGCTGAAATTGTCTAATAAATTTTGTTGTGGATTTTTCAGGATTTTCTAAGAACAGAATCATATCATTAGCAAATAACAAAATTTTATTTCTCCCTTTTCTATTTTATCTTTTTCTTGTCTAATTGCTCTAGCTGGAACTTCTAGCACCCTATTGAATAACAGTGCAGAGAGTGGGCATCCTTGTCTTGTTCCTGATTTCAGTGGGAAAGCTTTCAGTCTTTCTCAGTTGAGTACAACGTTAGCTGTGGGTTTTTCATATATGGACTTTATCATATTGATAAAATTTGCTTCTAATACTATCTTTTGGGACATTTTTGTCAAGAAACGGTGTTGTATTTTGTCAAATGCCTTTTCTGCATCAATTGAAATGATCATACGATTTTTCTTCTTCAATTTATTAATATGATGTATTATACCAATTGATTTTCTTACGTTGAACCACCCTTGCATACCTAGTATAAAGCCCACTTGATTGTGATGTATAAAATTTTTTATATATTTTTGGATTCTGCTGGCAATTATTTTGTTGAGGATTTTTGCACCCGTATTCATTAGAGAAATGGGTCTGTAATTTTCATTTTTTATAATATCTTTACCTGGCTTTGGTATTAGGGTGATATTGGTTTCATAGAATGAGTTTTGTAGCATTCCTTCTTGTTTTTAAGTCTGTTTTATTCAATGTAAGTATAGCTACTCCAGCTTTTTTTTTTTTTTTTTTTTTTTTTTTTTTTTTTTTTTTTTTTTTTTTGGTTATTCCATGCATGGAATATCTTCTTCCAGCTTTTCACTTTCAATCTATTGGTATCCTTGGGTCTAAGGTGAGTCTCTTGCAGACAGCATATATATGGCTCTCATTTTCTTATCCATCCCACCAGTCTGTGTCTTTTGATTGAGGAGTTTAATCCATTAATACTCAATGTTATTACTATAAAGGCAGTTCTTATTTCACCCATTTTAACCTTTGGGTTTTATCTGTCATATTTTATTTTCACCACTGTTTTTGCACTTTTAGTTACTTTTACTGATATAATCTTCATTTCTAGACTCTCTTCCAGGCCTCAGCCCTGGTCCTTTCTTTTTAGGCTGTAGCGCTCCTTTTAGTATTTCCTGTAAAGTTTGTCTCTTGGTTACAAACTCTCTCAGCTTCTGTTTATCTGTGAATATTCTAAACTTGCCAGCATTTTTGAAAGACAATCTTGCTGGATGTAGGATTCTTGCCTGGCAGTTTTTCTCTTGCAGTATCTTAAATATATCATACCATTGCTTTCTTGCTTCCACGGTTTCTGATGAGAAATCAGCACTTAAGTATCTTACTGAGTATCCTTTATATGTTATGCATAGCTTTTCTCTTTCTGCTCTCAGAATTCTCTCTGTCTTTGGCATTTGACATTCTGTTTACTATGTGTCTCGGAGTTGGTCTGTTTGGATTTGTTTGGATGGAAGTACATTGTGCTTCTTGGACACAGATGTCTATGTCCTTCAATAGGGTTGGGAAATTTTCTATTATTTCTTCAAATATTCCTTCTGCCCCTTTTCACTTCTCTTCACTTTCAGGGACACCCATAACATGTATGTTTGCATGTCTCTTGCTATCATTTAGTTCCCTAATACCCTGTTCAATTTTTTCCATTCTCTTCTTCATCTGTTCTTTTGTATGTTCACTTTCAGAGGTCATGTCTTCAAGCTCACCAATCCTTTCTTCTGCCTCTTCAAACCTGCTGTTATATGCCTCAGTGTATTTTAAATTTCACTTATTGCATCTTTCATTCCCATAAGACCTGCTACTTTTTTATGCATGCTTTCAAATTCTACTTTGTGCTCACCCAGTGTCTGCTTAATATCCTTAATCTCTTTAGCCATCTCACTGAATTTATTAAGGAGATTTGTTTGAACATCTATGATTAGTTGTCTCAAGTCCTTTATGTTATCTGGAGGCTTATCTTGTTCTTTTGACTGAGCCATATCTTCCTGTTTCTTGGTATGGATGGTAATTTTTTGTTGGTATCTTGGCATCTGGCTTACTAGATGTATTTACTCTGGGTGTGGTTTCTCTCTTTAGTTTAGGGCTTTCTTGCCCTTTCTTCCTTGCTGGTTGTGAGAATATAGTTGACACTGTAAGCTGTGGATGCTGAAACTACCTGAACTGCCCCAGGAACCAATGAAGCTTCTTCCACTTTTCTCCTCTGCCAGGGGTATAGACAGAGCCACAGTCATGTGTAATAATCCAAGTCATGCAGGCCAAGACCATCTGTAGTTGCCCAGAGAGACTGATGAAACTTCATGCCCCTTCCTCCCTTGCCTGGGCCAGGGATGGAGTTGCAGGTATGGGCAACAATCTATGCTGTGTGGGTCCAAAATGACCACAGTTTCCCAGGCAGACTGATGTAGCACCGGCCCCTCTCCTCCTCTGGAGTGCCCAACAGACTAATCCATGTGAGCTGAGTATGTCTGCAGTTGCCCTAAGAGGCTGAGGGAGTACTGTCTCTTCTGCCCTTTAGGGGGTGAGAATGGAACCACAGGCACCCAACAGTTCAATCCCTGTAGGCCAAAAGTGCCTGATGTTGCCTGGAGAAGCTGAGGAAACACCAGCCCCTTCCTATCCTATTAGGGGGTGGGGGTGGATCTACAGGGACCCAACAGTCCAGTCCATGCAGGCTGAAAATGCCTGCTGTTGCCCGGAAAGGCTGAGGAAACACAGCTCCCCTCCTCTCATACTTGAGGCAGGGATGGAGCTACAAGTGTATGACTATTCAGTCTGTGTGGGCCAAAAGCAGTTACCCAGAGAGGCTGGGGAAACACCACTCCCCTCTTGTCCAAACGGGGGTAGGAGTGGAGCCACAGGTGCCCAAGAGTCAAATTTGTGCAGGCCAAAAGCACCTGCAGTTGCCCAGATAGGCTGAGGAAACACCTACCCCCTCCTATCTTATGGGGGAAAAGTGGGGGAGGAGATGGAATCAAAGGCACTCAACAAACCAGTTTGTGTGGGCCAAAAGCACCTATACTTTCCTGGAGAGGCTGAGGAAACATAGCTCCCCTCCTACACTATTGGGGGGCTGGAATGGAGCTACAGGTGTCCAAGTATCCAGTCTGTGTGGGCCAAAATCACCTGCAGTTGCCCAGAGAAGCTGAAGAAACACCAGCCCCCTCCTATCCTATAGGGGTGGAGGGGTGGAGATGGAATCATAGGTGCTCAACAAACCAATTTGTGCAGACTGAAAGTGCCTGCAGTTGCCCAGAGAGGCCAAGGAAACACAGCTCCTCTTCTATCCTGTTGGGGTGTGGAAATGGAACTCCAGCTGTCTGACTATTCAGTCTGTGCCAGCTGAAAGTGCCTGCAGTTACCTGGAGAGGCTGGTGCAGTTCCCACCAGCTTCCTCCCTGCTGCAGATGGGGCTGGAGACTACGCTAGGGCTGCAGTCCTATATGGGTGGAAAGAAGCTGATCCCTATCATCACTGTGATTTTCAATCAGCCCCAATTCCCCTTATGCCAGGGGTGGAGTTAAAATGGTGACTACCAGCCTCTTTCTGAACAGCAAACTTTAGCTGTTCTTAGGATTATACGTTAGCCAGCTGAATTTACTAATCAGTAGTTGAAGTCGGTGGCCAACCTTCTCTTCCTCCCCTGTTTTTGGGAAATGGAGCTTCCAACTCCAACCACAGAATAGCTCCCGAGGTGGCTTCTGCCACTAGTGAAGGATGGGCACCAGCTTCCAGGGCATGGAGTTTTCGACTCACACAATTTCACTGCAGATGAACAGTCTCCTCCTTTCATTCTTTCAAGGATGCTGCAGGATGCTCTTCTAGTCTCCTGGGTCCCCACAAACAGGTGCTTTAGATAGCTCTGGGTGATTACTAACTGCCCTGTAGGATGAGCTGACTCTTGGAGCTCCTTACTTAGCTGCCATCTCTCATCTAGATTCTTGGTTTATTCCTTTGACTGGGCCATATCTTCCTGTTTCTTATGAGTTGTTATTTTTTGCTAATACTTAGGCATCTGCTTATGTTAATTTTGCTCTGTTGATAAATTTCTCTCTCTTGCCTGGTGGTTTTATTTCACAGCTCTTCTTTGATTTTTAGTTTAATTTTTTCCTAAAACTTTAATATTGCCCTGTTTAAGTAGTCAAAATAGGGGCAGGGAGCTGCTAATGGAGCCTGACCAGGTATACCGTGCCTGGGAAAGAATTGGGAGAGACCTGTCTTCCTTCACTTTCCCAGCTGGCCAGTAATCAGCACTTCTTAACAAACCCTTCCACAGAGATGAAACCTTCAATTTCCACTAGCTCTTCTGAACCAGCAAATTATGGTAGTTACAGTCACCAAAGAGAAACCACACTCAGCCCTCCACTGCACACTTCCTCTTCCTAGGGAGGACTCTATCCTTTCCCCCACTCTGTTGACTACTCCACTACAGATTTTACCAAGGCTGTTCCCCTCAGAGGAGGGGATAGGCAGCATTCTCAGCTGTGGGTGTATCAACTCACGGCTTTCCCTTTGGCCTTCTGTCTCTCTGTCCCCAGTCCCTCTGGACGATGCATGTGGCACTCTCCTGAACTGCAGAGGTCCCCAAAGCAGCTTCCTTGGATGACTTCTATGCTTTCTCCCTGATTTTGAAAGAGAGCTGCGCCCTGTCTGAGCTACTCTGACATCATCTTAGTTCCAGTCAAGTGTTCCTATATTTCCACATCCTGTCCTACACTTGTTATTTTCCATTTCTTAATAAAGCCACACTAATGAGTGTGAAATGATATTTCATTGTGGCTTTGATTTGCATTTCCCTGATGGCTAATGATGTTGAGTATCTTTTCATGTGCTTTCTGGCCTTTTGTATATCTTCTTTGGAGAGAAGTCTGTTCAAGTCTTTTGCCCATTTTTAAATTAGTTTGTTTGTTTTTTTGTTGTTAAGTTGAAGGATTTCAGGACACAAATTCTTTATCAGATATGTAGTTTCCAAATATTTTTTCCATTGTGTAGTTGGCTTTTTACTTTCATGATAAAGTCCTTTGATGTACAAAAGTTTTTCATTTTGATGTGGTCCCATTTATCTTTTTTTTTTTTTTTTTTCCTGGTATTTTTTGTGTCATCTAAGAAACCGTTGCCTAAACAAGGTCTGGAAGATTCTTCCCTACATTTTCTTCTAGGTCTAGCTCTTATGTTTAGGTCTTTGATCCATTTTGAGTTGATTTTTGTATGTGGTGTGAACTGGGGGTCCTCCTTTTTCTCTACAAATGGAGATCCAGTTTTCCCAGCACTAATTATTGAGGACACTATTCTTTCCCAATTGAGTGGTCTCTGCCACCTTGTCAAACATCAGTTGGCCATAAATGTGAGGGTTGATTTCTGAACTCTCAATTCTATTCTATTTGTCTATATGTCTGTCCTTGTGCCAGTACCATGTTGTTTTTGTTTTTTGTTCCCTACCACCCACAAGATGGCTCCCTCATCTGTTTGCTCATTGTTTTTGCTTGTTGTTTGTGCTCGTTGTTTTTTGCTCATTGTCTGCTCATTCTTGTTGTTTTTTCTGCTTGTTGTCTGCTTATTGTTTTTCTCATTGTTTTTTTGCTCCTTGTCTGTTTGTTGTTTTTGTGCGATGTCTGCTCGTTGTTTGTTTGTCTTCTTTAGGAGGCACAGGGAACCGAACCCAGGACCTTCCATGTGGGAGGTGGACCCTCAACTGCCTGAGCCACATCCGCTCCCACCACGCTGTTTTGATTACTGTGGCTTTGTAATAAGTTTAAGGTGGGAAAGCGTGAGTCCTCCAACTTCGGCCATCTTTTTCAGAATGGCTTTAGCTATTTGGGGCCTCTTATTCTTTCATATAAGTTTGATGATTGGCTTTTCCATTTCTGCAAAGAAGGTTGTTGGAATTATTATTAGGGTTGCATTGAATCTATAAATTGCTTTGTGTAGGATTGACATCTTAATGATATTTAGTCTTCCAATCCATGACCACAGAGTGTCCTTCCATTTATTTAGGTCTTCTTTCATTTTTTGTAGCAATGTGTCACAGATTTCTGTGTACAGGTCCTTTACATCCTTGGTTAGATTTATTCCTAGATATTTTATTCTTTTAGTTGCTATTGTAAATGGAATTTTTTTCTTGATTTCTTCTTCCAACTGTTCATTGCTTGTGTATAGAAACACTACTGATTTTGGGGTGTTGATCTTGTAACCTGCCACTTTGCTGAATTCATTTATTAGCTCTAGGAGCTTTGTTGTGGATTTTTCAGGATTTTCTGTATAAAGGATCATATCATCTGCAAATAGGTGAACCTGGAGTCCTCTCTCTCATATGGCTTATACTGGTGCTTTTGATGGTGTACCAGAGGCGTCTTAGGTTATTTTCACTTTTAATAATTCTTTTTTTCTTTCTGCTCCTCAGCCAGACTCATTTCAAGTGTCTTGTCTTCAAGTTCACTGATTCTTTCTTCTGCCACTCCAATCTGCTCTTGAAACCCTCCTCAGCATTTTTCATCTCGGTTATTGTGTTCTTCAACTCCCTGTCCAGGGAATGTTGAAACAATAGCTGCCCTCAGAGGTTGGACCCAGTGATCTGCATTTGCTAATCAAAAGCCATGATCAGTGATCAGCCATGCACACCCCTGTTCTTGGGGAAGAGGATTTTTATGTCCCTTTCTGTCAATAGCAGCTAGTTAGGAACTGGACCCCATGGCAGCTTGCCACAAGGATGAAGGATAGGTGCCAGTAGTTACCATGCGGAGACAGCAATGTACAGCTCTTTACCCTAAGAACAGCCCCTTCCTCTTGCTCTTCCCTGGATGCTGTGCAATGTTCTTCTGGCCTCTGAAGTTTCAAAATAATTGTTTCAGACAGTTCCTGCCTGTTTAATAGTTGTTTTGGTGGAAGGACTGAGTCCTGGAGCTCCCTACTCTGCCATTTTCCCCAGACATTCCAAAACATTTGCTTTTATTATTCAATACTATTATCATCTAAGCAAAACTTCTAATGTGAAAGTCAGAGAACAAAACAATGAGTCAGGAAAAAGCAACTTTGAAGAATGACAGAATGTACCAGAAAATAAAAAATGTCAATAATCCACCATTAATATATCTTCAGAGAGATGAGAAGATATTACATCCATGAAACAAGAACCAGATGCTATCAAAATAAAAAGGAAACAATGAGAAAGTAAGAGCAAGCTTTTGGAAATTAAAAACATATGTCTAAAGCATACAAAACTGCCATTTTTAAAGATGAAACAAAAACCACCAAATATTGGCAATTTCATATGGTTCAACCTAATAGGATTGCAGAAAAGAAAAACTCAGAAGAAAAAGTTGAGGAAATCTCTCAGACAGCAGAGTAAAAAGGGGGAGTGTGGTGTACAAGATAAGTGGAGAGAAGAGAAGGGCTCTGCTCCACATGATCTTTCAGGGACCCAGGGTGATGGTGGCTCAGCCACCTTCAACATATGGCTTCCAAGAACACTCCAGTTATCACCATTCCAGCATCAGGAATGAGAGAGGACCATGGAGAAGTATGCAAAGTTTAATATCACTTCTGTTTCCATTCCACTGGCTAGACCTCAGACATATGCCTGCTCCTAACTGCAAAAGCAGCTGGGAAATGTAAAGGTATCCAAGAAGTCTAGGAAAAACTTGTTTTTAAATATTTTAGATACATTTTCAAATAACATGCTTGTGTTAGTTTGCCAAAGGCTGCCAATGCAAAGTACCAGAAATGGGTTGGCTTTTATAATGGTGTATTAGTTAGCCAAAGGGGTGCTGATGCAAAATACCAGAAATCTGTTGGCTTTTATAAAAGGTATGTATTTGGGGTAGAAGCTTACAGTTACCGGGCCATAAAGCGTATGTTACTTCCTTCACCAAAGTCCATTGCCACGTGTTGGAGCAAAATGGCTGCTGGTGTCTGTGAGGGTTCAGGCTTCTTGGGTTCCTCTCTTCCCCAGGGCTTGCTTCTCTCAGGGCTCAGCTCCTCTGCTATCTCCACAAGGCCAGCTGTAGACGATCAGGCGAATGGCTTGTTTCTCTTCCCGGGGCCTTTTCTCTTTCCTCACGACCAAACTTCTCTATGTGCTTACTTCCCAGGGCTCCAGCTCAAAAACTCCAACCTCCCTTCTCTGCGGTACAGTTTTTCTGAGTTCCCACCCACCAAGGAGGTGGGGAATCAATGTCCTACTGACGTGGCCCAATCAAAGCCTTAATCATTATTTAATCAAGTAAACCTCTAAATCCAATATATTCTAATATGCTCCAGGAAAAGACCAGTTCACAAACATAATCCAGTATCTATTTTTGGAATTCATAAATAATGCCAAACTGCTACAAATGGGATTTTTTTTTTTTAGGAGAAAACCTTACAGTTCTGAGGCTGTGAAACATCCAAATCAAGGCATCATCAGAAATGCTTTGTCACCAAAGTCAGCTACTGGTGATTCTGGCATCCTACCATGTGGTAAGACAAGATGGCAGGTCTGCCAGTCCTCTCTCTCTGCTTTCTCCTGGATCTCAGCTGTGAGCAATCAGGCATCTCTCCCTGGGCCTCATCTCCTTGAGCCTCTAGGGGCTTCTCTGTTGTTATGCAGCTGTAAGTGAGCCTGGAGTCCTCTCTCTCATATGGCTGAGTCAAAATGGCAGAGCTGCCTTTTCTGTCTCTTTCTCTCTGTGTCTCCAACTTGGGTCATGCCTCACTGATGTGGTCCAATTAAAAACCCTAAAGCAATCTAATCATGTGATCTAGTCAAAGACTCCTTAACTGAATTGAATGCAATCAAAGGGCCCCCACCCACAGGAATGGATTAGTTCAAGAACAGTCTTTTCTGGGATTCACAAAATTCAAACTGTCACAATGCTCAATATTTTTTTCAACTTCCAAACACCTTTTCTTATGTGTGACCACAGGTCTGGAAAGGAGTAGATTTTGATGCTCTTTACCATCTTCATTGCTAAAGAGGTTTATGGACCAAAATACTTGTACAGCAACATTCCATTGTTATCACTTTGGCCTTTTCTCCATTAGAAAGTGGGAATGCGACAGATAGGTGTCCTGCAGGGGTATTTTGTTCCACCTAACTTTATCCAAAAAGCTTGGAGTCATTACTATAGAGGAACAATTTTGATCTATAACTTGGTGGGTTGTAAATTAGGGGTAAGGATTTCATCTGTGGCACTGAAAAATATTCTCTTTCCAAGGACCCAGGCCTAGCTGTCTTGAAATAGAAATTGCCATATTCATCTGACAGGTAATAGCTCAGGACTAATCTGAATACCTTTGTCTTACATATCTATAGTAGTGTACACCTGGAGACAAAGCTACTCTAGCTATAGGTCAAAGAATAATACATATTCTCTTTCAAACATGCCAATATTTGTCTAAAACTCTCATCCTTGAAATGTAAGTTTATAAAAGTGCCTAAGGCACTAATTTGAACTATTCAAAAATAGTTGCTATAAAAATGAAAAAACTTTCAAGATATGGTATACAACACAGGAAATGAAAGCAGACATCTGACAAAATTACAGGCTAATCTCTTTTGTCAGTGTGTTATAATCCAGTAAGGATCCGTCCAAGAGTTCCTTGGGAAGGTAAGTGAAATGAATTCTTCTATGCACATTATCATCATCATCACTATACTGAACTAAAGGGAACAACAGGTTTGCTCTGAGAAAAAAAGGCACATTCTAGACGAAGAAGTGGAGGCTCTTGTTTCCTTAAAGGCACAAGCAGTGCCTAGCAGGGCCACCATGCAACTCCAAACCTGAATGTCTGAGTGGAATCTCAGGTGTGTGAGTGGAAAGAGCAGAGGACTCTAGGTGCACTTTCTATTCATAGAGCTGGGATCAATGCATTTCCAGTGTTCTTCATTTTAAGCAAATAGAATGTAGGAAAATCTGAATTTGTCTAATTATATGAGATGATTATTTACTTTGTGAAAGACTTCCTTTCTTTATGGAAAAATTTACCGCAGGACTTAAGATAATCGACTCCTTTACTATATTTGAAATGAGTAAAAATCCAGTTTTATATTCACCACTTTCAAGAATCGTTTTTGGGTTAAAGCTAGATATACTGAAATATTTGTCCAAGTCATTACTTGTTCACCCAACAGTCAATAAGACAGAAGGAGAAACTTTCAAAAACCCAAAGAGATTCTCCTGACTCACGGCTGTCATGTATGTGTGCACTGCACAACTCCGAGAGGCACCCTCCAAGGGGACAGAGCTATGAATAGCAGCCCCTCGAGTTGTGTGACAGGGGGGGGCTGCTCTGATGCTGCGTGCTGCAGCCACACTTAATGGTTGTCATTTCAAAGTCAGTGCTGTTTCTCTTGGGATGGCTTCATGTTGGTTCTGTCATTTCTTCAATCATATTAAAACTATCACTGCCTTCTCTCTTTTTAAAAAAATACTCTCCCTGAGAACATTAAAGAGAAAAGTCCATATTCAAGAGAGCATCATGCTGTGGACTCTGAGCATGACAAACTCACGTGATAGAAGGGTCCTAATGTTTACAGCTCTGAACATACACCATGGCCCTTTCCCCACTCTCAATGTCATACGTGTCTTTATTCTTCCGAGCAAATACTCTGACTCCTCTTGTATTCAAATGTGGTTTTGACCTCTTCTCAAATATATATTAGCAGTTTTGTATTCCAAGTGGCTTTTGCTGTGTTTCCTTGTGAATATAAGCTACCCCCCACCTCCGCCGCCTTTCTGTAGGGGGGTGGCGGGAATCACAAAGCAATTCCTGGGGGTGGTGGTGGTGGTAAGAAGGGGGTGCTGTTGCTCAGGTTTCTGGCATTATTTGTCAAAAGCTGTGTTTCCAGATCTTCAGCCTGCGGTTCAGCCCATCCACCCCCACAACAATGTTCCTCCTGAGTCATAAACCAAGTTGTCCTTCTTTGACTCCTTCGGCCACCTGGAAGCTCAGAATGATTTGGGCTTTCAAATGTTTTCTTCTAACTTGACTTTCTAATGTAATTCTGTCAAATCCACTTGGCCTTTTAAGTTTTGTGTTCCTATATTCAGTTTTATCATTTCTGTGCTTTTTATCTTCCAGCTGCCCCCCAAATCCCTTTAGGAAGGAGACTGGGTGAATAAACAAACACTTGAACTGGAAATACCGCCTTCCAGCTCCAAGCCTTGGAGACGTGGGCAGGAGGCAGCCACTAGGGAAGCCAGAGGCCAGGAGACCCCTGAACCCTGCTTCCCGCTCCTGGAAATGGCAGGGGTGTCTAAAAGCAAACATACATCTTTGCTCTCCTTTTTCTTAACATCTAGAAATCACGGGACAGAAAACAGGGGGTAAGCAGGGGGTGGTGTGTGCAGTTCAGTTGATGGACTTGGGGGAGCAGACACACCTGGGTTTAAACCCCACCTCTGCCACTAATCTGACTGGCTGTCCAGTTCCTTAGTCTCACTCTCACCGATTGTAATAAATGTACCACACTAATGCAAGATGTCAATAATAGGGAAAACTGTGAGTTCTGGGGTAAATATGTATGTACTTTCTGCCCAAGTTTTCTATAAAGCTAAAACTGTTCTAATAATAAAGTCTATTTTTTTTTAAATGTGCTCCTAATTTTAGATGATGTCCTGTCAAAAAATGGGTAATTCTGAAAGCAGCAGTAATTCTAGATGTCTCTCTTTCCCCTATATCACCAATTAATGGCATTTGCTAAAGACATGCAAAAAAACATACTACATGCAAAAACAAAAGCAAAAAAAGTTTCCCCAAATTTTTTTCTGGATTTTCATATCTCTTAGAGTAACTGTCTTCAAACAGTAGCTTATTAAGAGAGTTTAAATGTTTGATTTGGATACGGTAATCTTACAAAATGCTATTCTTTTGGATTTAAAAAAATTTTAAAGTAATAATACATTTTGGAGTAATGAAAACGTTCTAAAATTGACTGAGGTGATGACAGCACAGCTCTGTGATGAAATTGAGAGCCACCGAGTGTGCACTTTGAAAGGATTGTACAAGGCATGGGGCTGTATAACACAGGGAATCCAGTGGTGGATGATGGACTGTGGTTAACAGGACAAATATGAGAATGTTCTCTCATGAACTATAAAAAGTATATAATACTAATACAGGGTGTCATTAACTGGGTGGGTTGGGGGAAAATACACCAAATGTAAGATATTAGCTATAAGTTAGTAGTATTGTTTTGACGATGCTCTTTCATAGTTTGTAACAATTGTTTCACAACAATGCAAGGTGGTGGTGGAGAGGTGTTATGTGGGAGCCCTGTATGGTGATATGCATGTTTGCTTCATAAGTTCACAACTTATACTACACACTTATTGTTTATGGATGTTCATGTATGAACAATAAATATCAATTTTAAAAGTTTAAAAAAATAACAATACATGATCTTAACACACATAACT
Source organism: Tolypeutes matacus (assembly GCA_026826555.1). Classification (NCBI taxonomy): domain Eukaryota; kingdom Metazoa; phylum Chordata; class Mammalia; order Cingulata; family Chlamyphoridae; genus Tolypeutes; species Tolypeutes matacus. The sequence continues at coordinate 2,762,689 of JAKSZT010053860.1, read as the reverse complement.
ATATCACAGCCAAGAGATAATCTATTCTTAAATTTCCTTCACTTTTAGAAAAACAAGTTCACTGAAAGGGCTCTATTTCAGAGAGCTAAAATAATAAGTTCTAGTTCCTTCCCTTCAAAATGCTCTGCCATGAGACTTATATACTTTCCATATATTTTTCCAATTGTAGAAAAACATGCAATAAATATTTAAAATTATTATCCAAACCAATAATGATATGATAAAAGCCTTTCTCTGGAAACATATTACTAAAATAGTTATTATTTAGGTGCTTAAACTAATCCTGCAGATCTCAAGCTACGTATGGTTACAATTCACATGGAAAATAAAGTGCGAACCAACATCCTCTGAAACAAAACTCTAAATTTAGAAAATTCCACTGTTATCTGTTCTCTTAGAGTGACATTATTTCTTTAAAAAATGGAATTTCATGTAATTCTCTACAAGTACATGGCAGTCAGCAGCTCCTCTGCCATGGGGAGCACGAGTCCTTTGACAGTTCCGGTCTCTATCCCCCCACCTCAACCCTGGCTACCATGCTCTGTCGCTGCTAGTTCAAAACCAAGTGCTTGGGAACAGCCTCCATGTTCAGGAAACACTTGCACAGGCCTCTTTCATCTGCTCTCTGTTTTGTTTTGTTTTCCCTTTTCCCTTTAACAGTAACAGCACACTCCCTCTCCAGGAGGGTAATTAAATTTCTCCAGGCCGGTGCGTGTCCTGAGTTGCAGGCGCAGAGTAATTGAAGACAGGCAGCTACCTTCCCTGTACTGTAAAAGGGTCCTGAAGCTTAGGGGCACAGAAGCAACATCAGCCGCCTGCGAAGACCAGGACAGCAATGATAATACGTGACGAGGGTGCCAGCAACGCCAAACAGAAGGTCAATCGTGATGATAAGACAATGGGCACTGGCCTCCGTGGGGATGGGGATGAAATAGAGACCACTGGGCTGATGGCGGAGGCAAACGACTGTGGCCAGATGGGAAAAGAAGAGCAGCATTGCCCTGGCTTCCGATTTTTCAAGAAAACGCAAAGATCTGTTTTTTAGATGAAATCTACATTTTAAAATTTAGCAACCCATTCAAATTACAGGCCACAACACAGTAACGTCACTAGGCAGACCAAAATAAACAGCTGCAAGACACTGGTTCTTTTTTTTTTTTTTTTTTTTTTTAGAATCACAAAATCAAAATATTTATTTTGCTCTTTTGCACATGACACTGTTAAAATATTCCTACAAAAGCAATACTGCTCTCCAGGAGCTTACAATCTAAAACAGTCAACATTAATTGTAGACCCAGTGATTAAGGCATTGTATCAAATGCAGACTTTGTATCTTTAGATCTATCTTCTGAAAGAAGCAGCTGGAGAGGGCAGGATCAAGATTAATTGACATGAAAGTGTACCTCCTGCGCCCTGCTCCTTAAAAAGGAGCCCCTTGTGGCTAGTGTGACTTTGTGTATGAAGGTTTTTTCAGAATTGCATTGAGGCAAGTGCTGATCTTTCAAAACTCTCCTCCAGAAGCAATAAAAAAAACAAAACACACAAACCACCACTGTGCAAACCATATATTAAATGCAATGTGCTATCCTGGATTGGCTGCTGGAACAGGAGGGAAAGTAGGGAAAGTCTGAAGTTTCGTTCACAGGAATGAACCAATGTTAATTTCTTAGTGATGGGAAGCGGCTGTGGCTCAATCAGTGGGGCTCCCGTTTACCATATGGGAGGCCCCGGGTTCGGTTCCCGGGGCCTCCTGGTGAAGGCAAGCCCGCCCGCACGGCGTGGTTGGCTGACCCAGCGAGCACAAGCAGCAAGGGGGGGATAAATGAATAAATAAATAAAATCTTTAAAAAAAAAAAAAATTTCTTAGTGTTGACAAACCTACCGTGGTTAACCTTAGGGGAAGCTGGGTGCCACTTTTCTGTACGTCTAAAATTATTCCAAAATGAAGAGTTCACTAAAAAATAAACTATATAAAAGAGCAGCATGTGTGAAGAGGAGCTATATGATCCCTCAATTAAATCATAAAGTACATATTAAGGCAATTGTCCATGAGCATCCCTGCAGTGGACTCTGGGAAGATGCACAAAGCTAGAACATGCCCTGCTCCAGGCATAAGGAGTGGGGGCGGGACGCAAAAGTAAAAACTCCAGCAAGAGTAAGGTCCCTTAAGAGAGTTGGGTAAACCAATGTGGGTGGTTCAGAGGGTCTGGTAAGGGATGATTTGGGTGAAAAGCCTGAAAGAAAATGAGGGCAAACCATTATAGACCTGAATTCCATGCAGCGAGAATAGACAACAGCATTGCTCATTTACTTTCTCTTGACCTAAATATCATTTCATTACCACCAGTCCTAGCTGCTGGTTTCCAATTGTTTTTCTTCACCAAGTTAATGAAATACAAAGTGTTTACAAACAAAGGCTAAGCACAAATAAAGGGCTGGAACAAAATAAAAGAGATAGAAATCTAAGGCACACCAACACGTATTCACACATGGCCGTGTCAGCTATGGAACTGGCCTAAACCAGAGTCTCAGCCTTGGCAGTAGTGGTATTTGGGGCCAGATCATTCTTTCTAGCGGGGGGCTGGCCTGTGCATTGGAGGCTGTGCAGCAGTGTGCCTGGCCTCTACCCACTAGGTGCCAGGAACACCTCCCTGCCTCCCACAGTTGTGACAATCAAAAACGTCTCCAGACATTTCTAAATGTCCCAGGATGGGGAGGAGGAATGAGCCCCAGTTGAGAACCACTGGCCGAGAGGAAAGAGGATCTATCGAAATCACTGACTGTGTTCAATGGGTAGCCCCTAGTACGGCCATTGCACTTGTTAGAAATCTCAGGTTGAACCATATGAAACGGCTGTTTTTGTAGGTTGAAAACAGTTTAACGTGGCAATTTTATAAGTTTCAACCTGAGATTTATGTACTTCTATACTAACTGGAAAGTAGTAAAATGGCAACGGCTATTAGTGGTCAAAATCAATAATAATTTACACTGTAATGTACACTTGTTGGTTCAGGGTCATGATGACCAGTGATATCTGGTCTCCCCGTGACTGAATGACTCTTCTGAATATAGAGATAGTGAATATACTAACATCCCCGCTAGAAAAGGTGGCTGGAAAATGTCCTAATGAGCTTGCTGTGAGTTCATCAGAAGCTGAAAATGAATTCAGCGCCAAGAATAACATCATTGCTAGTAAGATATATTCTCTGCTGATGAGATAAGAAGTCACCCAATAACATGAGGACTGGGCATGGGGGCAGTGCCAGCGTGGGGCACCTGGCATTGGTATCGGCGAGGGAGATGCTGAACAGGCTGCAGCAGGGGGCGTTGGTGGTCCAATGGTCCAAGAGGCATAGTTCTTGGGGTTCAGGTTTTGTAGAAAGCTCTGGAATCAAAAGGTTCAGCCAACTGAGACCTGGGACATGCACTCTGGGGCCCTAATGATGCTCCATTTAAGGGGGACCTCATTGAATGAATTGGGTGCAAGTCCCTGAGTCAAATTATGGCTCAGACAGGGATATCCTATAGCTGTGGTCATAGTAGCAACTAACCAAAGATCCCATCGACAGTTTCTAAAAATCAACTAATATTTGGAAGTTATTAGGCTATTCGATGAGCAATATGCTGCAGCTCAGATCACTTAGTATGTAGTTTGGGATTGAAATAGCTTACTTTATTTAGAGAATAAAAGGGAACACATTTATAATATTTATATATGTATTGATATTTATATTAATTTTATTCACACGCCAGTTGTAAAATAGATTTATTATCACCTGTGACCAATCAGCAGCTGTCTAAAATCCTACTGGTTTGCTAAGGATGGCTCACCACAACCAATATTGAAGCCTGGGCAATTTTTTTCTGTGTTTCAGTATAAAATATTCAAATTTATAAAAACGCTCTTCCATTGCCTTGCAAATTTTTTCTTTATTTTTAAAGAATCTTTAGATTACATAAATGTTACATCAAAAATATAGGGGATTCCCATATGCCCCACCCCTTCCCCCTCCACACTTTCCCTCCTTAACAACATCTTTCATTAGTGTGGTACATTTGTTACAGTTGATGAACACATATTGAAGCATTTGCTTGCATACTTGATCCATCCACCATCTGCCTGGAAGAGAGAGAACAGAGCTCAAATCCTTGCCAACCACTTACTTGCTAGGCAACCGCAGGTGCATTACTAATCCTCTAAGTTTCCGTTTTCTCATTTGCAGTAGTGGAGCAATACTCAACAGAGTTATTGTGAGAATTAAATGTGACTCTATGAGAAAGAGCCTGACACATAGGAGGGACTCATGCTCTCCTCTCTGGTTCCCACGAATAAATGAATTAATGAGCAACCTTTCTCTATGTTAACTGATTTAATTCTCTTTCTTTGCACAATGTTGGTGTTTATTAAATGTATTTCATTAACTAATTTTAAAACAACTGAACTATCAGGGTCTCGATATTACAGAGGAGTGTGTTTGAACTAAAATTCTCATTATGGCTTGCGATTATCCTTCTCTTACCTATGACAAAGTAACCTTGAAGGCATGCCAATGAAATTAATAATTTACTAAGCATGGCTTTTTCCCGAAAGAAACTTGAGCTGAAGCCTTTTCAAGCCTGAACAAGGTCACATTATTCTTCTTTTAAAAGATAAAGAAAAACACACCATGTTCTTACAAATTAATACTGATATGTTGGTGGTGGTTATCATAAGTGGGCATTCAGGGAAATGAACATTGTTTAAAAGCTGTGGTGGTAAATCCAATTATTATGTATAATAAATCTTTGGAAAGTACAGGTCAGACTCTTTCAACTCCCCTAGAGTTCCACTTTGGAGGAAAATAAAGGTTTTCAAATATTACTCATTTAAAACCACATGATCATCTCAATTGATGCAGAAAAGGCATTTGACAAAATCCAGCACCCTTTCTTGTTAAAAACACTTAGAAAACTAGGAAAAGAAACTTCCTTAACATGATAAAGGTATTTATGAAAATCTTACAGCTAACATCATATTTAATGGTGAAAGACTGAAAGCTTTCCCTCTAAGATCAGGAATGAGACAAGGATGCCCACTGTGACCACTGTTATTGAACGGGAAGTTCTAGACAGAGCAATTAGGCAAGAAAAACAAATAAAAGACACCCAAATTGGAAAGGAAGAAGTAAAACTTTCCCTGTTTTCAGATGACATGCTCCTATATACAGAAAATCCTGAAAAGTACTCAACAAAGCTCCTAGAGCTAATAAATAAATTCAGCAAAGTGGAGGGGTACAAGATCAACACCCCCAAATCAACAGTGTTTCTATACACAAGCAATGAACAATCAGAAGAAATTTTTAAGAATCCATTTACAACAGCAACTAAAAGAATCAAATATCTAGGAATAAATTTAACCAAGGCTATGAAGGACTTGTACACAGAAAATTATAAGACATTGCTTAAAAGAAAAGAAAAATGACCCAAATAAATGAAAGGACATTCCGTGATCATAGATTGGAAGACAAAATATTTTTAAGATGTCAGTTCTACCCTAAGCAATTTACAGATTCAACACAAACTTCCAACAACCTTCTTTGCAGAAATGGAAAAATTTATATGGAAGGGTAAGGGACTCTGAATAGCCAAAGGCATCTTGAAAAAGAACAAAGTTGGAAGACTCACACTTCCTGAGCTTAAAACTAATTACAAAGCCAAAGTAATCAAAACAAAATAGTATTGACACAAAGACAGACATGCAGACTGATGGAATTGAATTGAGAATTTAGAAATCAACCGCCACATTTATGGCCGACTGATTTTTGACAAGGCGGCAAAGACAGCTCAATTGGGAAAGCATAGTCACTTCAACAAATGGTGCTGGAAAAACTGGATCTCCATATGCAAAAGACTGAATGTAGACCTCTACCTCACACCATATACAAAACTCAACTCAAAATGAATTGATGCCCTAAATCTAAGAGCCGAACTATAAAACCCCAAGAAAAAAACATAGAGAAGCATATTTAGGACCTTGTGTTAGGCAATGGTTTCTTAGATTTTGCTCCAAAGCACAAGCAACAAAAGAAAAAATAGATAAATGAGACCTAATCAAAATGAAAAACTTTTGAGCCTCAAAGGACTTTATCATGAAAGTAAAATGAAAGCCTACACAACGGGAGATAATTTTTGGAAACCACATATCCTATAAAGGTTTAATATCCAGAATATATAAAGAAATCCTTCAACTTAACAACAAAAAGACAAACAACTCAATTAAAAATGGGCAAAAGACTAGAACAGACATTTCTTCAAAGAAGATATACAAATGGCCAGAAAGCACATGAAAAGATGCTCAACATCCTTAGCCGTCAGGGAAATTCAAATCAAAACCACAATGAGACACCATTTCACACCCACTAGAAAGGCCACTATTCAAAAAATTGAAAATTACAAGTATTGGAGAGGAGGTAGAGAAGTAGGAACAATCATTCATTCTTTGCAAGAATGTAAAATGTGCAGCCACTGTGGAAGACAGTTTGGTGGTTCCTCAGGAAGTTAAATATAGAATTACCATAAGAAGTGGCAATTCCGCTCCAAAGTATATACCCAAAAGAACTGAAAGCAGGGACTCAAACAGATATTTGCACACCAATTGTGGGGGTCCAGTGAGTCCCCAGTCCTGGATCCCCCTCCCTAAGGGAAACTCAACCTGCAGTATGCAGCTGCCAGCATGCTCCAAGGCACAAGTTAAAATATAACAAACTTCTTCACAAAGAAACAACATACGGATGGTATAGTAGACTGTAATTTTCTCCAGGCTGTACAATTCCTTCCTACAGTAAAATCACCAGGTCCCATTTACGTAACTCTGTTATGAAATGCCTTTTTTCTGAGACCCTTTATATTGCCCCCCATTTTCCTGCCTCTTTGTGGAGTGCTATCTTCATTCTCTGGACCGCCGCCACCAGAGAGAGTATCTCCTGTCCATAAGTCCCAAGAAATAAAGCTTATTCCTGACACTGTACCAGGTACATCCTTTGGTCTTACAGCCACCCTGGCCAATGCCCTTCAGGAGTTGGGTTGCAACAATTGGTGAGCAGCCAGCCAGGAGACTGCAGGATCACCAGCAATAGCAGGCATGAGCTCCAGAAAGGGAGACTCTGTGGTGGAAATCCCAGGTTGGCCTATAACATCCACATGGGGAGGGGTGGCTCCCCCCTAGGATGATGGGGGACTGCTGAGAGAGTACAGGGACGCCCCAAAATCTCCGGCAGTTATACTGGCAATGCTAAAGCAGGGAGCAGAGCAGCTGCACTCAAATAAGAAAAAAAGGGACCGCCAGATAGCAGCGGCTATAGCATGGCCCCTGTTAGGAGACTTGCAGGTGGCTACTGAGGCAGAATAAGTGACAAAGGCCCCTGTGCGCCGCTTAGAAGAAAAGTTAAAGTTAAAAAGGGACATGTGCCTGGCACAGGCAGAGATCATTAACTGATTGCCTGCACTGAGTTAATGATCAGATCAATTAGAAACCCTGGCTTGCAGATATGCTTGGGTTAGGGGCTGCAGGCTGCCTCAAGTCCAGGTCCAGAGGATATTAACCACCCCTAGGTGGGACCCTAAGGCATGGGACCCTATGGACTCCTCCTCAGATAAGGAAAAAGAGGAAAAATGGGAAAAGGCTAGGTGTGACAAAACAGGGATGTGCAGACTGGGGAATTAAAAATCATAGTTCATCCTGTAATTCCCCAATTTAAACCTTTTAACAGCCTTAAAATAAGGGTAATTAATCCAATTACCAAATTTCAACAAGTAAAGAAAAAGTCCTTAAAAGTTATGGAAAGATCTTTTCTAGATGATGATTAAAACAAATTAAACATTATAATATATATATTCCACTACCTGGCAGTCAATATGCTTTAAAGGTTATTCACACTTTTAAAATTGTATTTTAAAAAAAGGTTTTAGCCTCCTGTAGAGAAAGTAAGAAAAAGAAAAACATTTCTTGCATAAACTATAATTGTTCCGATGTTATTTGGCTTGGATGTAATCTTAGATTTATAGGATACTAATAAAATTAATTAGCTTTATATGTATTGAATCTTTAAGATAATGAAAGTTGAAAGTTTGTGTTTAATGAAATTAAGTTAAAAAGGAAAATTAAGTTCTGTCCTAAAGTGAAATAACTAGTTTTCACAGAACAGAATGAGGAATGGGAGACAAGACCTAAATGGATAAAAGTAGATTTCATTAGTTGCTAATTGTAATTTAATAAGCTTATTTAAAGATAAAAGTAACTTAATGGTTATCGGAAGTTTGCAAAAGCATTTTCTAAACTAAAATATTTAAATAGCTAATTCCAGGAAGCCATTATTAAATAGAAACCTAAATTGATATTGATAATAAAACATGAAGTACTAAAAATAGTTAATTTC
>JAKSZT010053860.1:2742855-2753875 GCA_026826555.1 Tolypeutes matacus | reverse complement strand
GCCCTTCAACTCCCCCTTAAGAATAAGGGTGTAAACTCTCTGAGGGGAAAGTTGAGGCAGGTTGGTATAGGAAACAGGGAAGGTGGCTGGTCAGAATAAAGCCCACCAAAGACCCTGGTCACAAAGTCCAGTTTAAAAGTCCTGGGCTCAAAAGAAGTCCTAGATAACTCCAAACAAAAAGACCTTCCCATTGGCTCCCTGAAAGCTGACAGATGAAGGTAAAAATGTGACCAATCAGGACAGCAAATAGCTGAGGCTCTATGTGTGTCTATGTGGACTCTCCTTATGCCTAAACTAGTTTTTAATGCCACCGTAGAAAACTCAGAGAATTTAGAAGGGAAAAATGTATAATATTGGAAGCCTTCTTATAGGACTCTCCTACCTAGTACTTTGTTATCCACTAATGAAATTGTTGCTTGTATACTATTAGATCAGCACAATCTGCCTTGGACTGTAACTCCTGCAAATTGAACAGTGTGGAACACCTTGCTGGCATGGCAGAATACAAGCCATCGACAAGTTTGGAACAAGACCTTCTCATTAAATAATGTTCAATGTTGTCTATCCCTGGCAACGTCTTTATAGGTTACTAGCTGTTGGTGGAGGACTCTTAGTATTCTGTTGTATGCTGTACTGTTGTTGTGAAATGTGGATGCAGTGTGTGTCCTATGGGCAAGGCAGACTTCTGGTTAGGGGTGGATTGTGGGGGTCCAGTGAGTCCCCATCCCTGGCTCCCCCTCCCTGAGGGAAACTCAGCCCACAGTATGCAGCCACCTGCATGCTCCAAGGCACAAGTTAAAAATGCAACAAGCCTCACAAAGAAACAATGTACAGGTGGTATCGTAGACTGTCATTTTCTCCAGGCTGTACAATTCCTTCCTACACTAACATCACCAGACCCCATTTATGTGATCCATGTGACCCTAGCAGAAACTCTGTTATGAAATGTCTTTGTTCTGAGACCCTATATATTGCCCCCCATTTTCTGGCCTCTTTGCGGAGCACCATCTTCATTCTCCGGACCGCCACCACCAGAGAGAATCTCTCCTGTCTGTAAGCCCCAACAAATAAAGCTCATGTCTGACACCTTGCTGAGTGCATTCTTTGATCTTGCAGCTGCCCCGACCCATACCCTTCAGGAGCTGGGCTGTAACACCAATGTTCATAGTGGCATTATTCACAATTACCAAAAGATGGAAGCAACCCAAGTGTCCGTCAACCGATGAATGGATAAACAAATGTTTGCATACAATGGAATATTATTCAGCCATAAAGAGGAATGAAGTTCTGCTATATGCAACAGCATCGTGTTGAGTGAAATAAGCCAGACACAATAGGACAAATATTGTAGGATCTCACTGATATGAAATAATTAGAATAAGCAAATTTATAGAGTCAGAAACTAGAATATAGGTTACCAGGAGCCTGGGTGTGGGTAGAGAATGGAGAGTTAATGCAAAGCACAATGGGAAGCCGTTGAAAGGCTAGAGATATGGGGAGACAGGGGAGAGATATGAAACAATGTATCTTGTTTAAATTTTTTTTTCCCATTTGCTGGGTGGAAAGGGATTGGAAAGGGGCAAGTATCTGGGCAAGATGACTTTCAAGGAGGCCACTGCAGTGGCTGACTGGTGGTCAGAGAGATGGAGAGAAATGGATAGATTTGCAACTGAGACTTTGCCAAACAGTGCCAAAAGCCTTGTGACGTGAAGGGTGATGGAAAGGTCAGAATGGAGGATGATTCATACAGTTTTGACTTTTTGCAACTGGATGGTTGGTAGCACTTTGTGTTGAAGGGAGAATGGGTAGTAGGGAGGAGGAGTATCAAGACTTCCTATTGGATAGGCCCAAGGAGGGTCCTAGATCAGGGTTTGGCAAGCCTTTTCTGTAAAGGGTCAAATAGCAAATATTTAGGCTTGAGGCCTCAGGTTCTCTGTCGCATCTCCTCAACTTTGTCCTTGTGGCACAAACAGCCATAAGTAATATGTAAACAAATGGGTGTGATTGGGTTCCAGGAAAACTTTATTTACAAAAATAGGCCTTGGGCAGTGTGGCAGTTTGAGATTATTTATGAACTCCAAAAAGAAAGATTATGTTTGTAAACTGGCTGTTCCTCTGGGCATGATCCCTTTTGATTGAATTAGATTCAACTGAGATGTATTTGATTAAATAATGTTAATATTAGGGCTTTGATTCAACCATGTCAGTAGGGTGTAACTCAGGTTAAGTCCTCACCCGCTTGGTGGGCTGATATAAACGGGCACTCATTCAAGAAGACACAGAAGATACACACAGGAAGAGAGAGAGAGCTCCATAGACACAGCAGAAGAGAGAACTTCAATCCCGCAGCCCCAGGAAGAGAAATGAGCCATTCAACTGATAGTTTGCAGCGCTGAGAAAGCCCAGAAAGAAACAAGCCCTATGCCAGCCTGGAGCTGAGAGAGAGGAAGGCTGAACCCTCACAGAGATCAGCAACCATCTTGCTTCAAAACGTGGCAACTGACTTTGGTGAGAAAGCAGCCTTGAGTTGGACTCATTAGGGCCTTGTAAGTGTAAGCTTTTACCCCAAATATTTTACCCTTTATAAAAGCCAACAGAGTTCTGGTACTTTGCATCAGCACCCCTTTGACTGACTAATACAGGCAGGATTGACTATATGATAGTCTGCCAACTCCTGTTGTAGAGTTATCCTTGCCTGGCCTTTTGGGGAGAGGTCTGAGCTGGAGATATAAACATAGAAGCCATCAGGATTACATCACGGGCTTGGGTGAGAGTGAGGAGAGCTTGTAATAAGAATAAGAAAAGAAAGCACAAGATCATGTGGGAGGGCTGTCTTTGTCTGCCAGAGCTTCTATGATAAATGCCACACGATGGGTTGGCTTAAACCACAAGAAGTTTTTGGTTCATGGTTTTAGAGGCCAAGAGTCCCAAATCAAGGTGTTGACAAAGCCATGCTTTCTCCCCGGGTCCATAGTGTTCTGTAATGGCAGTCCTCCCTCACGTGGTTTTCCTCCTCCTGTGTGGTTTTCTTTGACTCACTGAGTCTGAACTTCTTCTGCTTATAAAGGGCTCCAGTAATACGAATTAAGGCCCACCATCATTCAGTTTGACCACACCTAAATCGGATCTTAGAAGATCTTATTCACAAATGAGTCCACATCTTAAGTGATAATATATCTTCAAAGAGTCTAATTTACAAAAGGGTTCACACCCATGGGGACGTGGGTTAAGATTAAGAACATGTCTTTGTTGGGGTACATAATTCAACCTACCACAGAGGCATTCCAACGTTTCTTGGCGGGCAGGGATAACCTTTATCAAAATTGTGTTACAGGGATTATTTAGAATCCGAAAGCATGATGAGGAAGAAGTATTCTTTTTATACATCACTTCCATCTACAGTTCAGAGCCTTCTTCAACTGTTACCACTTACATGGTAGAGTGAAGTAAGAGGCAGTAGAGTGTAATAGCAAAAAGCCTCCTGGTTCCACAACTTAGCTGTGGGATCTTGGGAAAATCACCCAACCTCTTTGTTCCTCAGTTTCTCTACCTGTAAAATGGGGATGAGCGTAATAAAACCGAACTTATACTATCATTGTGAGGGTCTGCAATATATTAAATGCTGTATACCGATACAATATTATTATTCCTTCTCTCAGTTGCTACCTCATTCTAGAGAGGATTTGGGGCAACTTTCTTTTCTTGGTCCTTACTTAATTTAGGCCCTCTGCTTCTCGATCAGTGGCTTTATGTTGCTCCTCTCATCCAAACATTTCCCTGCTTCTTCCCTGACAGTGCAATTCCTCTACCCTCTTTAAGACACTTACGTTTCCACCCTCATACACCCTCTTTATTTGCCCACCTACACCATTAGTGCGAATCCCTGTGCCACTTGTTTGGCCTTGACTCGGCCTCTGTTTGAATTACGCATGCCTTAACCAGCTATCTTAAAGTTCATTGAGGCAACCAGACCTTTCATTGTTGATCTTTTTTCCAAAAGTGACTGATAGGACATACACGAAAAGCACACTCCCCTTGGCAGCACCAGATCACATGCAATCATCAGAAAAATAGCTGGAATTCCCTTCGCTTCTCCTCTCAAGAAAGCTTACTCTTTGATTTCCAAATTGAAAGAAAGGAGGCAGTTTAGTATTAATCTTTGCTGGTGTCAAGTGAGGTTTACTTTTGTTCATGTTTGTTTAGGTTTTCATTTGATTGAATGCCATTATGGACTCATGGGTTTTTATTTTTTTTATTTTTTTATTTTATTTTTTTTTATTTTTATTTTTTTATTTATTTTTTTTTATTATGGGTAAAAATCAAAATTCTCACAATACATACAAACATTTGCAAAATGATATATAAATATATATGCATATATGTGTATTTGCTTACAAAAATGTTATTTATATATATAATATATATATATATACATATATAAAATATATACATATATTTTAAGAGGTGCTTAGATTACCTAAAATATTATACGGAACCCACTCGGATTCCCATGTTGCCCACCTCCCACACCTCCCACCACATCCAACACAAACATCTCCCATAGTGTGGCCCACCAACCTCAATGAACTTACACCTCCTGGAGCCTTGCCACCAACCATAGACCACAGTTCACACTGTAGACCACACTCTCTCCCACTCAGTTCTGAGTGGTGTGTGCTGATTTAAAATGGCCTACATCCATTGCCACAACAGTACTCAGGACAACCTCCAACTCCCAAAGAAGCCACTGTATTTCAACTGCTCGTCCCCTCCCTACCCCAAAAGTGTCAAGTGGCCATTGGCTCCACCTCATTGTTATAATTTCTTGCATTGCAAGAATCAGACTCATGGGTTTTTATACATGTGCTGCATTCCAGGCAATTCTTGGCACACTAATTTTTAATTTTTTTTTTATTAGAGACGTTGTGAGCTTACAAAACAATCATGCATACTGTGCAGAATTCCCATAACTCACCCCTCCACCAACATCTTACATTTTGTGGAACATTTGTTAGATTATGAAAGCACATCCTCAGACTCTGACCACTAACTATGGCCCACAGCACACACTTGGTGTATTTTTCCACACAGCCCCTATTATTAACACCATGTATGAGTGTTGCACATTTGTTGTCGTTCATGAGAGAACACGCTCATATTTGTACTGTTAACCACAGTGCATCTTCCACCACAGGGTTCACTGTGTTACTCAGTCCCATGCCTCTGGTACACTAATTTTTTATGTTCACACCATCCTACCTTTGATCAGTAGTAACTGCTTTAAGTTGGTCCCTTTATCCTTCAGACATATTGCCAGTAGTTTTGACATTTCTGAGATCTGATACTCCAGGCCTACATTATACCATGCCTGCCCCAGATCTTGAATCAGCTAAATCTCCAAGGATCCCTGGTTAGAGACCCAAAATCCTTACTCTGAAAATTGGCAATTAAAGGGAAAAGAATTCAACTTGCTTTTCCACTACAAACTGTATTGGAAGGTAGCCCCAGAAGAGAAAGGAAAGCTCTTCTTTACCCAAGAATTCCAGGTAATATACTTAGAAGGAAAGGGATATTGGAATTAGAAAACTACTGTTTTGCAAAGGAAAAAGCAACCTTTTAGTGGAAGAATCAGGCTGTCACTGCCTTAAATCAGCGATCTATCTCAGTACACTAACAGCAAGACAACTCGACGTATTAATATGTTAAGTGAACCATGGTATTGGAGTCATGAAGAAAAATGTCCTTACCCCTTTCTTAAACAGGTTTATTGAGATATAATTCACATACCATAAAATTCACCCATTTACAGCATACAATTCAATGGCTTTTAGCATATTCACCGAGTTGTGTATCCATCACCAAGGTCACTGTTAGAACATTTTTATTTCCCCAAAAAGAAACTCCACACCCATTAGCTGTCACACCCAAAACTCCACCCTACCCCTGCCAGCCCTAGGCAACCACTACTCTGCTTTCTGTCGCTATGGATTTCCCTATTCTGGACAATTCATAGAAATGGAATCTTACGATATGTGGTGCTTTGCGGCTGGCTTCTTTGGGTAGCATAAGGTTTTCAAGGTTCATCCATTTTGTCGCAGGCATCAGTACTTCATTTCTTTTTATTGCCAAATAATATTCCACTGTAAGAATATGCATATTTATCCAGTCCTCAGCTGATGGACATTTGGGTTGTGTCCACATTTGGCTCTTACGAGTAATACTGCTGTAACATTCATTTACAAGTTTTTTGTGTACATACGTTTTCATTTTTCTTGGGTAAACACCGCAGAATCGGATTTCTAGGTCATACGGTAACTCCATGTTTAACCATTTGAGGAACTGCCAGACTGTTTTCCAAAGCAGTTCTATCATTTTACATTTGCACCAACAATATATGAGGGTTCCAATTTCTCCACCTCCTCACCAAATCTTGTTACAATCTGCCTGATCATAGCCAATGGTATCTCATTGGGGTTTTGATTCGCATTTCACTGATGACTAATGATAGTGAGCATCTTTTCATGTGCTTATTAGCCATCTGCATATCTTTTTTGTCTATTCAGATCCTTTGCCCATTTTTAAACTGGGTTATTTGTCTTTTTATTACTGAGTTGTAGGAGTTCTTTATATGGTCTAGATACAATTCCCTTACCATTTATATGATTTGCAGAACATTTGTCCCATCTATGGGTTGACTTTCCACTTTCTTGATGGTGTTCATTGAAGCACAAATGTTTTTAATTTTGATGATATCCAATTTCTCTATTTTTTTCTTTTGTCACTTGTGTTTTTGGTGTCACATCTAAGAAATCATTGCCTAACCCGTTGTCATGAAGATTTACACCTATGTTTTCTTCTAAACTCTTTATAGGTTTTGCTCTTACATTTAGCGATTTGATCCATTTTAAGTTAAATTTTGTATATGATGTCATGTCCTTATCCTTTTCGAGATGCAGAAAAAAAAAGAACCTAGAGGTGAATGCACGGTCTGTAATTTACTGTAAAATACGTCAGAAAAAAATAGATGAAGCAAATATGGCAAAATATTGACAAATGCTAAATCTGGGTCATGGGTTTGGCAGTGTCCACTTACTTTTTAAAGGAAATTATTTAGAAACTTTAGCATGTTATTACTTAACATATTATTTGCCGCACAGCTAATAAAAATCACACAAGAGGAACAAAATGCGTCAGGGTGTTGTGACACTGCTCTTAGAAACCAGTGTTCTAGAGCTACTCCATGTAGCACCGCAACCGCTAGCCCCGCGTGACTGTTGAGCACGTGAAATACAGCGAGTCTAAATGTGCTGATGGGTATAAAATGTGCACTGGATTTCGAAGACTTGGCACAAGGAGAATGCAAAATAGCTCATCAGTAATTTTTATACATGTTAAAATGGTAATATTTTGGATGTAGTGGGTTAAATAAAGGATACTACTTATATATAAACAACATTTTTGTAAGCAAATACACATATATGCATATATATTTATATATCATTTTGCAAATGTTTATATGTATTGTGAGAATTTTGATTTTTACCCATAATAAAAAAAAAAGAAAAGAAGTTAAAGATCTTACAGTGATGAAAGAAACATTGAAAAAAAAAAAAGGATACTACTGACACTTATTTCACCTGCTCCCTTTTTAAAAACATGGCTACTAGAAAATATACATTACATATGTGGCTTGCATTATGTTTCTTTTGGACAGCACTGTTCTACTTGGGTAGAAGCCAGAAAGCTTGCATTCTACTTCCCTTGCTGTCTTCTACCAGCTGTGTGACGTTGGGCCATTTCCTCCATTTCTCAGCCCTAGGAGAGTTAGGAATAAATCCATTCGACAAATATGTAACGCTTTTACTATATACAAAGAACGTGCCTAAATAATGTGGCAAATACAAGATGTGAAATGATCCACAAACTCAAATTAGCGTTTCCCCTTTCATCCCGATCTATCAACGAAGAGAGAAGTCAACAATGGAAATGTCTTATCGTTTTTATTTCCTCCACTGGCATTTTAACTTAGAATGGTATCAGAGATCTGAGATCCAGGTACACATTGCATATGTTCTTTTGCTCCTCGGAGCCTTGAGTCTTTGAATATGTGTTCCATTTTCCTGGAGGCTCCCCCAACCACACATTCTGTCCAAGAATTACGTGCACTGTAGTAGACCATTGCTGTAGTCCCATTCCGTATTGACTCTGGTCTTAAAATCGTGTAACTTGCTTTGACCAATGGGACATTAGCAAGCATGATACAAGGAGAGCAGTGCTTGTACTTCTTGGGATACTCCTTCTTGGAACCCAGCTGCCACACTCTGAGAAAGCCCTGTGAAGAAGTCCACATAGAGGAGGGAAGGGACAGGGATTCTTTCACACAATGGTTCTCAACTTGGGATCTTTTTTTTTTTTTTTGAGGTACCGGGGGCGGGGATTGAACCCAGGACCTCGTAGGTGGGAAGCTGGCACTCAACCACTGAGCCACATCAGCTTCCCTGAGTTGGTTTTTTTTGTTTTGTTTTGCTCGTTGTTTTTGTTTTTTCAGGAGGCAACAGGAACCAAACTGGGGACCTCCCATGTGGGAGGCAGGCACTCAACCGCTTGAGCCACATCCACTCCCTCAACTTAGGATAATTTTGCCCCCAGGGGACATTTGGCCGTGTCTGGAGACAATTTTTATTGTCCTGATTGGGGGTGGAGTAGGGAAGGGTGTACAACGAGCATCTAGTGGGTAGAGGTCCGGGATGCTAAACTTCCTTCAATGCACAGGATGGCCCCCACGGCACAGAATTATGCAGCCCAAATGCCAACAGAGCCAAGGTGGAGAAACCCTGGTGTAGACCAAAGTTGCTCCGTAACCTGGTTCCTGTGGATCAAGGATAAAGGGGCTTGGAAGAGAGAGTTCACACTTAAATAAAATGCTCTGTAGCTGCTGTTTTAATCCTGTACCTTTATGGTGACAGCTTTCTGGACAGTTTGCTATTCATCATAATTTTAGATGATCTCTATCAGTATTCTCATCAATCCCAATTGGTATATTTCCCCTTGTTTACTCTCAGCATTTCAACATCATAACTCATCAAATGGCTGAGCCAACACCCATTTAATTAGTTACCCCAATGCAGATATTGTTTCTTCCTGCCACCATCAAGGTCATGGTTTGTCTCGATTCAATCCCAGCTTCCCAATCCCCATCCATCAGCATTCCCGGAGACGAGGGGCTGGAACTTTTACTGTTTTGTCATCCATCAGCAGTGTTAGCAAAGAACTGTGGTCCCGTCGTGCTAACAAGAAGCCCAAATTCCCCGAGAAGAACATGCACATATTTAGAGAAATCCCATTATTAATTTTGTCTATGAGAGAAATTGTAAGGACATAAAAATCACAGTAATATTGTTGGTAGTGAATTTTACTAGGAGAGTTTAAAATAATTAGCAGACTCATTCAATAAAAATTTAAACATATGGCTGAGTATAAATCTTATTGCTATGGTATGCTAACACAAATATAATAAACCGTTGTAGATAAGGGTTTTGTTTTCTTTTGTTTTAATAATACAGCACATACATGTTTCCTGGCTGAATAAAAAAGAGGCAGACATGCTGCCAAAATTGGTGGTTTGGACAACCTTTTGGTAGGTAGGAGTTTTTAAAAAAATACTTGAAGTGCAAGTTAATATAATTTGCAAGGTCCAAAGACCCAGATGAAAAATCCCCAATACTGCATATAAAGCTGGGTTACTGCAGGCTGCAACTCTATTGCAAGTGGCCTTTGCTGCTCATGGAGAGCCAATTCTTGGCAAGTGTTAAGACAAATCCAGTCCTTTATCTAACCTATATAATCCTTGTTCACAGATGACTGTTAAACTGTGGCCACCATTACCAGTCCTCTGCCCCGACATAACATATTCCCTTCCCTGAAATTGGGTTTGCGCCCAGAGATTGGCCCTTGCTTCTTGCTCTTGTGAAAAACCCTTTTTCCTGCTTTCTATGGGGAGGGACTGAGAAGAGGCCCTGCCTCCAGGAATGTGGACGGGCTAAGGCTGGGGTCCTGACTGGGGCAGTTTGTGGCCCCAGGATCAGGTCTTCCAGAAAGAGACCAGCCAGAAGTTACGAAGCTGACCCAAGTATCACTGCATCTGCCTGCAAATGAGGACTCTGGGGGGCTCTGGGTTTGGTCCAACACCCCACCGAAAGCAGAACCCCCTCCCCTTTCGGTCTGGGCTCAGACGGTGGCTGGCATTGTGGCTTTTTCAACGACACGGGGCAGTTCTGCTGATCAGACATGAGCAGATTTGAACTGTCAAGGGCCACATGCTGAATATTTTAGATTTTGCAGGCCAAGAGGCAAACTGGAGGACATTTATATAACAAGAGAGAAAACAAACTTCCACAATGTTTTAATCGGCAGCTTCAAAATAGAACAATAATAATTGCGTACAGTTCTTGGTAACTAACTGCACCCGACTAATGAGAAGAAAGGAATTCTTTCTGGGGGAGGACAGTATTTCTCCTAACTGGGGTTCAAAGGCAGTGTGCCCTATCGTGGCATAGATTGCCAATGCTCACCTGTAAAAACTCTTCTTAGCTCACGGGTACAAGAAGAGGCAGGGCACCCTGCTAGAGTTGACCACCAGTGGCCTGCAGGGGTGCTCTGGGTTAGGGGTCGCTCCTGGCTACAAGGTGCCACCAATCGCTCTTCCCAGTACCTTCCCGCTGTGCCGGCGAGGCAGGTCAGGAAGGGCAAGCCTGGGACCTGGAGCCCCCCACGCGCAAGACGCCTCTGTCCTCTGGGCCCACCCGGGGCCTCCCCACCTCCCGCCCTGGGTGTGCGGGCTCCTCCGGCTGGCCCTCCCCGCCGCCCCGGCTCCCGCTGCCCCTCGCGCTCCTCCCCGCGGGCTTTCCCGTCCCTCCGCCCACTCCCGCTCCGCCTGCAGCTCCTCCTCCCGCTCCTCCTCCCGCGGCTCCTCCGCTGCGCTTTCCCGCTCGCGCCCGCCGCCCGCGCCGCCAGCCCGCGT
>JAKSZT010053860.1:2680320-2742455 GCA_026826555.1 Tolypeutes matacus | reverse complement strand
CGCGGGCCCCGGGCCACCGCCGGGGGCCACCTCCCCGGCCCGCCGCGCTCCCCTTCCGGGGCGGGCTGGCGGCCACCAGGCCTCGGCGCCACCGCGGCCCCGCGGCAGCCCGGAAGGGCGAGATCGGGGCGGTCGCAGCCCGCGGGGAGAGTGGGCGCCGCCGGCGGGCTCCCCGGGGCTGCTCGTCCCAGTCGCCGCGTCCCCTGGGCGGCTCAGCCCCGGCCCCGTGCGTGGTACAGAAGGCCCCGCCCACGGCTTCCCGACCCTGGCTGCACACCGGAGCCCCCTGGGCAGGGCTAAAATGCTGGTTCCCAGCCACCCCCTGCCTGCCCCGGGTCCGAGTCAACGCGCCGGGCATCCGCGTTTTTAAAGTTGCGCAGGTGCCTCTGACGAGCAGCCGGGGCGGAAACCTTTGGGCTGCTGAGAGGGTGCGGTCGTGCAAAAGGTTGTAGGGAGTGTGAGAGCTCCAGGGCACAGTGCTGAGTTCCCCTGTGCCGCCTCCTCATTCTTGGAAGTTCCGGGGCTCCCCTGGGTTCAGGTGCCGGGCCATGGTCTGAGTGTAATTTCTACCCAGGTCTCAAGTCTGCAAGACGGGGGTCCCCTCCGCTCATCAGCACAGTCAGGTGGGGGCCACCCTCCTCGTCCCACCTGCCTGACTCCTCGAAGCTCTTGGACCAGTTTCAGGTTGGCCCCTTTCCTCCCTCGTCTCCCTTAAGTGGGGCGCACTGTACGGTTACTGATCAATATCTTTGGCAAAGATCTAATTTAATCACCGTTTTCAACAGATGGTGCGGGAACAATGGGCCATCCACATGCCAAATAAAGAAATAAACAAACATAGGAACCTCCGTCCACACTTCCCACCATTCACAAGCATTAGCTTGAAATGAGTCATAGCCCTAAAATGTAAACTCTGAAACTATAAAACTTCTAGAAGAAAAACAGGAGAACATGGTTCTGACCTTGGGTTGGGCAAACATTTCTTCCCCAGGAGTTACATGAACAGGAGTTACATGAACATGTATGAAGACGGTCTCCAACGTGGTCTGGAGTGAGGTGTTTCTTGCCCAGTGGGCTTTTAGGACATATGAATCCCTTGTGACTTCTTCCAGGTGGTAAATTACAGTTAGGAGGTTCTGGCGATAATAGAAGTAAGGAGAGCTGGGCGAGGGGTAGGTAGGTGACGTTACTGCTGGGAGCCCTGCGGGTCAAGAGCTCAGCTCTGCACCCTACTCCAGCTGGAGGGTGCTCAAGGGCTCTGCAGAAGGGTAGAGCTGGGTTTGAATGTTACAGTATTGTGCTACTCCTGTTCAAGTTTCAATGGCTTTCCGAAGAAGTATGTAGTATAAATTAGAGATTTCTGGATGAAGTGGATTTTGAAAGCAAAAATGGTGCCCTTCCATGTTATCTCAAAGCAGCACAGTCCTTTGCTAAAGAGCACGGTTAATCGAGATCAGAAGTTCATTACTAAGTTAGTCCTGGGTTTCTGCAAAAAATACAGTGTGTATTACTACTGTGGGGCTAAACTCACTCAGCCATCGAAGACTGAATGTTTATTATACGTTTGTTTTAAGGATAAAGCAGATTGCAATTGATTTGATTTTGAGTATTTTATAACTGCCACCTGATAACTAGAAACCATGAGGTCTCAAAAACCAATCAGCAGAAAAAGTGTGGGAATTTAGGTAGACTATAAAAGGTTGACTTCCTGGTTTTTCTCTTGATGAACTCTACAGGTATGGAGGTTGGCTTTACAAACAGTTTTCTCTGGACCAGGTACTATGCTAGTGGTCTGATTTTTACTTTGTGGTCCTAAAGAAGAAAAACAGAAGGGCAAAAGGAAGAGAAAACTGATTCAGTTCACATGAGGGCCCCCTTCCTGAATCTCTCGCTGAGCCAGGACCAGAAATCTGGTTTCCTGTCTCCTGGTCATGCTCCTTCCAGTCCACATTTTAAAATGCTACCTAACTGGACACAGCACTTCCTAATTTTGCCTTCTCATATCTAAATCATTTCAGATATGCAGGGAAATGCTGGCCCCAGCATTCTAGATCGCTGAAATCCCACGATGACTTCCTAGCACAGCACTGACCACAGTGTCCAAAAGTCTCTGTTGGAACCTTGTGCCAGCAAAGTCATTATCTGAATTGCGAGCCCCCAGGTTCCGGTTGTCCATTGCTGTGTGACAGATCAGCACAAACCTTAACAGCTTAAAACAACTGTTTCTTTTGCTCACAGACCTGAGGTTTGGGCAAAGCTCAGCAAGGAGCGCTGATTCCTGTGCTGGGTATGGGCAGCTGGGACAGCTACCGGGGGCTGGAGGAACCTCTTCCAAGGTGGCTCACTCAGCTGGCTGGCAGGTTGGTTCTAGCTGTTGCCTGGGAGCCTGCTTAGGAACCTTGGGTCCTCTTCATCGGGTCACTCCATGGAGCTGCTTGAACTTAGAGTATGGAAGCTGGGTTCCAAGAGCAAGTGTCCTCCCAGACAGGAAGTAGAAGGTGCCAGTCTGTTGAGGCCTGCTGGGAGATGGCACACCATCACTTCTGTCCTAGTTTATTGGCCAAGCAGTCAGAGAGCCCTCACAGATTCAGTGGGGAGGGAGCATAGACCTTGCTTCTTGATGGGCATAGTGTTAAAGAGTGTGTGGCCATGTTTTTGTTTGTTTGTTTTTTTAAGGAGGTACCAGGGATTGAACCCAGGACCTCGTACATGGGAAGCAGGCGCTCAACCGCTGAGCTTCGCCCACTCCCCACGTGGCCTTCTTTTAATTACCGCATCCATTCAGTGTTGAGTCCAACACTCCTTCAGCCTTCTTATTGCGGGAGAAGTCAAGATGTGCCTGAACAGCAAATGGATGCTGCCTTCGAGCCCCAGTTTTTCAAAGACCTAGAACAAAGATCAAGTGTGATGAGCTTTATGAGGAGAAGCAAGAATCGCTTTGGAGAACAACGTTGCGGAGGTGATGGTATTCCATGCCCTCCCCTGGGCCACCAGTCATCAGGGAGTTGCGGTTCCTGCGGGAAAATAGACCATTTGGGGGATAAACAGTCAGAAGACCAGGGCTCGGCAAATGTTCTGTCTAAAGGGCCAGAGAGTAAGTACATTCTGCATTGCTGACCACAGGAAGTCTCTGTTGCTGCTGCTGCTCTTCTTTCTCATCCTCTTCTTTTCCCCTTTAAAAATATAAGAACCATTTGTATTAGTTTCCTGTGGCTGCTCCGACTTCGTGGTTGAAAATAGCCCCGCTGTTTTAGCTTACGGTTCTGTAGATTGGAAGTCCGACATGGGGTGGCAGGGCTGCATTCCTTTCTGAAGGTTCTGGAGGAGAATCCATTTCCTTGCCTCTTCCAACTTCTAGAGGTTGCCCACATTCCTTCGCTCACGGCCCCTTCTTCCATCTTCAAAGCCAGCAACGTAGCATCTCCCTGGCCCTGCTTCATTCATCACGCCTCTTTCTCTGACTCCAACCTCTTCTGTCTCCCTCTTCCACTTTTACGGAATCTCGTTATCTTCCATTTTTAAGGGCCCCTCCAGGTAAGCCAGGATAATCTTATTTTAAGGCCAGATGATTAGCAACTTTGATACCATCTGCAAATGTATTCCCCTTTGCTTTGTAAACTAACACATTCACAGGGTCCAGGGATTAGGATGTGGACATCTGTGGGGGGGCCATCCTTCTGCCCACCACAGCATTCTTAACACATGGCCCATACAAAAGCAGGTTATGGGCCATAGTTTGCCAACTTCTGAGCAATACAATGCTGTGACTTCCATATTTACTTTGACCCGCAGTTGAGGGGATGTTTACAAAGGAATTACATTTAGCTCCTTAGAACTTGAAATAGGAGGGTGCACATAGAATTCTGTCCCTCTCATCGCAAGGGCGGTGTCATACTGTTCAATCCATAGTAGAAAACATGCAAGAACATGACCTAATGTTATAAAAACTCATTCTTTAGATCACGTCAACTAAAAGAACTTGGTTTTTTGCCTTCTATTTAGTCTACCTAAAGTTGGGTATAAGCTTCTGTTGTTCCACATAGACTAACAGATGTAGATTTGCTTTAAAATTTTCTTTAGATATTGGCTATTTTAATAAAACAATTTTTTTGCATGTAATTGGCTTCTGAGGATAATTATTCATGGGCCTCACTTATAATTTAATAATAAGCTGCATTATATTTCTTTTTTGGATGAGCCTTTGTTCATTTAGCCAGTTCTGCTGTAATGTGACGTGTGTTCCTAAAAGTTGCCCAATACAACTATTCCCTTACCCCAATGAGGTTCTTGTCCCCTGCTTCCCCCTACCTTGGTGTGCCTTCCTCTGCTCATTGAAGGGCCTCTCTGGGCTTCATGTGGGCATGTGGGGTGCGGTTGGGTGAGGCACTGTTGAGCTAGTACTAAGAGAGAAGTCCTTTTTACTAACCTTTGATCTAGTCCTCACTGTAGAAGTTTGAGGATTATTTTTTCTTACTACTTGTGGTGCTGTGAAGCTTTTGTGGACCCCAGAAAATTACGTTCTTAAAGCTAATCCATTCCTGTGCGTGTAAACCTATTGTAGGTGGGGCCTTTGGATTAAATTACTTCAGTTAAGGGCCTCTGATTAGATTGCGTGACCCAGGGTGGGTCTTAATCCTTTTTACCAGAATCCTTTATAAAGGATAAAACACTGCTGACACAGAAAAAACTACAGAGACAGAGAGGAGCCAAGAAGTGGAGAGAGAAGGCCCTGGGAGCCAGAAGCTGAAATCAGTGGAACACAGAAGCTGAGAGGAAGCCACTTTAGCCAGAAGCTAAAAGCAGTGAGGCCCGGAGGAGAGGGGAAGACAAGCAGATGCTGCCATTGTGCCCCATCTCCACAGCTGCAGCTTGGGGAGAAAGATTCTCCTGGTGATGCCTTGATTTAGACACTTTCACAGCCTGAGAACTGTAAGCTTTTTATTTTTTTTTTCCTTTTCATTTTTTTAAATCAATTTTATTGATACATACATATTAATAAAGCATACAGTTCATCCAAAGTGTACAATCAATGGTACAATCAGTGGAGAACTGTAAGCTTTTAACCTCATAAATCCCCAATATAAAAGCCAACCCATTTCTGGTATATTGCTCCCAGCAGCTTCTAGCAAACTAAAACACTACTCTGTTTAAATAAAGCTATAATAGCTTTACTTACAGCTTGAACCTTTTGTGTGTGTGCACACACGTGTGCGAGAGCATGTGTGTTTCAGGAACCACTTTAGTTTGGAATGCTATTGGCTACAATGACCTAATTCTTGGCTGACGTCAGCTTATTAAACAAAAAACAACAACGATAAAAAAATTACAAGAAATCCAGAGGTAGATGGTGGCTGGCATTGTATCGGTTACTTAACATCAGGATCAGAGCCTCTGGGATTCTTTTGGCCTTCTCTTCGTGGCTGCAGGGTGGCTCCCCCAGTTCTGGGGTATCGAGTCTGTGTTCAAACCAGGAAGCAGAGAGCAGGCCAAAAAAGAAGATGGGTCACAGTGGGGATGATGACCCCTGGAGTTATTCATTGGTACAGCCCTGGGGCTGGGAGACTTCTGCCTCTATCTCATCGGCTAGGACTGTGTCACATGGGCCCTTCCTGCAAAGGAGGCTAGAATATCAAAGTATCTAGCTTTCAAAGTCTCTGTGGTTGATGTTGGCGAGGAAGAAGAGGGTTGGAAGTGGGTATTGGGTGAGTCATCTTCTTTGCCAACATAACCTCTTGAATTCATGTTTAAACTCATGTATTTTTAATTGATTTGATAAATCATTATTGGTCTCTGCTATCACATATTCAGGATGTTTCCACGAGTTATATGTTTTTAGTTTCCCTTAGCAGCGTGGAACTACATTTTTATGCATTTTTTAAAAGATTTATTTGTTTATTTCTCCCCCCTGCCCCTTGTTGTTTTGTGCTCTCTGCCTGCTCTCTGTGTGTTCTTCTGTGTCTGCTTGGCTTCTCTTTAGGTGGCACCGGGAACTGATCCTGGGACCTTCTGGAGTGGAGAGAGGTGCTCAATCTCTTGTGCCACCTCAGCTCCCTGGTCTGCTGC
The DNA here is from genome assembly GCA_026826555.1 of Tolypeutes matacus. Taxonomy (NCBI): domain Eukaryota; kingdom Metazoa; phylum Chordata; class Mammalia; order Cingulata; family Chlamyphoridae; genus Tolypeutes; species Tolypeutes matacus. The sequence goes on along the minus strand of JAKSZT010053860.1, from coordinate 2,736,392 downwards.
ATCTCTTATTGTCTTTCCTCTGTGTCTCTTTTCGTTGCGTCATCTTGCTGCGTCAGCTCTCCACATGGGCCAGCTTTCCGTGTGGGCCAGTGCTCCTGTGCGGACTAGCACTCCTGCACAGGCCAGCACTCTGCATGGGCCAGCACTCCGTGTGGGCCAGCTTGCTGTGCAGGCCAGCTTGCCTTTCACCAGGAGGCCCCGGGAATTGAACCCTGGACCTCCTATATGGTAGACAGGCACCCAATCGCTTGAGCCACCTCCGCTTCCCTGCATTTTTTTAATTGAGCATAATCAGGCCTTATAGCCCATTAGTTAAATGAAGACAAGTCAGTTAAGGCAGGGGACCACAAAAATCATTACTGCCTTAAATGATTTACTTTAACTTTAAATATATAAGTTATGTTCATGTTCTAGTCATTGGATTTAAGACAGATATCGTGGAGTATTGCTGATTGCAGTTACACATAGCTCATGTTTCTTGCATAGCCCATAGTGAAGTGAGAATTTAAAAATATGTGGGAATCATTTAGGGTACAGAATCTGCCTTTTCCCTCAATCTCCTACCTTGCTAATACCTAAGTAATTACAACAATAAATATAAGTGGCAGGGGTCGGATGTGGCTCAACTGGTTGGGCGTCCGTCTCCCATATGGAGAGACCCGGGTTCGATCCCCGGGACCTCCCGGTAAAAAAAATAAAAATAAAAATAAAATAAATAAATATAAGTGGCAGTGATGGGTTTGAGAATAAACATTTTGGTAAGCATCTGTCTCAACAGATGGAGACAGAAGTGTGTGGACACACGAGAAAGCAGGTGAGTTAATCCCTAGAGTTGACTGAGTGGTAGTTAAAGAGAGGCTTTGCCATTCATTGTTCCTAGGCCCTGGGATATTTGCTGTTGCTCTGATGCCCTTTCCTGTGAAGCCGTGGGCTCAAAACCATGAGAGGTGATTACTCTGTGCTTTATTTCAGGTTTTCCAACCTTGGTCTGGATAATTTTTTTGTTGAGGAAGGTCGCCCTGTGTATCATAGGATGTTTAGTAACATCTCTAGCCTCTACCCGCTAAATGCAAGTAGCATGCCCCGGGTCATACTATCAAAAATATTTCCAGACAGTGTCAAATTCCTCTGGAGGGGGGGCAAAGTCATCCCCTCTTCCCCCATTGAGAACCAGTGCCTTATTTGCATAAATGATTCAGTTAGAAAATGGCAACTGGAAGGTTTGAGTGCATCTCTTGAACCTCAGAAGAAGAATGGAAACTTCTACAATGTATCTGTTGGTATTCCCATCAGAGCCATGTTACTGAGTAGAGTGCAACTGTTGGCTTCACAATTATTAGGTTAGAGTCTCATGAGGCCCTGGACATTAAGAAGAGCCTAGATGAATTCCAGATCTTGCCTTTTCTAAGAGGACTGCTTCCTTCCTCTTCCTGTTACTGACCCATAAGCAAGAAAATTTATTTATTCTTAGTCCATGTGGCTGTGAATTAGCAAATCTGGTTTGGCAATACCTTCGCAAAACCTGCTTCCAGGTGCCGGGATAACGTGTTATATATTATATCACATTGCTATTCCTATTTTGGCACATAAATATGTAGTTCGATATGCAGCATTACATATGTTATAAAATCACTTATACCAACTTTAATAAAAGGATAGCGTTTGCAAATGATTCAAAAATATTTTTATAAATACACAAACCTATACAAAATTATAAAGGACAGTATACTTGACTCTCATGTAGCCAATCCCCCAACAAGAACAGTGATCAGCTCAGTGGGCAATCATGTTTCATCTCCAACTCCCCAACGACTCATGCATTCAGATGTTTTGTTCCCCCACTGTTAAATGTGAGAGACATCTGAGGAAAGAGCCTCTGCAAAAGATAAAAATCAAAGAGAAAAGAATAACTTGGAAGAAACAGAGACTATGAAGAAAGAATAAAGCATTCCTCACCCTCCCAGAAAGAGAAATAAAAAACCTCATTAAGATCCTCAGAGAAATAAGAGATTTTATAGCTATCAACAGAAATATATTATTCTTAGGGAATGAAAAAAAAAAAACCAGAAAGACTAACCAGAGAAGAAAGAACTCTTACAAATTAAAATGTGATCACTGAAATCAAAAAAAAAAAGACCTTCCTGTAAGAGCTTGGAAGATAGTTAAGTAACTTTCAGAAAGCAGACAGATGCAAAAAGAGGAAAGAAAAAAATGAGATTAAGAGGGTCAGTTTAGCACACCCACCTGCCAAATAATAGGTGTTCCAGAAAGAACAGAGCAAACGGAAGAGAAGAAATCATCAAAGACATAATTCAAGAAAATATCCCAGGACTGAAGGATGTAAGTTTCCAGATAGAAAGTACCCAGCACAATGGATGAAAATAGACCCACAACAAAGCAAGCCATTGTGAACTTTCGGAACCCTGGGGACAAAGTGAAGACCCCAAAAGTTTCTAGGGACAAAAAGCAGGTCCTTTGTAAAGAATCAGGAATCAGACTGTCTTCAGACTTATCCATAGCAACATTAGAAACTAGATGGCATTTGAGCACTACTTTCAAAATTCTGAAGGAAGAAAATTGTCAACCTAGAATTCTATACCCAGAAATACAGAATTTTTCAGACATGTGAGTACCAAAAAATTAGCTTCTATTTTCTCTTTCTCAAGCTACTGGAGGATGCCTGCCAGCAAAACAAGGAAGTACACCAAGAAAGAGGATCCTGAAAATGGGAAATCTAGTGCAGGACAGGAGATCCCTAGATGGCAGCTGTGTGTAGGCAGAAAGATAAACCAGATTAAACAGCTCTGGGAAGGATGTCTGCAGAACAGTGAAATGGATATTATACTTGAGGCCTCTGAAATCATGAGGAGATTTAGATTGTTTGCAAAGTGTTTAGGGTTGAATTGTCATTCAGTACTTAGAAAACGTTTTGCAGATACACAGATTAACTCCAGGGAAAACAAAAAATTGTGTGTGAAAGGAAAAATTTAAACTTTGGTTTAAGTTTACTGCGTGGCTCAGGTGGGAACAGCATTTATATAGTTAAAATGTGACGCTAAGTATTTGGTTTGAATATCAGTCTATATTGGGATGATGGTAGGATGGGAAAAGTGCTCACAAGAGGAGGGATGGGGGAGGAAAACAGTTAAATACTCAATTTCCATTGTGGGAACTCAACACATGATGCTAAACATGAAAAATCAAAACATAGTAATACAAGCATAGTAGCTAGAGACTTGGAAATAAATATCAAAAAACCATTTAAGGAATTGAAATTGATCGCCTCTGGGCTATTTGTTATAAACAATCTGCATATATACTGTTGATAAAAATAAAAAACACTAAAACTTAATACAATACTGTACAGAAAAGAGTTGACACAGCAGGTCGGAGACTGCTTTTCTTAGAAGGCCTACTACTTGCAAGGTTGGCACTTGGCTGGTATCTGTGAATTTGGATTTTGCAAAGTTTCCCACTGTTCCTTGATAAGAATGGTTCACTTTGTCTAAACTGATTGTATAAACAATGTGGTTTATGCTGAACACGTGCTTTCCTTCTGGGAGTCTAGAATTTTGGTACCTGCTAGGAAGAGGGTGCCTACGTGACCAGGGCCCCATAAAAACCCTGACATTGAGTCTCTAATGAGATTCCCTGGTGGACAATAGTTTACATGTGTTGTCATCATTCAGTGCTGGAGGAATTAAGCACGTCTGGAGAGGATGCTTAGAAGCTTCCGCCTGGTTTCCTCCAGTCCTGGCCCTGTGTCCCTTTTCATTCTGCATTTTGCTTTGTATCCCTTCACTATAGTAAATATTAGCTGTGAGACAATTCTGTGCTGAAGTCCTGTGAGTCCTTCTAGCAAATCATCAAACCCGGGCAGAGTCTCGGAAACTCTCCCCCTGACAAGCCGCAAATATACTTTAATATTTATTAATGGGATCTTTTTTTTTTTTCTAGCGTGGAGATTGGTGAAAGCGTGAGAGGTGAAGATGTCTACATCATCCAGAGTGGCTGTGGCGAGATTAATGACAACCTGATGGAACTCCTCATCATGATCAACGCCTGCAAAATTGCATCGTCATCCAGGGTGACTGCAGTCATCCCGTGTTTTCCGTATGCCCGGCAAGATAAAAAGGACAAGGTAGGAGGTGTGTCCTGTTCAAAAAACCTGTCCTGTCTGGGTTAAGGTCTAAATTTTTCTCTCACATGTTGTCTCAATCAGAATGTCTAGGAATGTTTGATTTCTATCTTAATGATAAAGTAAATCAACATTTTCACCTTGTCTTTTTCAATGATTTGTCTTTGAAACAGCTATAAGGTTAAGTTAATAGTTGCATAAACAGAAACATCAAGCAGATCTGTTGTTTTTGCCAAAAAAACCCACAAAAACATGTTTTTGCAGATATTAAAATACCATTATCTGGGAGTAGATGTGGCTCAAGCAGTTGGGCACCTGCTTCCCACATGGGAGGTCCCAGGTTTGGTTCCCGGTGCCTCCTAGGGAAAACAGAAATAAACAAGCAAAAACAAGTGTGGGAACAAGCTCAGGGGATCCGGTGTGGGCGCTGGCTTTCCACATGCAAGGTCCAAGGTTCATTTTCCGGCCCCTGGTACCTCAAAAATATATATACCATTATTGTCCTTCTGGTGATGGAACTGTTGTGTATCTTTTTTTTTTTTTTTTTTTTTTAAATTTATTTATTCATTTATCCCCCCCTTGCTGCCTGTGCTCGCTGAGTCAGCTAACCACGCCGTGCGGGCGGGCCTGCCCTCACCAGGAGGCCCCGGGAACCGAACCCGGGGCCTCCCATATGGTAAACGGGAGCCCCACTGATTGAGCCACAGCCGCCTCCCTGTTGTGTATCTTTGACCATAGTGGTGAATACACAAACCTACACATGTGATAAAATTGCATAGAACTCCCCCCCACACACACACACCAATAAGTACAAGTAAAACTGAGGAACTCTGAGTAAGATCAGTGGATCGTATTGATGTCAGTGTCCTGGTTGTGACCTTATACTATTGTTTTGCAAGATGTTACCGTTGGGGGAAACTGGGTAGAAGGTACATGAGGTCTCTTGGTATTATTTCTTTTTTTTTTTTAACTTTATTTTGTACATTTAATAATTGAAAACATAAACAATTAAAAACGAAAAAGTAAACACAGATGAATAAATATATATATTTCTCAATTAAATGTAATGGATACATGTAAATTTTTTTCTTTTTTAATCAAACAATATATTACACAATATATTTGGTTCATACTAATGCATTCATACAGTATTTGTCCTTTTGTGTCTGGCTTGCTTCACTCAACAGAATGTCCTCCAGGTTCATCCATGTTGCCATATGCTCTGTGACTTCATTTCTTCTTACAGCTGCATAATATTCCATCATGTGAATAGACCACAGTTTGTTTATCCATTCATCTGTTAATGGACACCTGGGTTGTTTCCAGCTTTTGGCAATGGTGAATAATGTGGCTATGAACATCAGTGTGCAGATGTCTGTTCGTGTCACTGCTCTCAGTTCTTCTGGGTATATACCCAGTAGTGGTATTGCAGGTCACATGGCAAGTCTATATTCAACTTCTTTAGGAACTGCCCAACAGTCCTCCATAGTGGTTGTACCATCCTGCATTCCCACCAACAGTGAAGAAGTGTTCCTATCTCTCCACATCCTCTCCAACACTTGTAGTTCTCTGTCTTTTTAATAGTGGCCATTCTGATAGGTGTGACATGATATCTCATTGTAGTTTTGATTTGCATTTCCCTAATCATGAGTGATGTTGAGCATTTCTTCATGTGTTTTTTTGCCATTTGTATTTCTTCTTCGGAGAAATGTCTATTCAAGTCTTTGGCCCATTTTTTAATTAGGTCATTTGTCTTTTTATTGTTGAGTTGTAACATCTCTTTATATATCCTGGATATTAAACCCTTATCAGATATGTGATTTCCAAATATTTTTTCCCATTGAGTTGGCTGCCTTTTCTCCCTTCTGACAAAGTCCTGTGAGGTGCAAAAGTGTTTAATTTTGAGGAGGTCCCATTTATCTACTTTTTCTTTTGTTGTGTGTGCTTTGGATGTGAGGTCCAAGAAACCACCACCTACTACAAGGTCTTGAAGATGTTTCCTTACATTTTCTTTTAGTAGTTTTATGGTCCTGGCTTTTATATTTAGATCTTTGATCCATTTTGAGTTGATTCTTGTATAGGGGGTGAGATAGGGGTCCTCTTTCATTCTTTTGGTTATAGATATCCAATTCTCCCAACACCATTTGTTGAAGAGACTGTTTTTTCCCATCAGCGTGGGCTTGGTAGGTTTGTCAAAAACCAGTTGACTGTATAGGTGAGGGTATATTTCTGGATTCTCAATTCTATTCCACTGATAGATATATCTATCTTTATGCCAGTACCATGCTGTTTTGACCACTGTAGCTTTGTAATATGTTTCAAGGTCAGGCAGTGAAATTCCTCCCACATTGCTCTTCTTTTTTAGAATACTTTTGGCTATTCGGGTGCACTTACCCTTCCAGATGAATTTGGTAATTGCCTTCTCTAATTCTGTAAAGTAAGCTGTTGGGATTTTGATTGGTATTGCATTGAATCTATAAATCAGTTTGGGCAAGATTGACATCTTCACGATATTTATTCTTCCAATCCATGAACACGGAATGTCTTTCCATTTGTTTAGGTCTTTTTAAATTTCTTTTAGCATTGTTTTGTAGTTTTCTGCATATAGGTCCTGTACTTCCTTGGTTAAATTAACTCCTAGGTATTTGAGTCTTTTTGTTGCTATTGAAAATGGAATTTTCCTCCTGATTTCCTCCTCAGATTGTTCAGTACTAGTGTACAAAAACATTACTGATTTTTGCGTGTTGATCTTATATCCTGCCACTTTGCCAAACTCATTTATTAGTTCAAGTAGCTTTGTTGTGGATACTTCAGGATTTTCTAAATACAGGATCATGTCATCCGCAAACAGTGAGAGTTTTACTTCCTCTTTTCCTATTTGGACGCCTTTAATTTTTTTGTCTTGTCTAATTGCCCTAGCTAGAACTTCTAGTACAATGTTGAATAACAATGGTGACAGTGGGCATCCTTGTCTTGTTCCTGATCTTAGGGGGAAAGGTTTCAACCTTTCCCCATTGAGTATGATGTTGGCTGTGGGTTTTTCATATATGCCTTTTATCATATTGAGGAATTTTCCTTTTATTCCTATCTTTTGAAGTATTTTTATCAAAAAAGGATGTTGGATTTTGTCGAATGCCTTTTCTGCATCTATTGAGATGATCATGTGTTTCTTTTCCTTCAATTTGTTAATGTGGTGTATTACATTGATTGATTTTCTTATGTTGAACCAGCCTTGCATACCAAGAATAAATCCCACTTGGTCGTGATGTATAAGTCTTTTGATATGCTGTTGGATTCGATTTGCAAGTATTTTGTTGAGAATTTTTGCATCTATGTTCATGAGAGAGATTGGTCTGTAATTTTCTTTTCTTGTGGAGTCTTTATCTGGCTTTGGTATTAGGATGATGTTGGCTTCATAAAATGTGTTGGGTAATTTTCCCTCCTCTTCAATTTTTTGGAAGAGTTTAAACAGGATTGGTGTTAATTCTTTTAGAAATGCTTGGTAGAATTCACCTGTGAAGCCATCTGGTCCTGGACTTTTCTTTGCTGGGAGATTTTTGATGACAGATTCAATCTCCTTAATTGTGATTGGTTTGTTAAGTTCTTGTATTTCTTGTTGTGTCAGTGTAGGTTGGTTATGAGTTTCAAAGAAATTTGTCCATTTCATCCAGGTTGTCTAGTTTGTTGGCATATAGTTTCTCATAATATCCTCTTATGATTCTTTTTATTTCTGTGAGGTCATTTGTAATTTCCCCCCTTTCATTTCTGATTGTATTTATTTGCATCTTCTCTCTTTTTTTCTTTGTTAGTCTAGCGAGGGGTTTGTCAATTTTATTGATCTTCTCAAAGAACCAGCTTTTGGTTTTGTTGATTTTCTCTATTGCTTTTCTGTTCTCATTTTCATTTATTTCTGCTCTCATCTTTATTATTTCTTTCCTTCTTTTTGCTTTGGGATTGGTTTGCTGTTCTTTTTCTACTTTCTCAAGTTGTTCAGTTAAATCTTTGAGTTTAGCTCTTTCTTGTTTCTTAATATAGGCATTTAGGGCTATAAATTTCCCTCTCAAGACTGCCTTTGCTGTATCCCATAAGTTTTGATATGTTGTGTTCTCATTTTCATTTGTCTCAATATATTTACTGATTTCACTTGCAATTTCTTCTTTGACCCACTGAATATTTAGGAGTGTGTTGTTCAGTCTCCACACATTTGCAAATTTACTTTTTTCCTGTCTGTTATTGATTTCTAGTTTCATTCCATTATGATCTGAGAAGGTACTTTGTATAATTTCAATCTTTTTATATTTATTGAGAGCTGTATTGTGACCTAACATGTGGTCTATCCTGGAGAAAGATCCATGGGCACTTGAGAAGAATGTATAACCCGCTGAGTTTGGATGCAGTGTTCTGTATATGTCTGTTAGGTCTAACTTGTTTATCATATTGTTCAAGTTCTCTGTTTCCTTGTTCATCTTCTGTCTAGTTGTTCTATCTAATGATGTGAGAGGGGTATTGAAGTCTCTGACGATTATTGTAGAAATGTCTATTTCTCCCTTCAGTTTTGCCAGAGTTTATCTCATATATTTTGGGGCACCCTGGTTAGGTGCATAGATATTTATGACTGTTATATCTTCCTGGAGGATCATCCCTTTTATTAATATATAATGGCCTTCCGCATCTCTTATCACTTTTTTGCATTTGAAGTCTGTTTTTTCTGATATTAGTATAGCTACCCCTGCTCTTTTCTGTTTACTATTCGCATGGAATATCTTTTTCCAACCTTTTACTTTCAGCTGGCTTGTATCCTTGTGTCTGAGGTGAGTTTCTTGTAAGCAGCATATGGATGGCTCATGTTTTTTATCCATTCTGTCAGCCTGTATCTTTTGATTGGGGAACTTAATCCATTCACATTCAATGATATTACTGAAAATGCACTATTTATTTCCTCCATTTTATTCTTTGGTTTTCATATGTCATCTTATTTTTGTCTCTCTTTTTACTCTTTTGGTTATCCTTTCTGCTTTTCTTTCTTCTATACTCTCCTCCAAGCCTCTCTCTCCTGTCTTTTTCTTTCAGGTTCTAAGGCTTCCTTTAATATTTCCTGCAAAGGTGGATTCTTTTTTGCAAACTCTCTTAGTTTCTGTTTGTTTGTGAATACTTTATATTCACCTTCATATTTGAAGGACAGTTTTGCTGGATAAAGAATTCTCAGCTGGCAGTTTTTCTCTTTCAGTTTCCTAATTGTATCATACCACTGTCTTCTCGCCTCCATGGTTTCTGAAGAGAAATCTGCACTAAGTCTTACTGGACGTCCTTTGTACGTGATCGTTTGCTTCTCTCTTGCTGCTTTGAGAATTTTCTCTTTATCTTTTACATTTGACATTCTGAATAATATGTGTCTTGGCGTAGGTCTATTTGGATTTATTCTTATTGGGGTACGGTGTGCTTCTTGGACATGTAAGTTCATTTCTTTCGTGAGAGTTGGGAAATTTTCAGCTATTATTTCCTCAAATACTCTTTCTGCCCCTTTTCCTTTCTCTTCTCCTTCTGGAACTCCCATGACACGTATGTTGTTGCGTTTTGTGTTGTCATTCAACTCTCTGAGCCCCTGCTCAATTATTTCCATTCTTTTCTCTCTGTTCTTTTCTCTCTTCAATTTTAGCTGCTCTGTCTTCAGTATCACTTATTCTTTCTTCTATCATTTCGAGTCTGCTGTTGTATGCTTCAAATGTATTTTTGACTTCACCTATTGTATCTTTCATTCCCATGAACTCTGTTACTTTTCTGTTTAGGATTTCAAATTCTTCTTTGCGTTCGCTCAATGACTTCTTGATGTCATTGATCTCTTTAACTATATTCTCTTTCATCTCATTAATTTGATTTTGGAAATGTGTGCTCATCTCACTGACTAGTTCTCTCAAATTCTGCATCTCTTCTGGGACTTTGCTATATTCCTTTTCTTGGGCCATGTCTTCTATTTTCTTAGTATGGCTCGTAATTTTTTGCTGGTGCTTAGGCATCTGGTTAGTTTGTATTTTACTTAGATGCTCTATCTCTATCTCTTTAATGGGGTTTTAGTGGCAGGAGGCTGTGAGTTACCACAGCTCTTTGATTTTTGGCTCAACCTTGATTGTTAGGATTGTTCTGCTGGTTGTTCAAAACTGGGCACTGGACCCAGTAATTGGTTGTAGAGTCGTTTCCTAGGGCCTTGGGCAGGGAGGCTATAGAGGCCAGGAAATGCCTCTCTTACTAATTAATTTTCTTATGTGCACTTCCTTGGTCTGCCAGGAGATGGCGCTTGTTGGCAACTCTGAATTCAATGCCTGGTCGGAGCGTATTTGTTGTGACACAGGCCAGATCAATGTGATAGAGCTTCCTGTCTGGGGGCTAAGAGCCCTGTGATTCAAACTTTCTGAGGCAGTTATCCAGACTTCTCTCGTAGCGCCCCCCTTTTCCCAGCTAGGAAATATTTCCACTCCCTTCTGAATCCTCAACAATCAGTCCGGTTCTGTTGTCGCGATTTCCCTCTTCTGTCCCTCTCTCCTCTGGGTGGTGTGCAGCCTTCACCTGCTGTTCTAAACCCTAGAAGATCTTTTTCGGGGCTGTTTCAGCTTGTCCTCTAGCTATTTTTCTGGAGAAGAGATTCCCGTGTCTTACTAGTCCGCCATCTTTCTGGAAGTATCTGTATTATTTCTTAAAACTACATGTGGGGGTCGGATGTGGCTCAACTGGTTGGGCGTCCATCTCCCATGTGGAGGGACCCGGGTTCGATCCCCGGAACCTCCCGGTAAAAAAAAAAAAGGGAAAAAAGAAAAACTATATGTGAATCTCTAATTATTTCAAAATAAAAAGTATAACTTGCAAAATACCATGACTTTGAACCTTTAAAGAAGAATGAGGTTAATATTGCTGAATTATTCGTTTAGCAACATTGGCATTTTAGAAGGCTCTGTGAGTCTCTAGAAGACATTGAAGAAGATGTGGTCTTTGCCTTCAGGGTAAATCAGAGAAGTTGGAGTTCAAGGGGCACTCTAAAGGGGATAAACTCTAAGCCATTATTTCTGCTAGATAGCTTATGAACAGATATTCAGTCCAGTTCTGCATGAATCCTTCCAGTTTACAAGCTGCACTGCTGTTTTGTGACGTGGTAACTAATTGTGAGAAAGGTCTTCCCTAGCATGCCTCCATTTACCTCCCTAGTTAATTTTCTAAAACAACACACAAGATCCCCTCGGCTCGGAATAAAAACCCTTTGTAAATTGGAATCCATATACCAAGAGCTCCCTAAATTTTCAATCCCAGCTTCTTCGGGTGTGACAACTGAATTTCATGTAATTGACATGACATTTTAGTCTTTCGACTTTTTTCTGCCCACTCTTTAAAAATGTGAAAACTTCCTGGCTCATGAGCAGCACAACAAGCCACTGGCTGGATCTGGCCCACAGGTTGTAGTTTGCTGGTGCCTGGATGGGCGCACTGATGGGTCTTTTGTGGGTGTGTGGCTGTCACTTAGCGTCTTAACTCTAGCTTGTAGGCAGGTACAACCTCAGGGCACACCTACTGCTGTGAAGCCAGGTCCTCCCTGCTGGCTCTGCATTTTTTTCTACTCTAAACTTGATTTGAAAGTTGCATTTGTAATTTTAACTGCAAAATTTCAACCTCATTATTTTGTCCTATCCATAGAGTCCCTTGTCTTAGTGCTCCCTCCCATCTGTGCATTACTACAGGATCATTTAGCATCTGGATCCTTGTCCATGCCGTAAAGGAGCTAAGCTTCTACTGCTGCTGCGGTTCCACGTGGCAAGAAGTTTAATCCATTCTCACACTAGAACCATATTCATCACCAATAGGATTTCCATTTCGTATTTAGCTCTAAGATATGTGATATACAGAGTTACCTAACCATGTATCTTCCTCAGTAAATTATTCCTTTTATCATTATATGGCCCTTTTGCCCACTGTTTAGTTCTGCTTCGACTGATACTAATCTTGAGTCACCTACATTTTTTGTATTCAGTTTGCACTTACCTCTTGTTCCAGGGCTGTATTTTCATACTTTGTTCTTCTTTTTATCCATAACAAAGTCTTTGTTGTATAGAGAAACGAGCACCGTCTGTCTGCCGCCCTTGCCTGGGTCACTCTCTCAAACTGCAGGGGGTGTGACGGCCCTGCAAGCCTCTGTCCTTGAAATGACAGCAGTGCCCCTGGCCACTACGCTAACAAGAAGAGCCCTGCAGATTTCTTAACAACCCACTGGGTTTAACCATTCTGTGGAACCATGTGGTCTGACGGGCTCTTGACACGTTTTTCGATTTTAGCCATTTCAAGTGTGTTTCTTTCTCTTCCTTTTGACCTTTCTCTAAACACACTTTAAGTGTGTTTCTTGGTAACAACATGGTAGCTATTTTTACTTTTTTAACCCAACCAGACAAATCCACAACTTTCTGAACTGAACTGCTGAAGATTTACATTGGTAGGCAAGGATGCGGGAACCTTCGCGAGCCTGCGTGGCGTAGGGAATCCTGAGTTAGGAAGTCACGTGTGGTTTCTTGTTAGAGAAAACTGAACAAAGAGGGAGTCGTAAGGGGGAGTCTTCGTTTCCTCTGGCTGCTTTAACAAATTACCACAGACCGGGTGGTTTAACACAACAGAAATTGATCCTCCTGCAATTCTGGAGGCCCGAAGTCCGAAATCAAAGCTTCCCAGGGCTGCTCTGTTCCAGGGTAGAAGCCTTTCCTGGCCTCTCCCAGCTTCTGGTGGCTGCTGGCGTGCCTTGGCTTGCAGCTGCATGGCTCCGTTCCCTGCACCCGTGTTCAGGTGGCTTTCTCTTCTGTGTGTCAGGGCTCTCTTACGAGGATCCAGGCACTCAGGGCCCACCCAGGTGTCCAGGATCATCTCCCCATCTCAAGACCCTTAATTTAATCACATCTGCAAAGACTTTTTCCCAAGTAAGGCAGCATTTACAGGTGCCAGGGATTAGGACCTGACAGCTATGGGGCCACCATTCAGCTTGCCCCAGGGGACCTTAAAGGAGGCCATCGATGTGTTAGTGAGTATTTTAAGGTCCCTTTTCAAGCTTTTAGATGGTATTGTTATATTGTTTATCATCCCAGCTAGGACACTTGAGAGTGAAAGGGGGCTCTGTGAATAACAAGTGTCACCCAGACTGTAGCTATGGGAATGACCTTGGAGGTGGCCAAGATGTGTAGAATACTATTATTTCTGGCATGTCTCTGTAGTCAGTGAGGCTTGTAATATCGTAAGGACACAACTTCATTCATTCACCAAACTTGTTGAAAGGGACATTCTTAATTTTGTCTATTATTTGAGGTCTGCCTTTGTTTTAAATTCCTGGTAATAATTTTTCCAACTATTATTTCTCCTCTTTAATCAAGTGGCTTGGCTTCATACCAGAAAACTGTACTTAGGGCTAACCAAGGCATTTAGAATGCGCTCAGGAGAAATGGCCTGAGCCTGTTGGCACGCTTCATTTCTTAGACAAGCACCACCATTTCCCAGTCAGGATAAATGAGGAGGAAACCAATAGTGATTTGGGAAACTGTGCTCCTGCCACTTTTTGCGACACCTGAGTAGGCTGAAGGCCAAGCAGTATTTGAGTGCGACGGGAAGTTGTGGGCCACATTTGATCTCTGAGCCTGGAAGAAAAATTCTCCTGGTCTACAAGAGGGGCTCTGGGCAGCCCTCTTGAACTCTCTATTGTCCTTTTTCCTTCTTTTGACTGCATTGCCTGTTTCCTCTAACGCACAATGAAATGTTCATTCTGTGTAATTGCTCTACTTTGGCCACAAAGAAGCCCAGAAAAAGCTAGAGCCTTTTAATCACATGCAAAGCTGGCTTTATTTTCTTTTGTCTTACTGCTTCTTTTTCAGCAAGCTCTGCACATATGTAAGTCGTTATCTCTGCTATTTTATTTGTATGTGCAAGAAACCAGGGGCGAGTTCTGACAATAAAGGAACAGTTTCATTTACTAGAACACATCAGTGCAGTGTGACATGAACGTGGAAAAACGATGTGGACATAATGTTAACCGTAAAAGATGTGGTGTACAAGTGCTCTAGGTTCTGTGATTGCAGCTTTGGAACCAAATGGACTCGGGTTGGAATTCCAGCTCTGCTATTTACAATTTGTCCTTTGTAAAGGTTACTTAAACTCTCTTTAGTTTTCTTATCTGGAAAATTAAGGACAGTATTAGCTACTATTTATAAAATATCTAGCATATAATATAGGAGTGGGCAAACTTTTTCTGAAAAGAGCCAGATGTTAAATAGATTAGGCTTTGTAGACCAGTCTGACTTTGCAGCTACTCAGTTCGGCCGTTTGGGTGTAGATGCCCCCAGAGCCCATGTGGAAATGAATGGGCATGGCTGGGTGCCAATCAATCTTCATTTATGGACACTGAAATCTGAATTTCAGATACTTTTCATGTCACAAACCTTTCTTCTTTTGATTGCTTTTCAACCATTTAAAACGTAAAGCCATCCTTAGCTTGCAAGTCATACAAAAACAGGTGGTGGGCGGGATTTGGCCATAGTTTGCCGACCCCTGACAGAGTAGACAGGCCATAATTGCTAATTCCCTTCCCTGGTAAAAACAGTGCTGTGGGCAAGGCTGGAAAGAATTATTTTTGAAGGGAGTAGAGGACTGGTACCTTTGGGATTTATTTTCTTCTTTCAAAATAATTTTCAATGTTATGTTTTTTTTCCAATGATAAAGGTTTGGTATTGCTTTTTTGTTTTAAACGTGAGATATTAAGGACCGTTGTCCTGAATGGATTTCTATGATCTTGTGATTTTTTTTTTAAAGCTTGCCAGATGTATCCTTTTAGTAGGGAGATGTTTGACACATTAAAGGAATCTGGAATATCCTCAGTGTCTTTCTCATGATTGGGATGTCATGCAAAACGTTTGCCCTTTCGACGATTTCCTTAGGGGAGTCTAACGTTTTGTTTTTACCTGCTGTACTTTGGTTCTATCTTTGTTGAAATGCACCAGTTTTACTCTATAGGCTATAAAAGTCAATTAACTTGTCACTCACTCTCTACAAGATTCATTTGGGTGTTGAGCCAAGCTAGGCAGCACCATACAGGAACCCAGTTTGTAAACAAGGTCTGCAGAAGGAAACCAGAAAGTACGAATTTAGAAATTGCCCCTGTACTTTGGGTCCCAGAAGCAAGAAATGCTCTATGCCAGTGAGGAGAGCTGAGAAGGGAGGGATCTTTGTGGCAGTTGTAAAATTACATGAAGAGCCTGAAACGCATGAGCCTCATGAATCAGATTCTATTACGAAGAAGTTGCAGAGGCCAATTTGTTCTTTTTATTCCCCTTGAACTTTAACTCAAGTCAGTCAGTGAGGCCAGTGACCAAACCTTAGAAACTTGGTGATGTAGAGATCCTCTTACTAAATATTTATTGAAGAACTATCATATGCATGCTATAGAGCTGTGGGCTGCAGAGGTTATGTGAAAACCAACAAAACCAAGTCTTTGCCCTTGAGAAATGGAGGTCTAGTTGTGAACATATATCTTCTTACATCGATTTTTCAGCAGGCATCACAGGGCAATCCCAAAAAGTAGGGGCCGAAAGATTAGCTAATGCTGTGTCACTTTAGCGGGGAGAAGTGATTTCTCTCTGGAGTTCTCAGAGTACCTTAAACTTGGGAGATCTGAACCAGAGCCAGAAGGACAAACACCTTGGGTCATCAGAACTGGGGTTGGAGTACGGACGAGGCTTGCAGGTGGGTGGGGGTACATTCAGAGGTGGCAAGGCTTCAGGTCTTCTCTAGAAGAGGGGGGAGCCTGCCCAGTGTTGACTGCAAGGAGGATCCCAGTAGGCTGGAGCCAGGCAGGCCCCAGGGCTTTGAATAGTGGTAGAGCAGAGAAAATGCAGTTTTATGCCAAAGGTACCGTGGGATGGAGAACAGAGGAGTTCCATGATGAAAAACAGGAGTTATACAATTTGGCTCCTAGAGTAAATTGAAAAGTTTTAAATATATATTAGAAAAATATTGCTCCATAATCTCAGTTCCTAGAAACATCTACTGTTAACATTTTGGCATCTTTCCTCTTATTCTTTCCTTGTGTGTTGAGATATATATATACGTTTTTGGATTGCCTATGTCTATTTAACTGCTTACTTGGTATGTGTTGGTCTGCCCAGTGTCAGCCACGTTGTCTGGGGAGAGTGGGTGGTCAGTAGGTATTTGATGACTAGAAATGGAACAAAAAGATCTCTTTTGTTATTGCAATGTGTGTGATTTTCCTTTGCATGCTTTATTGGTATTTCCTTGTAGTTTATCTTTCTCACGTGCATCCAGGTTAATGGAATCTGTGTCCACCTTTTCCCTTTCCTCTCCCTCTTAAAAAATACATACCTTTAATATTTTAGAGCCGTGCCCCGATTTCTGCGAAACTTGTGGCCAATATGCTGTCTGTGGCTGGGGCGGACCACATCATCACCATGGACCTGCACGCCTCTCAGATACAGGTATGGTGATTGCTTTCTTGCTCCTGTCTGTGATCAGGGGCTGAAGGCCAGGGGTTCCAGTCTAACTCTCTCTCAAGGTAAACACTTGGGGAAGAAATGACTCGTATTGGAGTCTGTAGACGACCACTTTCTGGGCTTTGGGGCTTTACTGAACTTGAAAACATCATTTAATGGCAGTGTGCCCTTCTTGCCCCACCTTGCTTCCGATCGGTTTTGGAGGCATGGGAATGGCTTATTGGTCATCAACACAATTTAAATTCCATCTCAACTTCTGGAAGATAATTCAAATGACAGTTTATGTTCCTCTAGCCTCTTCACAACTTAGTTCCTTCATCTGAAAACCAGGCCCAATTATACTGGACCCACTTTGTGGTGTACACTGAACATGCACTATCTGGTTTTTAATGGGTACGTAAGAAATGACGTCTCTTCTTCCCCACTGCTCTATGAAGCCATTCTCCTATTCTTTGCCAATACAGGCGGTCATAAAAAAGAGGAGAAGGCCCAAACAAAACAAAGTAGGCTGAAATACGCTCCTGGAACATATCTGTCGTCGTATTTAATTCCGTTGACTTTAAGAAAAGGGAGTCTCTTAGAAAGGCTTCTTTTGAATAAAACGTTCAGATTTTATTAAATGGGAAGAGATGATCTAAAAAGAAAACCCCTGCCACGGGATGTGCCTTTCTCCCCTTAGGGATTCTTCGACATTCCCGTAGATAACTTATATGCAGAACCCGCAGTGCTGCAGTGGATCCGGGAGAATATCGCCGAGTGGAGGAACTGTATCATCGTCTCCCCCGATGCAGGTGGAGCCAAAAGGTATTGGCGCAGGCTACGCAACACAGATCGCTGGCCTGGAGGTTGATTTGCCCTTTTCCTATGCATTAGAGAAGGAAGTGGGTTTAAGTTACCTAACACTATTTTTGCAAATGATACAGGCTTCACTTCTGGAGCAGATACCTGTCTTAATATTTCATCATTCATGCAAGAGTATATATACACACACATATATATGTGTGTGTGTGTTTTGTTTTCCGCAAAGAATAGGTATTGTTTGTTTGTTTTGGAAAAGTTTTTTTTTTTTTTCTGATCATAAAAGCAATGAGCCTAGTTGGAAAATAACACTTTCAATAACAACACAATTGACTTAGCTAGTCCTTCCTACCACAAACACCTGGAAGTGGCAGCCAAAATAGAACAAAAATTAAAGAAAGAAACCTGTGTATACAGAACACCAAGAAAGAAAGGGAGACATCTGAGGCCAAGGAATAAAGAAGGGGCTGAAAGCCATGCTAGGTGGGGGTGGGTGTCAGACCTGGCAGCTTGGCTCAAATGCCCACAGAGGGCCCTCCATCGAGAAGGAAGAGGAGAGCGAGACCTCTCCACCAGCCAGGGAGAAAGCTGAGAAGCTTGTCTTGTACCTGGGCCTTTGGAGGGAGGAGACAGTACTCACCCATGAGAAAGTGAAACCCAGAGCCTGCCCTGCGTGCAGGAGGATACACAGTGCCCCACGGTGCGGGAATCCCTATGCTGCGAAAGTTGACCTGAAAATTGGCCCTGGCTGCCAAGCCACTTCCCAGGCAGGGTTTCACAACCCCGGCAGCTCGGTAAGCACTCCCTGCTGCAGATGACCCGATGAGCCCAAGTTAGAAAGCAGAGAGGGCACCACCCACCCTGAGCCGGAGTCCGCAGAGAGCAGGCAGCCAATACCTTAGGATGAAAAAGCAAGTTGCTGGACTCTAAATAACTAGAAAAAACACTAAGGAGGGAAAGGGGATTGAAATCTATGTGGTACTCAAAGACTCATGCTTGAGGAACAGGGACTGGCAAATCTAAAGGGCTTTGCAAAGAGAATCAAGGAACAAACAAGCAATCAGAGCACAAGGTGTTCAGAATCAAGGCTCAGGATAACAAGGGAAGGCTGAGTAGAACTTACTGCAGCGGGACTCAAAGGGGCCTTGGAGAACTTGGCAGCTGCTACCTGGGAAGAAAATAAAAGTGGAATGGAGCCCGAATGCCCAGATAGCGCTGCCAGAAGGAAGGGAGATGAGATACCTCTTCCCACCAGCCCATGTACACATGGGCCAAGGGTGGCAAGTGGCCATTAAGCTTTGTGACGTCTTTAAAATGCAGGTGTCCGTCCCTCATTTGGCACCCTCATCCACCCGCAGCCCAGCAGAGGCCCTGGAAGCAAGTTGAAAAGCTTATAAGGAGCCTGAAAAGCTGTCATCAAGCCCCTGCAGGAAAGTGTAGGTCCTGAATCTTAGAAGAGCCCTGGCTTCATTTCCCAGCAGGGTAGAAGACAAGAACGGGGATGCAGCTGGAGGCGAGCCCCAGCAGCGGCAGGAAATGGCCGTTGACAGGAAGGAGACACAAACACATGAAAGAGCGAAGGAGAAACTGAACTTGAAAAGACCCAAGGCAGGCAGCAAAGACCCAAGGCAGGCAGCAGTAGGTTGGAGAGTGGCAACGGGTTATAGCTGATTACAGTGCATGGTGTTCACCCAAATGCCCGCAACCAGGAAGGACGTCGAGGACCGAGCCCTCTGAGTGTCATCTGCTTAAGAAAGCAGGGGAATGCGAAAAACATGTTGGGGTCACTTCTGCTGAAAATGGATGCAGTTTACTTGGAAACGTACTTAAGTTACGTGGTAGAATCTGCACTTAAATAGGACTGCAGTCCATTGGCCTGATTGAAGCTTAGAGGCCAAGAAGGGGATCAAGGAGGACATGAAGATAAGAAGGTGCAACGCTTTTTAAATAACACTTGTATCAAGGCAGAGTACACATACCATACAATTCACCCATTTAGCGTGTGCTGACTAGTCATGTGGTTTTGAGTATAGTCACAGGGTTGTGCAACCATCACCACTAATTCCAGAACATTTTCCTCACCCCAAAAAGAAACCCCATACTCCTCCCCATCCTCCCTTCCTCCCAGCCTTGGGCAACCACTGATCTACTTTGTCTATGGATGTGCCTATTCTGGACAATTCATATCAATGGAATCATACAATACATGGCTTTTTTTGTGCCTGGCATATTTCTTTTTTAACCAGAAAAAAATATTCTTTTGGCAGCTGTTAAGCCAAAAGAGTAATGGATTCCACAAATTTGTGTGGCATTTTTCTTTCCTGTCCCAGTCCCTATTTTGTGTGTGTGTGTGTGTGTGTTCTAAATATATCATACATATTCTTAGCAAAAATTCAGCCAGTACAAAAGGGTGTTGTCCCTCATTCCTTCATTGGAGGCCTCTCTTCTTTCCAGTGTCAGAATTGTTATTCAAATATATAACCCCCTTATTTATTTTACACAAATTGTAATGTGCAGTACATACTTCATTGTGCTTTTTTTCCCCCAGAATTACTATATCTTAGCAATGAGTCCATAGCTGTGCAATATATCTGCTTTATTGTTATTTTTTGCAACTGCATGATACTTGATTGTATGCATATATCATAATTCATTCAGCCAGTTCCCTGTTACCCACGTGTAGACAGAGTCCTTTGGGAATATACTTGCTTTCACATTTTGTATGCAAGGGCAATAGGATAGGTTCCTAGAAGTAGAATCGCCGTGGTATGTGGTATGTCTTCATGTTAATTCATAGGTGGCCGCGGATGAGGCTAAGCGCCCTTCCTTTCTGGCATGTTCTTTTCCTGGAGTGGTCTGTTCCATACCTTTTGCCTGTTCTCTTGGCTGGAGGTCTTCTTGTATTGATGGTTAGGAGTTCTGCACAGACATGAGTTTGGAGCTTTGTTTCTTATGTGTGTTGCAATTTCTTTTCTTTCCCTTTTTTGTACTTTTAGTCTCTTAAGGAGTATTAAAATATTCTTATGTAGTCGTATTTATCTATTCATATTGTGGTTTCTGGGGTTTTGAAGGATTCATCCTTCTCTTACAAGTTCTCTTCTCCCATGATTTCTTATATTTTTAGGGTTGCCTTTTTCTTTTGTAGTGTTCCAATTTTTCTTCCATCTGAAATTTATTTTGGCATAAGTAGTGAAATAAGAATCCAACTCTATTTCTCCCCCAGCCATCTAGTTGTTCAAAAACTAATTATTAAATAATCTTTCTTTTCCCTATAGATTTGAAATACCACCTCTTACTATGTATGAAATTACCCTATCTATTCGCCAACTCCTACTTTTAAAAAATGCAAATAAACTAAGGAGAGTAAACAGCCAAGGTTGAGATGCTGTTTTGTTAGAAACATCCCCACCCACCCCACCCATGCTCCCTCTGCCAGGAAATCCAAGCTTTTTCGGGGCGTACATTTTAGCTTTTTTGCCCTCTCCCTTCCCTTTTCCCAAAGTTTCTGCTACACACCGTCACCATCCTCATATTCTGGAGGAGGCTTTTCCCCAACTGCCAGATCCCCTCGGAACAGCCTTGCAGGTAACTCGTGATACATGTCATTGGTGTTATCCTTGGCTTGTTTGCATAATGCAAAAAGATTCTATTTCATGAATCTCTCTCACAAATTGGAGCTTATTCCTTTAGAAAAAGCTTTGAGGATTGACTTGTTCCAGGTAAAACTTAATATCACCACAAGAGGTCACTCTTGGATTGTCTTTGAAGCTTCACTGGGTTGACTGTTAAGAAAAAACCAACCTAAAAAGGAAACACCACTTTTTAGATAGAAATTATCCGCAGAAAACTGGTATGAAAAGTAGGTGAGACGAAATAATTCAGATTTGGTTATTTCCACTGATTATATAATCATAGGACATGCTCGCTCCAGAAAACGTGGAAAGTTATAAAGAAATGTTAACTACCTGTACTCTCATCAGTGACGGCACCATGAATGACTGGCTTTATTATATATCACATCTGTCTCTCCTGGGGCTGCCTACACATGTGGGAGTAAGAATATAAATGTAGCACTTGGTCTTCACATCATTTGTCAGGAACATAGATAAAAATGCCCGTGGTATACATGGAAAAGAAGCCCTATTCACAGCCTCTTTCAGAAAATGGTAATGTGCTAGCAATCCAGATGGCTCCCTGGAGTGGCTAGGGCTCCCCACTCACGGGAGAGGTCCCTGGCCCCCACCGCCAAGAACCAGAGAGCACACCTGCCTTCCCAGGCAGGCCTCTGCCCTTCCCTGCTGGTCTGGTGTCAACAGGCTTGAGGGCGGGCCTCACCTGACACAGGGGAAAACAGGGTGGGCTTGTTCTTAGCGGATAGAGAACTTCAGCTACAAATGGCGCTGCTTTCATTGCTGGGCTGTGAACCAGGACCCTGCTGTGCCGGAATCTTCCTAGTCCTCTACGATATTACCAATTAAAAAAAGAAAATTTCCAATATATGTGCAGATTTTAGGTAAGGTTTTCAACTCTTCTTGGAAAGCCTGTTTTGTATTCTAAGAAACTAGTTTTCCTTAATTGGAGTTTAAATAGCTTATCTCTTATGAAGTTGTCATGTGGATGGTAGTGTATGTTTTAGGGTGATTATGTGGCCAAATATTTTGTCAGCCTTCAAATTAAATTTTTTTCTCAATTAAATCTTGAAACCATTAAGTCTTAGGAAACTATGGGTAGCATGACAAATTTAGAGAAGAAAGATGTCTGCTAGGGTAACTGTGCTTATGGTTCCAGACTCTTAGCTATTCTAGGAGTCCTTGCCTCTAAGTGGGAAGTCTGGCCCCTTCACCATGACCATGATTACTGACATGTTAGGATTCATTACCACCACTGTATCATTGCCCCCCCCCCCCACCAAGCCAAACTATATCGAGCTTTATTAATAAGATACTTGTCATGAACAGTCATGGTATTTCAGGCAGGACTTGGGCAGACAATCGTTAACAGTCAACAACTTTCAAACTCCCTTCTTCGATGGACTACCAAACTCAGCCAGCCACTATAAAACCCGATGAAGTCTTCATTTGATGCCCTGAACAGGCAAAGTTTAGAGAGAGGGTTGACATTTCACATTTAGCATGTTGTTTAACATTCACGAGTCAACCCTGACTTCCAGGAAATGAAATGAAAACAGCAGAGTTACCAGTTTGAAGCTCCACAATCTAAAAAAGGAATCGCTGCTCTCTTCAGGGATGCCATCTCAGTGGCATCACTGGAAAGACCAGATTGCCTGACATCCTGGGAACCAACTTTTGGGAGTCATGTCCCAACAGGTCTCTGGGGCTTAAGGGAGTCAAGTCTATGCTGAAGACAGGGAGGGAGAAGAGGACATGAGGACATAAAAACAAATTTTTGTTTTTCCACACCACCAGGCATCTGTGCCACGGTGGCTAATGTGCATCATCGCCAGGGACTCCCTCCTCCTGGGAGTCAAGAGACTTCCTCTAGAAGGTGCTTTCTCCCATGTCAATCCAGCTTCAGAGAAATTCTATTAGTGACATTTGCCCCTTCCCCCAAAAACAACAATGAAGTGTTCTGGGTGCTAACAACATAGCTTAAAAAAAAAAAAGGAAAACAAAATTTGCATTTTTAGAAAAACTTGATAAAAACAGTATTTCAAACTGTACAGCCACCAGAAGTCGACAGTGATCAGAAATGCACACACTTCGCCTGGCGTCTCCAGCACCTTCAGCTTTCCGTGCCCGGTCTGTTTTGGCATCTCCGTTTTCTGCAGGGTTATTCCCATCCTTGCCAGCATCAGCTTTCCCATTTCCCTTTGGGTACCTTCTCTCCCTTCTTTGCAGGGGCCTTTTTAGGCCGGGGGCTCTGGCCTTGGAGGAGCAGGTTTAGCAGATAACCTTGCAGATCTTCTCTGCGGTTCGACCTTCACCTTGGCTTTATCTCCTTTGGCGTCCCCATCAGCCTTTCTCTTGGGCATGGTTGTGACGCTGGTGGGATGTAGGCTCTGGATGAGGGGACGCAGCAGCACATTGGCTTTGGTCAGCCTGGAGCATTCCCTTCCTCACGCTGCTCCTACCATGGGCTTTAAAGCTATCGTTGGGTATTGTGTTTTTCTTCCTCACACATGTGAACGTTACCGTTATTGTGGCTTTTTTTTATTTAGAATTTTTCACATACTGATCAGTATCTTTGCTTCTTTGCTTACCTCTCCCAGCCCCCCCCCCACATACATATCTCAATGTTATCATTTTCCTTCTTGCTTAAGTTGCATTCTTTAGAATTTCCTTATATTATATTCCTTCTATTAGATGTGAAATCTCAGGTTGTGGAGTTGGCAGAAAATATCTTTATTTTGTCTTCTGGGAAGGCAGTTTTGCTGGTATAGAATCCTAGCCTGACAGGTATTCATTCACACTACATTGAAGATATTACTCCATGGGCTTCTGGCCTCCATTTTTGGTGTTGAGCATTTGGCCAACAGTCCATTGATATTTGTTTCTGGGTGACCTGTCTTTATCTGTTGCTTCTTTTAAGATTTTTTTGTGTTTTATGGTTTTATTACGATGGCTTGGAAATTATTCTGTTGGGCTTATTAAATAGAGGAACGGAGTCTCCAACAGTTCTGGAAAATTCTTAGCCATTATCTCTTCAAATATTGCCTCTTCCTTGTTCTTTGATCTCTTTCTAGAGTTCTGTTTGCCTGTGTCTTCCTCTGTTCTTCATGTCTCTTAGCTTCTTTTTCATACTTTCTACCTCCTTTGTCTCTTGGGCTGCATTTTATGATGTCTTCATTTCTGTATGCAAATTCACTCATTGTCTCTTCAGGTGCATTTAATCTCTTTATTGAGTTTTTCATTTCAATTATAATATTTTCTATCTCTAGAAATCCTCTTCTATCTTTCCCAAGTCTTGATTGTTCATTTTATATAGTCTTTTCTCCTGTTCCTATGTCCAAGCTCCTGTTTTACTTCTTTAAACATATAATCATTTCATATTCTTTTTCTGCTAATTCCAGTGGCTAATTCTTTGCTGTGATGATTCTGTTACCAGTGGTGTCTGTTGGTGCTCTCTTTTGATGCCTTGTTTCCTTGACATCTTTCTTCTATAAAGCACTCATTTTCCTTCAGAGTTTATCATTATAATCCTTCAGAGAGGATTTGCGTTTGTTTTTGCCAGTCACCCTGGGGCACTACCCGGAAGGCTCACTGAATTATATTCTCCCGTTGAAGTTTCTCACCATATAAGCAATAGGAATTGGGACCATCAGTCCTCAGGAGATCTGATTGGTGGTTTTGACCTCTCAAGAGAGACCTGACCCCCTCCACTCAGCGTCGAGTTTGAGACAGGCATGTGTCCTTCCTGTCCCCACCTCTGCAACAGGTTTATTTTTCATTCTTCCTTATTCTGAAGGTGTAACCTTGGCCATCCCTGGGTTATGCAGGGTTCTCCTGTTAGTCTCCCTTTCTCGGCTGGTCCTAGGCTTTCTCTCTCCTCCCCCAGGTCTCCGCCATCAAGACAGAACCTCAGGAGCCCAGGGCTCAGCAGAAACCCTCAGGGCAAGAACTCCGCTGCCTACTAGCTTCTCAGGATAACTCCCACATTTCCCACCTCTGACAGTTCTTACTGCCATTCTAGCTCAGAGATTGATGCATTTATAACAGTTGTCTCCCTTTTTCATCTAGTTTCCATTGGGAAGGTAACCAGGCTGCCTCGTCTGCCACAGCACCAAAATGCGCTCTTCAACGTCATCTGGAAATGGAGAGATTTCTTAAGGGAATAAAGGCGGCCTTGCCCGAGTCCTTATTTTCATTTAAATCTCTTGCTCTAGCTACATCCTTGCTAATTCCAATGTAGAAAAAGAGCATTAGGCCTGAAATAAGGAGTTACATTCTTTGATCAAATTGAAAAGGGTGTCTTTTGAAGCTGTTACACCCCTAGCCCTGTTGAGAGTCCCCAGAAACAGGGGAGGGTACCTTGGCATACCTGGTCCCCTTCGTGCTACCTCTCAGCCCAGGAAGTCGCTTCCCCTCAGAGTCTTGCCCAACCTCACCTTGATCGGGGCACACGTGGAGCTCCGTGCCTGGCTGCTGTCTGAGGATGATGCAGTGAACGGGATGTGTCCTTTAAAGGGGAGCACGCAGTGAATGGGATTTGTCCTTTAAAAAAAATCAGTTTGTGGAAGTTGTATCCTCCGTCTGCCACATATTAAATTGTGTGGGGTGTGTTTGTGTGTGTGTATGTGTGTGTGTGTTGGTCCCTCAATAAATTTTTTTTCCACTTGAATTGCACAATGACGTTGTTATTTACAAAACTGAGATAGGAAAATCTTCCTCAGTGTCACATCATATCTATGACACTACTTTGATGTAAGTTTCGTCACTTGAGTCAACTCTTTCAAGGAAAACCCAAGTGGCTGGGCTCGCTGGTAACCTGGCCTGCTTACCCTCTCTCTCTGTTGCTCACACAGACCCTCCTAAGCCAATGCCTTTTGGGTATTTGCCGTAGACCAGACAGCCAAGGAACTGACCTCGTGGCTTCCGGGGTGTCCCTGTTTTCCCAAGTCCACCTATCACAGCAGATGCTTTAACCAGGCTCTTGTCCCTAAGTAGTGTCTAAGTAACTTGCTTTAAGTCACCTATGCCCAGAAATATAGTACCCTCAAATCCTAACCCATTAAGTATTGACTTCTTAGCCAGTAGTTTCATCCAGTGATCAGGGTGCCCTGGCATTCATTACCAGCTGCCATGAATGCAAGGTCATTCTAGTACCTTCCTACCCATGGATGTTTAGCGCATCTCCCAGACCACGCCTGGCCTTACAAATGAGACTGGGTTCTTTTCGTTATCTTGAGTGGGGTTGGTTCCTACATTCCTAAAGTACAACTTAGAAGCCCAGATTTTTTTTTTTTTTTTTTTTTAAATTAACTGTGTTTCACGTGTCCGTTTGCTTCTTTGTGCAGGGTCACATCAATTGCAGACCGACTGAACGTGGAATTTGCTTTGATTCACAAAGAAAGGAAGAAGGCGAATGAAGTGGATCGGATGGTGCTGGTGGGGGATGTGAAGGACCGCGTGGCTATCCTTGTGGACGACATGGCCGACACATGTGGCACCATCTGCCATGCTGCTGACAAGTATGCAGGGTGGTTGGGGGATGCTTAGTGAAGGGAAGAGGGTACCCCATTAAGAAAGGAAAACTGTCAGTTTTAAGAAACTGGGTCTGCTTTCCCTAATTATTGCTGGCTGCTCAGCAGTGCAGTTGTAGACCAAAGGCAATTCTGGGCCAATTGATTTTATCGTTATTTTCTTGGTAGAAAAGAAACCACGGGTCTTTAGGGTTTGATTTTCATTTTAAAAGTTGACCTTTCAGGATATTAAAAAGAGTCTGAGGGGAAACGGATGTGGCTCAAGAGGTTTGGCATCCGTCTACCATATGGAGAGACCGGGGTTCGATCCCTGGTACCTCCCGGTAAAAAAAAAAAAAAAGAGTCTGAGAAGATGCTGGCCCTAAGCTCGGAAGGGCAGGCAGACAGTCCTGTGGGCTTCTTCAGCCCCTTCCCGCTTGGCCTTTACTGCAGTATCCACAGCCGCATCAGCTTCCGGAAGGTGGAGAGCCGCACTATTCCAGTACAGGAGCCACCACACAGCCACATGTGGCTTTTGAGCACTTGAATGTGGCCAGTCTGAACTGAGATGTGCTAAAAGTGTAAAATACACACCAGGGTTCGAAGACTTTTTATGAAACAGAGAATGTAAAATATTTTATTAATAGTTGTTTTATATTGATTACATGTCATGATGATGATATTTTGGCTAATGGGCTAACCCCCTGGTTCTCAACTGAGGGCAGTAGTCCCCCAGGGGACATTGGGCAATGTCTAGAGACATGTCTGGTTGTCCCAACTGAGGAGGTGCTACCTGGCGTGTGGTGTGCAGAGGCCAGGGATGTTGCTAACCATTTGGCAACGAGGACAACCCCCACCACAAAGACAAATCCAGCCCCAAATGCCAGTAGCACTGAGGCTGAGAAACCCTGACTTAATGGGATATGAAGTGTTTTGCTAACACATACAAAATGATCCTTTTTAGGCTGGTAAATTTGTTTCATGATCTTTATGGAACACACTTCTTGTTTTAACATTCACACTAGGGGAGAATGTTTCAAGGATAGCCATGTCCACGTACTCCATTTTTTATCTTCTGCTATTTCATAGGCTACTTTCAGCTGGAGCCACCAAAGTTTATGCTATCCTTACCCATGGGATCTTCTCTGGGCCAGCTATTTCCAGAATAAACAATGCTGCCTTTGAGGCTGTTGTCGTTACAAACACAATTCCGCAAGAGGACAAAATGAAACACTGCTCCAAGATTCAGGTACTGTCTACACCGTGGGCGGAACTAGGCAGCGGGGCACCTCCCTCAGCTCCCTCAACATGCTGCTGAGTCTCCTGGGTCTGACTGCTTGGTAAGGCAGATGGTGGCAGTTTGGAGCTTCTCATAATGTGAGGATATCAGTCACGTTAGATCCCCGAGGAAGGTCAGGGCCGCCAGAGGTCAGCATTCACGCTTAAGAACTAGTGAGTGAATGAAATAGCGATAGAGAACCAGTCAGAAGCCAGCTGTGCTGAGGCTCCGCAGGGCTCCTCCTTGCCCCTCCTGCCGTGATGGCCACCGGAGACTCGGTAAGGAGCACTTTACACCAAAGGGCCTGAACTCAGTTGAAAGGGTTTGAGTCCCCATTTTGTATCTGTCACGGTGAACCTTGGCAAGTCATTTCATTGCTTGCTGCCTTCTACCTGTCAATAGAGCAGGAAGGTGGGCCAAAGTGATCTGCTTCATGATTTCTAATCAGTCAGAGAGAAACACAGTTCATCTGTACTAGAAGATATGTTGGGAAATGGCCAAAATAGCTGTCTGTACCTTACATTTTCTTTAGCTGTCATTTAGGTAGGGAGGTGGCAGACTGCACCCACAGGCCCAATCCAGCCCACTGTCTGTTTCTGTAAATAAGGTTTCATTGGAACACATTCACGCCCCTTTGCTCATAATGTGTCTGTGGCTGTTCTCGTGCCGCAAGGGCACAGTTGAGTAGTTGCGGCAGAGACTAGCCTGCCAAGCTGAAGATATTTACTATCTGGCCCTTTACAGAAAAGTAGTTTGTTGACCCCTGGGTTAGCTGATCACAGCTATGCTCTTGAAACGACAGAGTCACCGCTTTGTCAGGAACAAAAAGAGAAAAACCTATATATATATAATGATTGAATAAAATTACTTTTAAAACAACAAACACCCCCAAGAAAAGAATGTTCTTGGTTAACACTGGCCTAGAAAAGCCTTTGAAGATCTACACTGAAAATCTTGCCTCCAGGATCCCATCCAGGTTTGGTTCAACAGGTTGTAATTTCAAGACAGACAGAAAAACTCCTTGTCCCCTCCAAAGAAAGGTGTGTGGGAGATTCTGATAGTAATACATCTTGTGTGCTGGGATAGTAGTTTCTAGGCTTTCTGGTTTTAAGTTTTTAAACAAATATAACAAAGATGTCTCACTTTCCTCTTGCTTTTTCTTTTTCCTTGTTGGTGTTTAGGTTATTGATATTTCAATGATCTTGGCGGAAGCAATCCGGAGGACACACAATGGCGAATCTGTGTCATACCTGTTTAGCCACGTCCCACTATAACCCCAAAATGTGAAGTGTTCCCAAGCCTGCTCTTGGTCTTTGTCTGTTTTTTAACTTTAGGACTCAACAGTGCTAAAAATACATCAGTTCTTTGTATAGCTTTGATTCATTCTTAAACACCACCATCCCCCCAACCTACCCCCCTGCTTTAAAGCTTGAGACGTTTATTTCCAGGATTTCTTTGGGGGGGCGGGATTTACTTTTTAAATGAGCTCTATTTTATGAGAAATGTTTGTGTTCTCTTGACTTGCTCTGACAGGTGACCTTTTCCTTTGTTCTTTCAGTGCTTTGAGTTCTTTCACAACTTTCAATTATATAATTCTATTGTGGAAATTCCTAGTTTGTATATTTCAGGGGTTGCCAAAGGTGACTTCAGATTAAAGTCTTGTGTGTAAATATATGGTGATAGCACCTATGGACATTTGGGGTAAAACCCTGTGTAGAATTAACCCTTTACTTTTGCAAGAACTTTGGAAACTTTATAATTCCTTGAGTTTGTTTTTTTAAATTAGTAACCAGGGTTCAAATAAACTACCTTGGTTATTGTGCTTAATTTGAACAAAATTTTATTTAGCTTGAGATGGCCACTGGTTTGATAGAAGTTTAGACACACTGGAGGCAATATAGTTCAGGATAGTTTTTTAATTACCACTTCGGAAAAACATACTTGTCACTTTCCTGAAATTCCATTTCCTGAAATCCCAAAATTGTGTTCAGCAAGAGATGTGATTTAGAAAGCATTTTGCAATATGGTCTCTGTTCATTACTGCAATGTTGCCCTCCTCTGTGCATTCCAGATGCACAGGGTGATTTCCAGTTTTTTGGGTGCACCTCACATCCTATCATCTTGTTCTTTTGCATCATATTTTCAGTTATAGCTTTCACGTTTCATTTTTTTCCAATAATTTTATGTTGCGGATTTCCACCGAAATAGACTCCCCTAAATCCCCTCAAATTTATTAGTCTGATACTTATTTTGCTTTTGACATGAATAAAAAAGGCAATTTTTTAGGAATGCCACCAAATGCATATTTGAACTTTTTTAAATAAATTTTTGATGAAATATTCTTTTGCCCTTTGTAATTGGAAGTGGCAAGTCTCTAGGCGGGTGATTATTTTAACTAAAGTTTTTACGTGAAAAGTGTAGGTAGGAGAGGCCTACAAAAATGTCTGACTAAGTAAACATTGCTCTATTTAGGATAATGTTCAAAATGAATAAAAAAGGCAATTTTTTAGGAATGCCACCAAATGTATTTTGGTGATAGCAGCGGAGAAATTCGCTGCAAAGAGTGTTCTCCGGAAGACAGCCTTTATAATGTTCTCCCAAGCCCAGCACCACGCTGCTTCTGTGGCGGAAACTGAGCACTGGGTGGTTTATGAATTTTATTACATATACATTGGTGAGATAGGCAGCCGAATAGCTGACTTCAGCCCCCAAAGAAGAGAATTTACCTATATGGACAAAGCCTAGGAATAATAAACATCTCTCCCTTCTGCTGAATCTTAAAACTCAGAGCAAATTAATTCTCAGAGGACTCTAAACCCTGTGGGTGGAAAATCAAACCATCAAAATCATTATAAACTTGAACAGCAGTATTTAGGATTTTGAACTTCACTACAGCAGAGGGTGGATTGAAGTTGGAAAGTAACATTTTAGTTGTTACAGAAACTAGCGTTTTACTGTACCTTAAATAGGCTGTTGGGAAAAATTTACATTGTAGCCTGGTAAAAACAGCTATGATACAGATTGACTATATCTAGAAAGAGTTGGCTTGAGATGTGTAAAGAGCTGATTTTGATGCTATGTATTTCTTATTTTTGGTAAATGTGACATCTGTATTTGTTGGAATTTCTTTGCCTAGAGAAATGGAAATTGCGGGCACACAGATGTAGACAGATTGACACACATGGAGACATGCTGATGTGACTAAAACACTTGACTTAAAGGTAATCGTTTCAACTGAGATCGTAAGAATCTAAGAATGTAGAGCGCTACTTTAAAAAGAATGATTTCTAGATAAAACAACTGGGTATAAAAATCTGCCTTGTCCTGCTCTGAGTTAAGAAATGATTGTTTCTGTTATTTAACCCCACTTTTGAATTTTAAGTACTTCTGGATACATTGATGAACTAACTCGACTAGCTTAGACATATGCAGTGGAAATATCGACATGATTGAAGACTGCCTCGTGAACGGCTGGATCCCACGACTTTCACATTCCTTGCTGTTCATGGTGTGGAAATAAGTGAGATCACCAAATATTTGGGTCCCGTCCAATTCTGCTGAATATGTACAGACTTGGTATGTAACTAGGCAAAAAGGGAGCCAGAGAAATATGAATATACCAAAATTGTTTAGCCTCAAACGTCAAGTGTATCAGTGACCTTATAGATACTCATAACTTGCCTTTATTAGACATCATGTCAACTATATTCAGAAATAGAGCATTTGCAGTGTTTGTATTGGTTTAGAATATGAAATTTTAACTTCCTTCCTAATGCCATTAAAACATTTCAGTAAAATCGCTTCTCGGCCTTTTGGCTAAGATCAAGTGTAAAACATTTCAGTAAAAAAATCATGTTGCCGTCCACTCCTTTCTTTCATGGTTTGTATCATCACTGTGGAGTAATAGGTTAAATATGTTCTGCCAGTAAAGCTCACCTCTAAACTGTGGGTAACTCAGGGTGACAACACATTGTCTTAAAGTCGCAGTGAAATATAATGAACTAATATCAGGTCATTTTCTGAGAAAAAAGGTGAGCATAGGTTGAGAGAGAGAGAACATGATAGAGTGTACCAGAAAGGAGGGGAATGAAGGAGAGATGGAAACACCAAAAACGTGCTTCGCCAGCTCCACAGTGTCACCCGGTACCCGCTACCACGCCTCTTTAGAAGCAAGTGTTTCATCTGGCAGGTCTTCCCAGTCCACCGAGTGAGCCACAGGGAGGGCGAGCTAAGTGTCAAAGGGGAGGAGGGTCAGGGGCTGAGGGGCTCAGAGGACCCAACTGTGCTGGGGAGATCAGAAGGGGCTTCTTTCTGCATCTGAATGTCTCCACAGCGCACAGAGAGTACTTCCATGAATACAAGTGTCATGGAAACAGTTCTGTGAATTAAAAAGAATGCAGGGAAGCGGCTGTGGCTCAATCAGTGGGGCTCCCGTTTACCATATGGGAGGCCCCGGGTTCGGTTCCCGGGGCCTCCTGGTGAAGGCAAGCCCGCCCGCACGGCATGGTTAGCTGACCCAGCGAGCACAAGCAGCAAGGGGGGGATAAATGAATAAATAAATAAAATCTTTAAAAAAAAAAAAAAATGCAGAGCAAGTCGGCATAATTAGAGTGGCTTTTGATGAGTTCATAATTCCTTACCGAATTGCACTGGGGCAGCCACAGTTTCAAACCTTATAATTTGGCCATGTTTTGTCATAGGCACATTCAATATGAACTTCAATACATTTGAGAAATGTCCACCGCTTCTCTGTATATTGACTCTTGTGAACAGTTTGACTTGGACACATTTCCATCTGATGTCGAACTGCAAGTTCATGCTTGCGGTCCAGGGGCCTGTCTTGATGCTTTCTTCCACAGGCACCAGGAATAGTGGGTTTCCATCCATCCACTCACTCATTTACTCACTCACTCAACAGTCCTTTATGGAGCACCTACTCAAAAAGGCCATGGTGCTAGGATGAAGTTCTCGTGTAAGTACAGGACAAAGAACATACATGAGGAAGCCTTCCAGGTAGACAGTCTTTAGGGTTTTGCTGGGTTTTATACACAACACAGGAAGTGTGAAGACGGCTCTGCCCTTGGAGACCTGCTCATTTAGTTCGGGCACGGGGAAGTGTGGGGTGAATGGAAAAGAAGTGGGAATGTGACCTGCTGGGTTCAGGTCCAGGCAGTGACTGCCATACTTTATCCCCGACGATATTCTGGTATCTCACTGTTTGCTTTCGGTATTTTTGATGGAGCATTACTATTCTTCCAGGATTTAAAAAAATCTAGCAGTGAAATCATTTCTGTCGGGAGTCCACTGAGACGGTTTTACTCGGCATGAACATGGGAACAGAACAAGGTGTGCTTGTTTTAAAAGTGCCTGAGCACATCTCTTCCAGGTTAAAAGCCCTTTTCAAGATAGCCATCTCTGGTGGCTGTTCTCATGCTGTTGAGCACTTTGTCCTACACGTGTTCATTTCTTTTGTTTTCTTATGTAATTTCCTCTGGGCCAATGTTAGCCTGGATAAACTCCCCAAGGCCCCTGATGGAAGCATTTCAGAATGGAGGCAGGGAGGGGGAGCAGACATGAAGGGAAACAGGAGCTGGGCGGAGAGGGGCAGCGAGGCACTGAAGCCAACCGAGGCGCCAGCTTCTCCCTGCAGTCAGATGCCTCCCACCCCCAGGGATAGTTTCCTCTGCTCCCTTCCCCTCTCCCAGGATAATTTATTTCAGTGTTTTGTTTTCAAAATTAGTAAACTTTATTTCAACTTCAGAAAAAGTAAAATAACAGGCAAAAGGCAGCTTAACAGATTATGGAAACATTAATAAATCCTGTCCAAGCACATTTATCTTATTTAATCCTAAAATCAAACTCAGTTTTTTCTCTGGTAGTCAGAAAGATGAATAAATGAGCATAGATTGGTTAAATGATATGACCAAGGTTTCGGTAATGAAGGAAAAAATGCTTGATCATATTCACATCTCATAAAACTAAATCCCATATATTTTTTACCTTTAGCATTGATATAGTGCCTTCTTTGCCTTTGCTCCAGAAATATTACAATGTTACTGTTAACTATGGTCTATAAGTAACATTAGTTGTATTTTCCCATGTATGGTTGTATCCTGAACACCTTGTAATAGAGGAACAATCTTGTATTATTAATCACAGTCCTCATCTGCCACCGAAATCACTTTATTATACAGTCCCTAGATTATCCTCTAGCTGTCTCTCAATTAGCATTAATCTCCCTAGACTTAACCTCAGGATTTCTTAACCTTGGCGCTCCTGCCATTTGGGGCTGGGTGATTGTTTGCCATGGCATCTGTGCTGTGCATTGTAGGATGGTTAGCAGCATCCCTGGCCTCTACCCCTTTGATGCCCCCAGCCCCCGCAGTTCTGACAACGAAGATGTTCTCCTGACATAACCGGGACCTTCCTCAGTCCTCTCCTGGCGAGTCAGGTCAGAATTCTAGAGTAGATTGATCCTGGCCCCTGGCCCAATTGCAAGTAGAAAAGTATTTTAGGACCAAGTGGATAAGGCAATCAATGGCTGTCATCCATCCCTTGGAAAACTTAAATGCCAGTGTTTTGGTATGACCTGAAATTGATACAAAAATAACCGCACGGTTCTTCTGATGCAGGCTACAGAGCCTGGCCCCTGGAAAGCTGTGAACCAGGGGTATGTGATTTTGAAGAGATCACTAAATTATTTGTCTCCTCAATTTCCCCTAAGAATGGTTCCAGCCTTAGAATGGGCCATGAGCGCTTTTGTCCAGAAATCGATATACTAATGGCACAATCTTCAAAGAGGTGCCTGACTTTTAGGCTACGACTTTAAGTGTGACTTTAAGAGCAGGGTTTTTGGTGCACTGTGCAGGTCGTGGGTTACCTGGCCCTTTAGTTATTTTTCATCCCACTGTGAGAGACCAATTGTTATCCCAAAGATAAGAATCTACCTCTTATGTGTTAAAATGGCAAAAAGCTGTCTGTGTTCAAAGCACAGCCCCCCATTACCTCTCCTCTCAAAGGGCAGGGCATTCATATCATTTGGAAGTTAGATGGAATATTTGAGGCAGGATGATCCCAATCTCATTTTACAGATGACGGGACGAAGGCTCGAGTGGTGAAGCGCCTGGCTTAGTTAGGTCACGCTGTTCCTTAAGGGGAAAGTGGGGTTAGAGAACCGGGCCTCTAGATTTTTCAACCAGAGAGTTTTGCATTAAATCAAACAATCTCTGATGATTTTAATCCCTATCTCATAACAGTGAAGGAGCTTATTAATAAACCTCAGGGCAGCGAGGAAAAGCACAAAATATGGTACAATGACGTCTATCAGAACCCGGAGTACCTGCTTCTGCTGATTTGGTTGTCCCCTTTCCTTCTTCCAAGAATAAGTCTGTCTTGCGCTTGCTGCATTTGCCTGGTCCTTTTCAGATGGCCATGCCAAAGTGCGGTTCAAAATATTAACACTGGGTAGTGGATGTGTCTGAGTGTCCTAACAAAGGGCTGCTGGAACAAAGTACCACAACTGGGTGGCGCGAAACAACAAAAATGGAGTCTCACACTTCTGGAGGGTGGACGCCCCAAATCAAGGTGCCGCCAGGGCCGTGCTCCCTCTGAAACCCGTAGGGGAGAGTCCTTCCTTGCCTCTACCTAGCCCCTGGAGGGTGCCAGCAGTTCTTGGCATCCCATGGCTCGCACTTCAATCTCTGCCTCCACTGTCACATGGCATTGTCTCTTATGTCTGTGTCATTTCCTCTTCTTATAAGGACACCAGTCATATTGGATTAGGGCCTCACACTACTCCAGTGTGACCACATCTCAATTTAACTCATTACATCGGCAACAACCTTATTTCCAAATGAGGACACATTCTGAGGTTAGTGGGGTCAGGACTTCAACACCTTTTGGGGGAACACAATTCAGCCCGAAACAAGGTGTGTTCTTGATAATGGTGATTCTATAAGTCAGGGGTGCTCCGAGTGTGGTCCTGGTCCAGCAGCACCCACATCACCAGGGCCTTTGGAGAAAGGCTAATTGTCAGGCCTCACCCCTGACCTAGTGGGTCAGAAACTCTGGACGGGGCCTGGCTGTGCTTTGGTGGCAGCGGTGGTGGGCTGGCATGTGACTCCTACACACTCTAAAGTTTGAGGCCTACTCTGTAAGGCGAAGTTCTCCAGGAGCTGTCAAACTTGGTTACACAATGGAGGGATTCAAAAATTGATACCTGAGCCTTGCCCCCAGAGATTTTGATTTAATCGGTCTGAGGAGCAGGTAGAGAGCAGGATTTTTAAAGCCCCTTGGCAATTCCAATGTGCAGCCAAGGTTGGAAAGTACCCCAATGATTCAGTCCCTGCTACATGCTAACAGTTATCCCTGCCCATTGCTTAGGGGAAGACCCTTTCCTTCTTTAATAAAAAAATGGTTCTGACTCTGGTATTTACAATCAAATTTAATTACCCCATACAACTCAGAATGAATTTATTGTAAATCTTGTATTCAGCTGAGAAGTTACGCCTACTTTGTGGACACGTGGGGAGAAAAAGAGCTTCGAACATATCAAAAGATTCAAATGTACCTAAAATGAAAGTTTCTGATATTTTTATTCACTTACCCATCAACTATAATTGCCAGGTACTTTGAGGCACAAACTTTAGCAAAGCATAAAGAAGAGGAAAAGGTA
Source organism: Tolypeutes matacus (assembly GCA_026826555.1). Taxonomy (NCBI): domain Eukaryota; kingdom Metazoa; phylum Chordata; class Mammalia; order Cingulata; family Chlamyphoridae; genus Tolypeutes; species Tolypeutes matacus. The sequence continues at coordinate 2,699,852 of JAKSZT010053860.1, read as the reverse complement.
TATAAAGGAAAAAAGTGCCACCATTAACTCCACAAATCAAGGACAACCATATGATGAAGTCACCTATATAAATACATATTTTTTCCAAAATTGAATTATATTAGAGTTGGGTTTTGTGCTTTTTTCCCTCATAATATTATATCATGAGCATCTTCACATTGCAGTAAATTCCTTGAAAAGATATTTCTAAATTTTTATGTAACATTTCATCATACAGATGCACCACAATTTACTTTGGCATTGTTAGATCTTTCATTCACAATGGTTTTAAATTTTTTTATCAAACATTGCTTTCTGACTGTATAAGTAATATGGTAAAAAGAATTTAGAAATTATAGATAAATAAAAAGAAAAGAAAAATCACCAAATCTCCAGACTCAAAGATAATCTCCCTTTATCATCTCTTTTCCTATGCATACATAGTTTTTATGTTTTTCTTTCACTTTCTTTTAAAAATGAGTGCGTAGATGGGAAGCGGCTGTGGCTCAATCAGTGGGGCTCCCGTTTACCATATGGGAGGCCCCGGGTTCGGTTCCCGGGGCCTCCTGGTGAAGGCAAGCCCGCCCGCATGGCGTGGTTAGCTGACCCAGTGAGCACAAGCAGCAAGGGGGGGATAAATGAATAAATAAATAAAAATCTTTAAAAAAAAAAAATGAGTGTGTAGAACTCAGTTTTACACTTAATATATCACAATTATCTTTCATGAGATTAAATATCCAAAATAAAAAATTATTATAAAAACACACACATGCCTGTGTTAGAGGAGCAGGATGTATGTAATTTATTCTCAAATGTTTAGATAATACAGACAGACAGACACACACACACATATATATATATATAGAGAGAGAGAGAGAGAGAATGATATAATAAATGTTGCAAAATGCTAAAAGTTGTTAAATCTGGGTATCTGGGTGAGGGGTTATATTGGAATGTTATGTATTGGTTTTGTATTATTTTTGCAACTTTCCTGTGAGTTTGAAGTTATTTCAAAACAAAAAGTTAAATGTGTGTGTGTGCATGTGTGTGTGCATGCCTGGGCAAAATGTATAATGTATTCTTTCTTGTAACGGCCTATGAATGTACAATTATCTTAATAAAATGTTAAATTAAAATGTATAAGCTCTTGTTGAATGAATTAAGAAAAACTGTATAAGCTCATTATAAGAAAGCAATTCTGACAATACAAAATACTTCAGCGAAGAAAGAAAAAAAATCACCAATTTCATCATCTAGAAGTCAGTTTCATCTCTAGAGGTAACAAACTTAAATGTTTTGAAGAACATCCATTGAAACGTCTATGTGCCAGTATATTCTTTTATATAAATGGGATCATATACTACCTGCCACTTGGTAACTTGCTCTTTTCATATAATATGTCATGAACATTGTTCTATGTCTACATAGTTTTCTTCATTCAACATGGAAATGATGGACAAATAGGTTTGTTTCTATTTTGTACTTACATTTTGGAGAAATTGTTTAATTTTTCTCCTGAATTAGAATTCCTACATGTGGAACTGCTCCAGCAAAGCAATGTCCATTTTAATTTCTGATGTCTTTCAAATGCTCTCCAGGAAGGTTGTATAGAGTTACACTCCCAGCCAATGTCCCTCAATCCTGACCAACAATGTGAAGTGACAATTTTTTCATTTTTTCCAATCTGATCATTTAAAAAGACTGGGGTATAGTTTTATTTGCATTTTTAAGAACTTTATTTTATTGACTACAAATATTTTACTGTATAGACTCTATAAAGTAATAGAGTACCATAAATAATATAATATAGAGAGATATACCCAAACCTAGTTAACCTATTCCCTATTATTGAAATAACATTTTTAGATTTTTTCTTCAATTATAAAAGCACTTTATTACTGATTATAGAAGTAATATATAATTATTAAAGAAGTGTTGGGAAATATAGGGGAAAGAAGTACCCAAAAAAGTATTCATAATTACTCAGCAATAACCATGGCTGACAGCATAGTGTATAATCAAACAAGTATTTTGTCTTGAAACACTTTTTGTTTACTGTCAGCATATCATTATCTTTCCCCATTACATTTAATATTCTAATGTGGGACTTCTGGAGCCTGCGTAGCCTCCTAAAGTAATACATTTTAATACATCCAATATCCTTCAAAGAATCTGAAACAACAGATCCGAGCTTAAATACTGATCCCTTTCCCTTTCTGCTGTATATGCCGCCAGTGGTAGTTCACTTTAGAGGTTCCCAATGAACCACATCTCCCCAGCACCCATAATCTTGTGTCCCGACCTCCCATACTGACTTTGCGTTGGCAGATAAGACATTAGCAAGCGTGAGGCAAGCAGAGACTTGTAAGTGCTTACACAGTGGGCCTTGTCTCTCTGGAAATACTCAATCTTAGGGTGAAACCACCATGTAAAGAAGCCCAAGCCAGCAACATGGAAAGAAAAGGAGAAAGGTCACGGGCTCCCAGCCTTCCCCACCAGAGCACCAGATGTGTGACTGCAACCTCCTGGGAGACCCCAACTTTAGGCCAGCAGACCCACCCAGCTGCGCCCCAGGCAACCCACAGAACGGTGCGCAAATCAAATGGTTGCTGTTGCAGCCAGTACGTTTTTGCGCTGGTTTATTACACAGCCGTAGATAATTGAAACACGACCGCATATAATGTTTAGTCACATCAAATGTGGAAAATAGATCCTTAGACTCATGAACCTGAAATGGCCTTACGGTTATTATCTAGTCAAACTGCTGAGGTCCTGGCTCATCAGCTGACTTGCAGAAAGAACCTGGGCGGTGGAGTTAAAAGATATGAGTTGTAACCCAGTTCTGCGTGTTACTAGATAAATGAGTTCTTTGAGAATCAGTTTGCTTGTGAGCAAATTAGGTCTTACCAATAGCTACCTCATAGGTGTTTTATTCTTAAGCCTTGTGAGTGATGGTGGTTATTACTCAAATGGAGTCATAAATCGGATAAAGAATATACAGGTGTGAGTTACATTTTCTTTTGACTCCCAAGCGAGTGCTCGTTACACTCTATCTCACTGAGAATGAATCCACTTGCAGGTCTACAAGAGACCAGATGGCAACATAATTTGTCTGTAACGCCCACCCGGGTGGGAGGGCGCTGCACCTAACTTTCCAAGGCAGCAGGCTGAACCACTTGGAGACCATCACATCCAAAAACAGCCTTTCCTTTTTTTAACCCAGTCATCTATTCCCTGATTTGCATTGGGGGACCTTCTTTCAAAGCATCTGACCCTGCAGATTCATCTAGTGAACTTTAGTATGTATTTGGGACTAGCCCTTGACATGAAAGTAGCTTTTTTATATGAATTTACACACCCTTTCAAGACATCCTCAGGAACACTTTCATTTCGCAGCAAAACAAAACTTACAGTTACATAGGCTGTGTTCTGTTCCCACGAGTCCTTGCCAAGGTATCTGCAAACTTCTAATAAAGAATATTATTCTGTGAAAAATCTACATGGTTGCATCTAACTGAAGGGGTTAAAACTTCAGGCTTGCTATAAAAACACCACGAAGTTGTCATCCGAGTCCTCCCTCCTTGTCCTCAAGCAGACCCTGGCTTATAGCAGCTGAGAGTGGAAACCACCAACCGAAACTGGGGAAGCAGGGCATCCAGGCCTCACTCTCGCTCGCAGGCCCGCCCGACCCACGCAGCCTGCAGAGAGAAACAGAAGGCTTGGTGCTGTCACGCTGGGTGGGTGGACTAGAGCAACTGGTTTAAGGGATTTCTGTAGGTTCCCCGTCACTAAGGGAATTCTTTCCAACTTTAGGAGACTATATTGCTAACTTTCTGCTGAGTTAATTTGATGACCTACGCCTGAGTCAAATGGCAGAGCTGGGACTCAAACCTGAGTCTTCTGTCCCCAGCTGGATGCTCTTTCCATAAGCACCGCTCTGGCTGGCTGACTCACATCCGACCTTCCTTTGAATTTCAAAGACTTAATCCCAGGAGTCCTTCGATGTTTAAATCTCTAGAATAAAATGATACAAAATGAGGGTTGCCAGTTAAAATACGGGACTCCCAGGTACATATGAATTTCAGATAAACAACAAATAATATTTTAGTATAAGGCTGTCCTAATTTGCTCAACTTGGCAACCCTACACTAAACCTTACTACCCACCAAGGGCTCTTCCCAATCAATCCCCTTCCTTACCACCTAAAGGGGAAGAAGAAATGCAACGAGACATAGAAAATAAAGTAGGAGGCACCCCAGCCAATGAGAGAGCTGTTCTAAATGTATCTTCTGGTCACAAGATAAACAGGAGACCTCTGTCCTCTGAATCCAGTTATCTCGCTTGAGCTAACCAACCTGCAGGGCCATGGCCCACGAGGTACACCGTGCTCTGCAGCACCACTCAGGCTGTTTCGTTCACGGGAGCTGCAGTTCACTATTCAGGTCTTTCATATAGCTAAGGTTATTCATCATACTATTGCTTGTAATAGTAAAGATCAGAAACAACCCAATGTCCACCAACAGAGAACTGGTTAAGCGAATTGTGGAACACTCAGACAACGGAATGTTTCATAGCTGTAAGAAAAGAATGAGGACACACACTCTACAAAGGTACTGAAGGAACTCCAAGTGAAAAAAGCCAGAGAAGAGCAAAGTATATGCTATGCTACCCTACCCTGTCACTAAGAACGGAGGGATATAAGAATATAGTTTTATGTGCTTATCTGCCTAAAGAAATCTTGGAAAGAGTAATAAGAAACTCTTGACAATGGTTTCTTGTGGGGATGGTGATGGTGTGGGATTGGGTGGACGGTGCACAAGGAGAGTGGGAGATTTTTACCCTGTATCCATCTATGTGTGTACGGATGGATGGATGTATCTATGTATCAATCTATTATGTCTGACTATGAATGCAGGTATGTCTCTATCATGCATGTATGCATGCATAGGTGCCAAAAAAGAGTGAACATAGCAGGCCTCAGACACATATCCTTAGAAAGGCCTGCTTACAAGGTTGGCCCTTGACTGGAACCTGGGAACTTGGATTTCTGGAGGGCTCCCACCATTCCTAGAAATGATCAGAGAGGCTCCGGGTGCCTAAACTGTTCCTGCAAACAATATGGTTTACGCTGAACACCTGCTTTCCTCCTGGGAGTCTGGAATTTGGGTACCTGCTAGGCACAGGGTGCCTGCGAGACCAGCCCCCAGTGAACACGCTGGGCAGTGAGTCTTTAAGGAGCTTCCCTGGTAGATAACATTTCACATGTGCTGTCTCAACTTGCTGGAGGAATTAAGCGTGACCAGCGTGGCTCTGTTGGGAGAGGACTCCGGGAATAAGGTGTCTGGTCTCTTCCAGACTTCACTCCGTGAAGCTTTTCCTTTGCTGATTTTGCTTTGTATCCTTTCGTTGTATCAGGCATAGCCATGAGCACAACCATCTGCTGAGTCCTGTGAGTCCTCCAAGCAAATGACCGAACTTGGGGGTGGTTTTGGGGATGCCCAACACAGTATCAGTATCTCTCTCTCTCTCTCTCTTTCTATCTCTTTCTCTCTCATCTACCTACCCACGTACATCTATATCTATCATCTACCTTTACATTTATCTCTATATAAAAGTTCTATGCCACATGAATATGTATCTATCAAAATCAAATAAAAAAGAAAAAGGCCTTTGATCTATATTTGCCTAACTAAAAGCTTCATTCAAAAATCTTTTTCTTTCTTTCTCTGTCTCTTTCTTTCTCTCTCTTTCTCTTTCTCTCTTTCTCTTTCTTTCCTCTCTCTCTCTTTCTCTCTCTTTCTTTCTATGTTCATTGTTTTTACATTTAAATTTTTGAACCATATGAAATTAAATTTGATATAAGAAATGAGGTAGGAATATAGCTTTATTTTTCTAAACTCCGAGTCAGTTACCAAACATTATTACTAACTTCTGACATTTCTTCTGTCTCACTGATGTGCTGTTACCATGCCGTTTTAGGCAACGCAGCATTATAATGTGTTTCTATCTCTGGAAGAGAAATCATCCTCTCATTACTTTTTCATTCAGAAATTACCTGACTATTCTCACATGTGGTGAGAATAAAACTTTTGTTCTGAAAAATTTCAATCTTACAGGACAGTTGCAAAAATGATACCAACCCATACTCCCCCCACCCAGATACCCAGAGCCACCAATTCCAATATTTTGTCACATTTTCCTTATCATTCTCTCTCTCCATCTATCTACCTGCTTACCTATCTCTCTGTCTATCTGTCTGTCTCTCCATCTATCTATTTTCTGAACATTTAAGAGGAGGTTGTATACCTCATGCTCCTTGAACACTTAATGCTTCCACGTACTTTTCCTAAGAACAAGGCTATTCACTTATGGACCCACCTCAAGTGCAGTTACCAAATTCAAGAAGTTTAACATTGATCTAAAGCTCACAGTCCACACTCCAATTTTTTCAGGTGTTCCAGTAATGTCTTTCTGGGCGTTTTCTCCTCCCTTGATATATCCCGTCCAGGCTCACATCTGCTTTAGTTGTTATTGTCTCTGTGGTCTCTTTCTTTATTTTCTTAAATTGTGGAAACATATATGCACCATGAGCTTTCCCATCTCAACCCCCCCACCAAGCATATGGTTCAATGGGATTAATCACACTCACAATGTTGTGCTACCTTCCTCACCATCCACTACCATACCTTTCCCATCACCCCAAACAGAAATCCTGCACCCTTAGGCATTAACTCCCCATTCTCCCCTCCCCACAACCTGAAGTCTACTTTCCGTCTCTGAATCTGCTTATTCTAGCCATTTCGTACAAGTGGAATCATCATGCAAGATCTGTCCCTTTGTGTCTGACTTATTTCACTCAGTACGATATCTTCAAGTTTCATCCATGCAGTGGCATGTATCAGAACTTCATTCCTTTTTAGGGCTCAATACTATTCTATTGTACATATAGAGCACATTTTGTTGATCCATTTGTCTGCTGATGGACACTTGGGTTTCTTCTACCTTTTGGCTATTGTGGATAATGTTGCTATGAACATTGGTGTGCAGGTATCTGTCCAACTCCCTGATTTCAATTCTTTTGGTTATATACCTAGAAGTGGGGTTGCTGGGTCATACGGTAGTTGTATGTTTAACTTTTGGGGGAACCATCAAACTGTTTTCCACAGTGGCTACCCCATTTTACATTCCTACCTATAATATACTAAGGTTTGTATTTCTCCACATCCTCTTCAACACTTGTTGCTTTCTTTTATATATATAAAATAGCTCTTCTAGTGGGTGTGAAGTGGTATCTCATTGTGGTTTTGATTTGCATTTCACTAATGGCTAACGACATTGAGTGCCTTTATATGTGCTTATTGGCCATTTGCATGCCTTCTTTGGAGAAAAGTCTATTCAAGTTCATTGCCCATTATTTAATTGGGTTATTTGTCTTTTTGTTGTTGAATTGTAGGAGCTCTTTACATATTCTGGATGTTAAATCTTCAACATATATATGGTTTCCAAATATTTTCTCCCATTCTGTTAGTAGTCTTTTCACTTTTTGGGTAATGTCCTTTGATGCACAAAGGTTTTAAATTTTGATGAAGTCCAATTTATCTATTTTTTTCTTTTGTTGCTTGTGCTTTTTAGTGTCATAGCTAAGAACCCACTGTTGAATCCCAGGTCATGAAGATTTGCCCCTATGTTCTCTCTAAGAGTTTTTAACAGTTTTAGCTCTTATATCTAGGTCCTTGATCCATTTTGAGTTGATTTTTTGTATATGGTAGGACATAAGGGTCCACTTTCAATCCTTTGCATGTGGATATCCAGTTTTCCCAGCACCATTTGTTGAGAGACTACTCTTTCCCCACTGAGTAGACCTGGCACCTTTGTCAAAAAGCAGTTGGCCATAGATGTGTGGTTTTAGTTCTATGTTCTCAATTCAATTCCATTGGTCTATATGTCTGCCTTTGTGTCAATACCACACTGTTTTTATTACTATAGCTTCTTAATAAGTTTTGAAATCAGAAAATGTGGGCACTCCAACATTGTTCTTTTTCAAGATGGTTTTGCTTTCAGGGTCCCTTGCCCTTCCATATGAATTTGATCATTAGCTTTTCTATTTCTGCAAAGAAGCCTACTGGCAAGTTGATTGGGATTTCATAAGTGGCATTAACCCAGGCACACCCAATGACTCCTTTTTATAACACATATTTGGTAATGTGTACTTTATTACATGAAAGGAAATGAAATCCATGGAAAACATAGCTCTGATCTTTGTGATAAATAAAATGCCCAACTGATTTCCAAAATGCCCCTCTAGTTTAAATCAATCTGGCAAAGTTTCTCATGAAATCCTATTGGCGTTTGACTGAGATTGTACCACATTTACTGGGATGGTTTGAAACTGGATGGACTCCAGAATATTATGTTCTTAAGGTTAATCCATTCCTGTGGGTGTGGACCTATTGCAGGTGGGAGCTTTTGATTAGGTTACTTCAGTTAAGTGCCTTTTGATTAGGTAACCTCAGTAAGGCATGGCCCAGGGTGGGTCTTAATCCTCTTACTGGATTCCTTTACAAGAGAATGAAATTCAGAAGAAGGGAGAGAAAGCCAGAGAAAGCCAGAAGCTGAAAGCAAGAAACCCGGAAGAGAAGGGAGAGCCCAGCAGATGTCGCATGTGCCTTGCCATGTGACAGAGGAATTCAAGATTGCTGGCAGCCGGTCTTCAGAGAGAAAGCATCACCTGATGATGTCTTGATTTAGACATTTTCACGGCCTCAGAACTTGCAAGCAAATAAATCCCCATTGTAAGAGCCAACCCATTTCTGGTATACTGCATATCAGCAGCCTGGAAAACTAAAATATTTACAAATCAATGTAAGCAAAATGTCCTTTCCTTAAAAACAACAAAACAACCAAAAACCCCAGCATTTCAGCCTCTAGTCACAATAAGGATATACTTCTCTTCATTTATTCACATCTTTTTTGCTGGCAGGAAACAGATGACAATCAAAGTGAGAAATTGATAAGTTTAACAAAGTGACCACAACAGTTTGGGCAGGATTTCGGGAAATCAACAAGGCTAGTGCAGCATCTCAGGGGAGAGTTTTCACCACCCCAGGCCTGAAATGACAAGGGAAGGCAGCAACTACCGGAACTGGGGAAGAGTGCCTATAAGCAGCACCAACTGGCAAGAGCTTCATTACAGGGACACAGCCATCCCATAGCGCAGCAGGGAGGGAGCCAGAGGGGCAAATACCCTGACTGCCCTCTCCTCCTACCCTCCAGTTTCCAACAAAGGCTTCCCATTAGCCAAAGCCAAGCCTCAGTGGACAAGCAAGGGGCTGTTGATAAAACTCATATAGCTCTGCCTCCCAGAGCACAGAGCAAGGTGGGAAGGGGTGGAGAGTGAATGGGGGGGTGGGGGCAGCAAATGGAAACCATCCAGACTGCTAGGTGACGTAGTATACAGTCCCCCTCCCACCATCACCTAAGTTCCTACGCATTTTTAAAATCAGTTTTCTTCCCAAGTATTTCATAGTTTTGTTACTGTTTTGAAGAGGATCTCTCCTTCCATTACCAATTCGAATCAGTTATTGTTTAGGTGGGAGCAAGCTATTGATTTTCCCCAGTGTTTGCATAGCAGGGTGGTTTGAGGAGGAGGTGTTTGAGTCTTACTGCCTGTGTGAGTACCACTTACTTGCTATGTGATGCGGGGCAAGTCAACGATCCTTTCTGCATCAATTCCATGATTCGTAAAAAAATGGGCAACAAGAGTATCTACTGAAAGTTTTTAAAAATATATTTAATGAAGTAATATTTAACAAACAAATAAAACAGTGCCCTGCTCAAAACAAATACTAAGTATCTATCAGCTATTATTAGAGTATCTAATAGTTACAGCTGATTTGGGGCACCATTTACTTTTTCCCTTTTCTTGTTTTAAATTAATAGACTACCTTTTAGAGCAGTTTTAAAAATTGAACAGAAAGTACAGATATTTCCCATACAGTCCCTCTTGGGCCCCCGCCATCTCCCCAGTTTCCCCATTAGTGTGACACATTTGTTACAACTGATGAGCCAATATTGATACATTATTAAGTAAAGTCCATAGTTTACATTAGGGTTCACTCCGTGCTGTTCTATGGATTTTGACAAATGCATAATGTCATATGTCCACCATTAAAGGATTATACAGAATAGTTTTACTGCCCTAAACATGCCCCATGCTCCATCTACACATCTCCTCCTCCCTCCCACCAAATCCCTGGCACCCTCTGATCTTTTTTCTGTCTGTAGCTTTGCCTTTTCCAGAATGTCATATAGTTGGAATCATAGCCTGTAGCCTTTTCAGACTGGCTTCTTTCACTGCCATTTATTATTCAATCCGGTAGATTAACCCTAATCGCTCTCAGTTGATTTCTCCATGCCAAACTTTTTCATTTTCCAAATTCTCCCCTGGTGGACTAGTTGGACTAAAGGACTTTAAACATAACTACCAATATTTTGCTTATTCCTACAAAAGGTCCCAATAATCAGTTAAGAAGGAAACAATTGTTTGGGGAAGCACCCTTTGAGAAGCAAGGCTTTAGATGACATTAGATTCCAAGGGTAGCTGACCTTCATTAACTGAAGCAAGTGAACTAACTGGTTGCTTTACCACTGCTTAAAACAAAAGGGTCCCTTCCAGTCGGGCGGAAGGAAGACCGACAAGGTAAATTTAGACGTCGTCTTTAAGCTATCTATAGAACAGTGGTTCTCAACTGCGGGCGATTTTGCCCCCCAGAGGATATTTTGCAATGCCTGGAGACATCTGTGGTCATCACAACTGGAGGGGAGGGCGGTGCCACTGGCATCTAGTGGGTATAGGACAGGGCCGCTGCTAAAGATCCTACAATGCAACAAAGAATTACCAGACAGAAATGTCCATTGTGCCACGGTTGAGAAACCCTGCTGTAGAAGAGAAGGAAGACTGGTCTGTCAAGTTGTTTGGATTTAGATAAGAGATTACCCCAATTACGGCAGAAGACTGAAGAGGATCTTGGGTGGCTTCAATAGTCACACCCCCGGCTTCCCCCCTTCCTTCCTCCCTACTCCGTCCCCCAGCCTTGTCTTCATTCACACTTGAAAGCTCCAGAGCTGGCAGCCTAGATCTCTGTGTCTCTAGGCTTCCTGCAGCCCATCTCGTCACCTCAGAAGGCTCCAGACCTAGAACCACTCACTGCAACCTAGAAGGTATTTTAAATATCGGGACAAATTCTGAGACCTTAAGTAAATGAGACATGTGAACTGTTAAAAGGGAGCAGGAAGGGAAGGAGCATGAACCCAAACCACATGCAAAAGTTTTCTTAGAATAGAAAGAGAAATTTTGGTAATCTAAAACGTTAATTCTTCAAAGAGAGAGTTAGACTTTTAACAGAAATTATTTCTTTATAACTTTGAGAAAGTAACTATTCTTAATAGGTGTTTTCAACAATACACTTAAAGCAATGCTCCCGGGAGGTTTTTAAGATACAGTATTTTGCCATCTTTGAAATATGAAGTTTGGTGTTTTCTCTTTATTTTAGTTGATGCTATTGGGCCCTTCTCCAGCTGATCTTGGCAGCTCATGCTCTGCTGTCTTCCTCTAGACTTCTCTATTCCATTTTGGAAGAAGACTCAAAATGGTAAGAATAGCTACGAGAGCCCTACAAAGTGGTCTCTGTAATCCTTGTGGGAAAAACAAGCCAGCTGGTGAGAGCCACGTTTAAGAAGCTGTGTTTTGATTATTTCCAGGGGGAAACTGCTTTTTGAAATTTTGTAATCAAGATGAGGTATGAGGGTATTTCGTAATTCCAGATTAATCAACACTTGCTCAGCCCAGCCTCCTACAAGAGTTAAAATGGACTGCAGGGAGGAGGAGCTCATTTTTTTTCCTCCCGTGCTTTTGGCTTTAAAACCATATATACAATCCACTGAAGTTACTCTGTGCTTTCTCCAGCATTGTGGTACCACCTGAACAGTCAGAGTATGTAGACAAGGGATCAGAGTGTGTAGACAAGGGATCAGAGTATGTAGATGAGGGAACACACAGGACTAGGATTGTAGGAGGCCAGTCCCAAGCTAGGGGACCTGGCACCTACCACCCAAGTGCTCTGAGACTCAATTTCACTGACTATCAAATGAGCATCATGATACCTCCCCAGCACCCTTCTGGGGCCGTTGGGAGGTTCAAATAGCAGGGTAATTGTTCAAAGTTGTTTGTAAACTATGAAATGTGATGCTACCAATTAACGGAAGACATTAGTGAGTGGCCTTTTTCGGAAATTAGTTTTGTCGCCCAAACTCGACATGAAGGACAGGCTTCACCGGGAACCAACTCTGACATCTACACCTGCTTGTTGGCTCCAGGGCTCATTCTGTGCTATCCCCCGAGGGAATAATGAAGAGTCAACCATGGGGGTGCTAGGTTACGATGGAAACAACTGCACAGAGTTTCATTTCCTAGAAACCCAGGTGTCTATTTTAAAGCAAGCACAGCCCACATCTGTCTATGGCCTTGAGGTAAGAATGATAATAATAAAGATAGCTCATCTTTATGGAACACCGACGGGCTTGATATACGTGCTTCTGTTTGAGCCTCGACGCAGCCGTGTGAGGTACAGATGAGCAAAGCAGGGCTTCAAGAGGTTAAGTCGCTGGAGCACACTGGCCCCGCTGGTGAGCCGACACAGCCTGGCAGCCTGACTGTGGAAGCCGCAAGCTGCCCTGAACCACACAGCTGAGCCCAGCACAGTCTACTACCCACCCAGGAGGCACTCAGCAGATGCCTGGGGGCTGTGATCATGCTGTCTTACTACTTTACAAAAAGGGGGAAATTGGTATTTCTGTTGCAAGAAAAGACATGAAGACAGTGGTCCAAAGGAGAAATACAAAAGACTAAAAAGCGCAGCATAAATAGTCAACCTCATCAATTGTCATAGGTCAGAGATCCTTTCATCTGGGAATTCCACTTCTAGAAACTCTTCTTAAGCAAACTATCAGGGATGTGATGAAGTATTTACAAAGATATCAGCTGCAACGTGGCAAAGACAATATCTCATGCCCAATGTTGGGGGAGGGTTAATAAATTGTGGTCCTCCCATTCAATCAGTGGAATCTTATATAACTATCAAATCATGATTTTTAAAAAAAAGAAAATGACAGAAGAAATACTCATGATACAATGTTAAATGAAAGGAAAAAAAAAAAAAAAAAGCAATCCAGAAAGCCATAAATGCTGTGGATTCCTGACTGTTTAAAGAATATGCTAGACAAGTGCTAGATGCTTTAGTAAATGTATTTACATACATTTTCTTATTCATTTCACACAACAGCCCTGTATTATAACCGTATTACAGTTGAGAAATCAGAGGCCATTGAGGTTAAATGATTCACCAAAGTCAGAGAGCTCTGTTGAACTTGGCAGAATAAGCATGGGAAGTAAAATCTTTCCACTGTCAAAGCCCTGGCTATTACTAAAAATGCTTCTCACTATGGGAAATAGATACAGGGATGGGGAGATTAGCATGAGAAGGAAACATGTGCAAATGTTAACAATAGTTAAACAATTTCAAAAGTAAAAGCATGATTTTGCTCTTAACTATAGCATATTCCTCCATGGTTCAATAAAGGGATAATAAGGAATCCATTTACTAAATTAATCAAAATCTGATTTAAAAAAAAAATGTAGGAGGTCATGCTGCAATTAAAAACCATCATCGGAGATTAGCCAACCAGTCTTTTTGTGCCCCCAGGAATAGATCACTTATATCTCAGAAAGCCACCAAAGGTTGGGCCTGGGGTTAGCAAACCACAGCCCATGGGCCAAATTTGGCCTGAGCCTGTATCTGCACAGCCCCCATGCTAAGAATGTTTTTTTAAAGAATGTTCAAATAGTTGGAAAAAATCAAAAGAAGAATACTATTTTGTGACAGTAAAAATGGTATGAAAATCAAATTTCAGCGTCCGCAAATAGTGTCACTGTTTGTGTATTTGTTTGCATATTGTCCAGGACTGCTTTTGTGCCGAGTAGCGGCGAGGGAGACTGCGTTTTGGATGGCCCACAAAGCTGAAAATATTTACTATCTGGCCCTTTACGGGAAAAGTTTGTGGACCCCTGGTTTAGGGAAAATAAGGGAACAGGATGTAAGGTCAATTAAGATTTAACAGTCATTGGTACCAGTTGTGACGCATAAGAGCTGTTGAATCCCTAATTTACATAAGGCTAGTTTATATCATTTTACTCTTTTATTTTGAAAACTAAGTCTGTTGGGTTCAAATTAGAGGAATTGTCATAAAAGGTCTCTTTAAAAAAAAAAAGTAAGTGGGTTACATTGTTGTACTTAAATTTTTCTTTGTTATATAATGAGGCTTTAATATTTCCGGTATTTCCACTTTACAGACATTAACCTGTAATCAGAAATATTTCAAAATTCATAAAAAGGGATATTGAGTCATAAATCTAATCGGGAAATTTCCAGAGGAGGTTAGGTCTATTAAACAAACAGCACTTAGTTAACTTCCCTTATTCATGTCTCCCTAGGGGCTAACGAAGCTAACCAAGCCCCTAGAGGGGTTTACACACCACAAATCCAGTTTCCAGATAATTCAGTGTCATAGCAACATGGCCAAAGAAATGAGTAAATTCAAAATCAAGGATTTCCAACAATTGCTGCCCCCTCTCCTGACCTCTTCCATGCCCTTTCTCTTTATTCTCCAGCCAGCCAACCATCCCCTCTGGTTCAACCCAAGCCATTCCTCTGTGACCTCCCTCTCCCCATGACACAAAATTCCTTCTTCCACAGCGTGGCTGCAGAGTCTCTCTCCACCAGAGATGCTTCTCTCAGCACATCCTTTGAAACTCGGGCACCTTGGCCTTTTCCGGCTCCGTGATCTTGAAAATAAATGGAGGCGCAGCTGAGTGCCCAGAGAGCTTGTCTGGGAAGCCCGGCCAGGGCAGTCCAGAGCAGGTGCCCGTTACCTGCTGGTCTTCTGAATAGCTGCTCAGTGGGTTGGTCAGCGGGTTTGGTTGGTGCGTTGTGTGATGAGTGGAGTCGGGAGAGGAGCGAATCCTCTTAACCCAGTATAAAAAGATCTCCCCAGGCCTAAAATAGTCACATCTCAAGAAGAATTTCCTTCTGTGAGGAATTCTGGTGAAAATAATTAACTACAACTACATAACAGCTATGCAAAGAATATGTGATAAAGATTGGGAGGAGAAGCAAATCAGATACAGAAGGTGGGTTTTGTTTTTTTAACAGGGAGGTGGAGCCTTCTTATTGCTCCCATGCAATCACACTGGACTTCACCCAGTCACTCTCCTGCTCTCCCAGAGGACTCTCCACCCTCCTCCTCTCTCTTCAGACCCCCACCATCTCCTCTCCAGTCTCCTCACTCTTAGCTGATAACTTTGTTTCGTACTTCACAGAGAAATTTGAAGCAACTGGAAGAGAACTTCCACATGCTCCCCCCCCCCCCCCCGGGGGTGCCTACCTCCAGCACCTGCACCCACATATCCTGCCTGACCCCCTCATTGCTGCACCACGAATCACTCCAAAATGCAATGGCCTGCAACACCAGCAGTCAGACCCAGCCAGCGTCACAGTGCCAGAGGCGGGCTGGGCTCAGCTGGCATTTCCTGCATGGGGTCTTCTGCACAGTTGCAGTTAGACAGTGGCTGGGGTGGGGTCTCTCAAAGGTCTGGGGCCTGGGCTGGGAGACTCAATAGCTGGAGACTGGAGCAGCTGGAGCTCCTCAGGCATCTCTCTGTAGCTCCATGTGGTTTCTCCAACATGGCGGCTGCAAAGTAGCCAGATTTCTTACATGGTGGCTCAGCACTCCAAAGCAAGTGGGCAGTGGGAGAGTGACCGAGCACCAGGTGGAAACCATCTCCTTTTTTATCCTGGCCGTGGGAGTCCTGCAGCATCACTTCTGCTGCATTCCATCCATCAAAACAGTCACGAAGGCCTCCTCAGGATCAAAGGAAGATGAGAAGTGTGTCAAAGGATATGCAGACCCTTAAATGAAGGACAAAATGTTTACACTCCTAACTAAGGCCTTTCTCTCCACTGGCACTAGATCCCCAACCTGCTGGTCTCCTCAGGGCCAACGCTCCAGACTTCTCCCCTCCCTCTCACACATCAGCTTCATTAGTTATTATTCTTAGCGGGTACTTTGGTTCTCAGAACCTTCAGTTTGCCATTTCCATCAGCATTAAAATCATGCTGCTATTACTCTCCTCCTAAAACAAGTTATCTTGACTCTTCTTTCCCTGTGAACTACTGTCCTGTGTCTTTGTTCCCCTTTGCAGGAAACCTTCTAGAAATAGTTGCTATCTCCAATCCCTCTCCTCCCATTCCTGCAAGAACTCTGAAGTCATGTTTTACTTGGCTACACCTTCAACATATATCCAGTATCCAACCAGTCCTCACCACCTCCACCACTGTCATCTGGGTCCTGTGCTTGAATTGCTGTGACAGCCTCTTAGCTGGTCTCTGTGCTCCTGCCCTTGCCTCTGACTGTCTATTCTCAACACACTAACCAGCACAATCCTTCTAAAATGTAAGTTAGATCATGTCTCTCTTTCCATCAAACACTTGCAGTGGATCCCAACTCCACTCAGAATAGCGACCACCATCCTCACAATGGCCGACCAGGCCCTACGTACTGGGGCCCCCTCCCTCTCTGACTGCCTCTCCTGTTATCCATCTAGTCCCTCTGCTCCAGCCATCCTGGCTTCGCTGCCAATTTTGGAAATATTCCAGCATGGTTCCACCTAGGGACTTTGGCATTCGGCTGTTCCCTCTGCCTGGAATGCTTTCCCCATGGATATCTGTGAGGATAACTTCATCCCTTCCTTCAGATCTTTGCTCAAATATCAGCTTCTCATTGATGCCCACCTAAACCACCCTATTTTGTCAAACCTCACCTTCCCTCCCTAATTCACCTGTTTTCTTTTTCTGTAACACTTATCACCTAACAGCTAATATAACTAATTGTTATATTTATACATTTGTGTGTTTATTATTTACTGTTTGCCTTGACCTGCTAAAATATAAGTTCCAGAAGAGCAGGAATCTTTTCTGTTTTGTCCACTGATGCGTGTGTCCCAAGCACATAGAAGTCAGTAAATACTGGTTGAGGATTTTATTTTTCACAATTTCCTTCAACATTGATATGGTGAGACCTTATTATATCCTTTGTAATTTTAGTATTAAAAAATGTTCTAACAAAAAAATACACGTTCTCTGTAAAAGAGTCAGAGAAGTAAAAGAAAGTAACCCACCCACCCACCGCCCCCCAGAAGAAATCTGTTAAAGTTTTCTTGTGTGTTCTTCCATGCTTTTTTCTGCAAATATATATATGTATATCCATCATAATGGGATCATACTATTATGCTATTTGATGCTGCTTTTAAAATTCATTTTCTAAAAATAACAGTAGGATTCGTTTTAAGGGATATAATACTCTATTCTTGGTGGTTTCCCATTTTTAAGCTGTCCCCAAATTGATGGATTGTTATCCAGTTCTTCCCATTCTTTTTTCAGAGAGCTGAATAAAATGGATAAAATTATTTGATCTGAAGACATACAATATTTATTATTATAAAAGATGTGCTAGTTCTTTGCACTTGTTTTTTCACTACAGAATCCTTAGAAGGTTCACGATGATATAAAACTTTGTGCAGACCATTTTGAAAGAGCTGCAGCCTGGGGTCCCAGGGGACTATCAAGGCTTCCAGCTGAGGTTGGACCCAGGCAGATAAATTTCAGGGGGCTCTGGAGCCAACCTTCAGAATCGTAGAATAACCACAATAGAAAAAGACCATTGCGATCAGCAAGCTCTGCCCTCACATTTTGTAGACAGAGAACCACAGTTTCGGAGAATTCAATAGGTAGCTCCGCCTCAGAGAGAGAGGCTGATGGGTCGTGACATGACTTTCAGTTCATAAGATGATTGCTAACCTCCCGAATAAATAAACACAAGGAGAAATCAGAGTAATCTTGTTTCTTCCTCTAACTTGTTACAAGACACAAACCACTTAACCTCACTTCCTCAGTTTTGCCATCTGTCTAATAGTTCCCAGTTACATAAGCGTCCTTCCAACTCCTCAGATTACATCCATACATCTCTGACAAGCTTGCAAAGTTTTGAAGATAAACACACTATCTGCAAAGCATGAAGTTAGAATTAGCTTGGTAAAAAATGTTTTACTATTAGTAATTATATCGCTACAACTGTAAACATTTTGGTGGGAATCTAATATGAATTCTACAATCATGAGAATTCAGTTCTGAAAATGGGCTCAAGTCCTGCCATAGAAATGATTCCTCCAAGGAGATAAGTTGTGCCGCTTTGAAGGGTTGTTTATTAAAACTTTTGTTTGAAGGGTGAGCAGGCATCCTTATCTTTCGGGTTGACTTTGCCCTCATCCCACCTCCTCTTATTTTTTACACCATGGATTTCCCTGACATCAGAGAGAGTTTTGTGCTCAGGAGGTACACGAAGCTTCTGACAGATCAGCAGCAGAGATCTGTGGTTCAGAATTGGGTAGGAACAGTGTCACACTCATCAGCATTCCCCTCGTTTGTCTAGCATAGAGTCTTGCCCAGAGTTGATTCCCAATTGTATTAGTCTGCCAAAGGTGTGCTGATGCAAAGCACCAGAACTCTGTTGCCTTTTATAAAGGGTATTTATTTGGAGTAGAAGCTTACAGTCACAAGGCCATAAGCATAAGTTACTTTCCTCACCAAAGTCTCTTGCCAAGTGTTAGAGCAAGATGGCTGCCAGTCTCTGCGAGGCTTCAGCCTTCCTCTTTCTCCTAAGGCTCTGCTGTAGGCTGGCATAAGGCTTGTCTCTCTCCCCAGGGCTCGATTCTTTCTGGGCTCAGTTGCTTTGCTCTCTCCACAAGGTCAGCTGTAGACTATCAGGCTCCCTCTCTTCCGGAGGCCTCTGCCATGTCTATGGAGCCGTCCCTATTCCTCTGTGTTCTTCTCCTGTGTGTTTACTTCCCAGGGCTCCAGCATCAAAACTCCCACTCTCTCCTCTGCCATGTCGTTTCTCCATGAGTCTCTGCCCCACCAAGGGGGCACGGACTCAATGTCCTACTGATGTGGCCGAATCAAAGCCTTAATCATAAATTAATCAAGTAAAAGTGAAACCTCTAAATTCAATACAATCTAATATGCCCAGGGTAACAGACCAGTTTACAAACATAATCCAATATCTATTTTTGGAATTCATAAACAATATCAAACTGCTACACCAATCATGTTTGTTGAATGAATAAGTAAGCATACACTTTACTAAGAGCTTAGGCAAAGCCTTCAAATTTGTAAATTCATAAAATACCCTAATACAGCACTGCAGAATTACACTGGATGTAACTCATAAGAAATGGATCATCCAAAAGGCCTCCCCCTCCGCCTCCGAAGTTGGTCCCAACAAAACAAATATCTTTATTTTAATACTTGGAATTTTTTCTTATGAAAACAAACAATCCCCTTGTAGATTGAATCAAGCTCCCCACAAAGACAAAATGTTCAAGT
>JAKSZT010053860.1:2608746-2680310 GCA_026826555.1 Tolypeutes matacus | reverse complement strand
GTGTGGTATGTGCCATAGCAGCCCTGGTAAACTAAGAGATACCTCTTCCCCCCTGCCCGCCCCCACCCCCCGCAAACAAAAACCCTATAAAGCACAAAATAGAAAACTTAAAGTGTCAAGAACCATTTAAATGAAAAGAAAATTAACCAAGATGCAGACAGGCAGTATACCAGGTGCATGTCCTCTAGCTACATGAGACAATTTGGAGTTGATGGGTTGAAACTGGGTTTGGCTCATCTTGGTTTGAAATTGCCTCTCTGATCTCTGCTTCCTTATCAGCAAAATGAGAATGCTTATCCTCCCTTTCTACCTCCTCGTGAGGGTTCCGCGATGGTGTATAAATGGTGCGTCTACCTCAGCAACTGGCACACAAGAAGCACACAATAAAAGGGAACTGTTATTTAAAATAAAATAAAAAAAAAACCACCCAGAAATGATTGACGACCGTTCAAAATGAATTCTACGTTCTCCATTTTAACAAAAAGGAGTGATTCACTGTGAGAACAGAAACGCCTGTGCACCAGAAATCAAACTTCCCATTTTTACTCTAATTAGCTCCCTAACTGAGCCTCCAAACATACACGGTGTATTTGCATGCGTAATTTGTTATGCCTCACCACCAAAGCTGAGCCTACATCATGGAGTATTAGGCTAGTCTACAAACCAGCTGACCGAAAGACGCACATCTGTTGGCAGTCCTTGCCAGAACACCAAACCAAACAAAATAACACGGGTTATTTGGAGCAAATGCAAACACAGTCCTGGCTCAATGCTGAGTCCTTATATTTTAAAAACAACGTGAGTCGAAGCTAAGGTTCCTGCCTAAGCAGGAAGCAGGTCGATCCCACTGGTTTGAAAGTGGCAATTTCTACACTTAAGGAACTCACCACTGGAATAAAAGAATATTTCATGTTTTAAAATAATCTCTCAATATCTTTTAAGTTTGGAAATCTCAAAGGTATTATTTCTCTTTAAATAGCAAATGTAGAAAGGCTTTGCTCACCAAGTCCATCATCTTTTCTTAGCAAACTTGCCGGTGCTTTGGAGTTGGAGGCTTTCCATGCCTCGGGGCTGGTAGACAGAGAGCATTACCAGTGCCAGTTGGGTGGGGGCAGAATTATTGACAGGGATAGCCCCATCCTGGCTGTGTCTGGTCCCAGGCAAGACAAAAGAGCTCTGCATTTTTGCTGGGGTTTCAGGTTCAAGGGGACAGAGCTGCTGAGTAAAAGGATTATGGAGGAGTCCATCCACAGTCCCCATCCCACACCCTTCCTCTGACACCACCCCTTTTATTCTGTGGCAATTTCCCTACTTCAAGCCTTCCTTTAGATGCCCCAGGTCCTCCTTGTCTCTCCTCATGTCCTTGTCAAAATCTGATCTTTGGAAAAACTTTACTGATTGTGAAAGTTTGATATGCGTTTTGTATGGGGTTTTTAAGAAAGCTCAAAGCCTTGATTTAGCCAGCAAATATTTCCCACCTGCACTATGTGGCAGGCATCATTAGGATAGAGTATATGTAACGACAAAGAAGGCTCCAGACCTGGAAAAGTTCACCACTTCGAAGGGAAGATGGATGAGTTGACACCAAGACTGGCTGAGAGGTAGTGTAGGAGAGTGGCTGAGAGGGCCAGCTAAGTAGCCCAAGTGCAGAGGTCAAGTAGCTGCCTGAGGTGAGTGCAGGCATCCTCGGGCAGTTACTTGACCTCTGTACTTCCCTTTCCTCCTTGTGAATGAACCTATGTCTCAGAATTGGATAAGGATTAGATAATTTACTACAAGTTATTGATTGAAATTAGTGGCATGTGAACCGTCTCACAGGCTTGGCAGGTAATATAATTCCTTTTGCACTTGGTAGTCTTGCAGTGAATTTGCTTAGAGTTAATTCCATGCACAGGTATGACACAACTGAAGATTTTTTTCTAAACCAGGTATCGGCAAACTACAGCGTGTGGGCCAAATCTGTCGGGCCACCTGCTTTGTATACAGCCTGTGAGCTAAAGGTGGTGCTTACATTTTTCATTAGCTACATTTTAAGTGGTAACTACATAACATCCTTGATTTTCCCTAAAATATTTACTATCTGGCCCTTTCCAGAAAATGTTTGCCAATTCCTGGTCTAGACCCACACTGTCTAATAGAACTTTCTGCAATGATGAAAATGTTCTATATTTGCACTGTCAAATGCAGTAGCCATTAGCCTACTGTGGCTTCTGAGTATTTGAAATTTGGCTAGTGTGACTGAGAAATGGAATTTTTACTTTTTTTGAATCATAATTCATTTAAATTTAAATAGCCACATGTGACTAGTGGCAATCACATTATGCGGCACTGCAGTAGACAATTTTTTTTTTCGTTTATGCAGTAGACAATTTTAAATCTAAAGATTCTGTTCTGTCAATGCTAGATTCAATGCAGCTCAATTTAATGCAACGATCCAGAGGCCATATGAGTCAAGGGGAAGGCGACACTCTTTATCAAATTTTTGCCCTGGACTAGCTTTCATTGTCTGCTAGAGAATGCTTAATGGAAAGAGCTTAGAAAACACATGTGGGCACAGTCCTCTTTCCTCTTAAGCCTGAAAATTCAACTCTATCCATTACATCTGCTTCAGTTTGGGGTAAACTTAGAGCTCTGGATTGCAGGCAGAGAAAACTTTTCTGAGCAAAGCGATATTTCCTTTCATCTCTGCTTGCAGATTGGCTAACTTCAGCCCCAGCTCATTCTCTCATAAGAATTGGCTGAAAACAGTAAGAAGCCACCGACACACACCTCCATTATGCATATTGCCAAGTGTAAAGTCATGGTTGTCACA
This sequence comes from Tolypeutes matacus, assembly GCA_026826555.1. NCBI lineage: Eukaryota > Metazoa > Chordata > Mammalia > Cingulata > Chlamyphoridae > Tolypeutes > Tolypeutes matacus. Next base: position 2,677,498 of record JAKSZT010053860.1, on the reverse strand, counting down.
TGTTCTGCCTTACAAGATAGCACAGGTGATATTTTGTCAAGTGTTGTGTGATGGCATAACATGGGTCACCAGCTTTCCGGCCTCCTGTGTCTGCGTCTTTATGCCCTCAACCTGACTACATCAATGTCATATAATTTAGGTTCTCTCATAAGAACCTAAACAATAAGGCAGCAACTTATTTCCAAGTTAAATTTCTACACGGGTTAAAATTAGGCTTGGCTTTGTACAAACAGAAAAGCCAATTAACACTGGCTTAACAACAGCCTTTTATTATTTCTCATAAACTCCTGGAAGACAGCATCTCGGACCTGGGGTTTCCATTCTGTTCCATGAGGTCATACAAAGACCACGGATCATCGACCTTGCCGCTCCAGCACTCCAAGCCTGTTTTCCTCCTCTATGTGATCCGACACCCACAATACAAGAAGCCAGATGGAGGTAGAGAGGAGAAAGGGGAACAGCCCCTCCCTATAAGGCTGCGTCCCAGAAACCGCACACATAGCTTCCTCTCTCATCACCTTGGCATGAACTTAGTCACAGGGACATGCTTAGTTGCAAAGGAATCTGAGAAATACAGTCTTTTTCTTCAGGGTGGCAAATGGAGGTTCTATTGCTATGAGTTGAGAGAAAGGGGGAAAGGATATTGGAAGATGGAGCAATCTCTGGACTCCAAGAGGATAATAAAAATAATTAATCTGGAGTATCAGAAATGACCCCATGGAATAAGAACAACAAACAATTAACCTACACATAATTACATACAAGTGTCAGCATCTTGTCCTGGAAGAACTAATGGTCTACCACTTTGCATTTTAAATCTGTGTCTTTTTTTCTCTCCTCCACTAGATTTTTGAGCATTTATTAGAAACTCTTCCTCACCAGATAACTTGGTACAACCCCTAGATAAGGGATTGTTGGCGAATTGTCTGTTCCAGGCCCCATGTCTGGGTCTGGGAGGATGGTCTGGGTCTCTGGCATGCCTTACACTGTTGTTTGCATGCCCTCTGTTCTCTCATAGGGGGCCTTCTCCTGGGCACGATGCCTGCCCCAGAGGGGTCCGAGGACAGTGAACCACCAGGTCAGGACTAGAACCCAGTTCTTCCGACCCTTAATCCAGAGCTCTTTTCACAGCCTTCTGTGTAATCAGTGGCGTAGGGAGTGAGAGGAGGGAGAGATTATGTTCCAGAAGGTTTCTTGAAGAAGATGAGTTGAAGCTGGGCCTTATAAAAGTAGAGCTTCTTAAACCTTCTGCCAAGGAATATCTAGACAGGCTGAAGAGACAGAATGTGACCTCTGGGGAGTCTGGGGATGTAGCTTAAGGAACTTACCCCAGGGAGAAAGTTCTTTGAAGTTTTGCGCATTCCTTCACTTGTTCATTCTTTCACACATTCATTCTTTCTTTCATTTATGGACTTGGCAAACATAATGGAGTACCTGCTAAGGGCCAGGCCTTGTCTTAGGTGAGGACACCTAGGCCTTGCTCTTTCAGAGCTTACATTCTGGTGCAGAACAGACAATAAACAAATAAGCACACAAATCAACGAGCTAAATTCTGATTAAGCTAAGGGCTATGAAGGAAACAAAGCAGGATGGTGCAATAGAAAGTACATATACCTCTCTGTGCCTCAGTTGACTCATCTGTAAAATGGAGATAATAATAGAGGTCTGCAATTCCAAAATCCCCAAACTAAAAGCTTTGTTCTAACTCAGTTAATGGCAAAACACAACATGGTCTGAACTCTTGGAGGCGAATCTTGGCCTGAACAGAATGAATGAATTATTCTTTTTTTTTTTTTTTTTTTAAAGAATTTATTTATTTACTTTATCCATTTTAAACCCCCCCTTCCCCATTTGCTGTTTTGTGTCCATTTGCTGGGCAATTCTCTGTGTCTGTTTCCTGCCATCTCTTCTCATCCTCCTCCTCCAGTCTTCACCAGGATTCGATCCTGGAGACCTCCGATGTAGGAGAGAGGTATCCTGCTGCCTGCGCCACCTCAGCTCCTGGCTTCTGGAGCTTTTTCGGAGCATCTCGTCTTGTCTCTCCCCTGTTACGTCATCATTCTGCTGCATGGCTCCCGGGGCCCGACAGCTCAGCGTCACACAGAGCCTGGCAGCCCATGCGCCTTCTATATATATTTATTTTATTTTACCGGGAGGTCCCGGGGATCGAACCCAGGTCCCTCCATATGGCAGACGGACGCCCAACCATTTGAGCCACATCCGCCCCCCTATTCTTTTTTTAAAAGAAAAATCCAGCTTAGAGTGAACAATCCCATGCTTTGCTGCAGAAATTTTTGTAGATTTGATTATGGGATGCTGCCCCAAACCCCAATAGGAGTAGTACATAATATAGGGTACGTGCATCATATTACCTTCTGAAATCTGAAAAATTCTAAATTCCAAAACACATCTAGCCCCCAAGGTTTTGGATAAGGGATTGAGGACCTGCAATAACACCCTCCTGGGGTTATTGTGAGGATTCAATGAATTGGTATACACAAAGCATTTACAATGATGCCCAGCATATAGCATACATTAAGTGCTACAGGAGTACTAGCACTATCATTATCACTATTACTACATGGAGGGTATGTAGATACATTGGTTTGGGAAGGCTTCTCTGAACAGACACCAAAGGGACAAGAAAGACCCGGCTGCAGGAAGAGGAGGCAAAAGATAACTTCGGGAAGAGGGAACAACAAGTGCCAAGACTGAGGTGGTTATGAGCTTGGTATGAACGCAGAACAGAAAGCAAGTGGCTGGTGTGCAGTTAAAGAGGGAAAAGATGGTTCAAAGTCTGGGAGGTGGGCTGGGGTCAAAACATGTGTGATATTTTAAGCAACGGTAAAGATTTTGGATTTCATTCAAAGTGTAATAAGAAGCCATAGTAGCTGACCTGATTCAGGTTTATGAAGAATGCTCTAATGTCACCTGATGAATGATAGGGGAAAAGCAGAATCAGGGAGACCACTTAGGAGTCTAGTGCCGTAGTCCAGGTGACAACTGATGGCTAAATGGATTGGGGAGGTGGTAGTACAGAAAGAGAGAAGTGGACAGGTACAAGAAAAAATTTAGAAAGAAGGAGAAAAAGGCTGGACTAGGCTCACATAGGCTCGTGAGAGCAATTCTGCACATCTCTTCCCAACTCTGCCTTCAGTGACATCACACCAGTAGCTTGAAATTGGCCTTGGGGAGTATTTGGGAAACTTTTTGGATAGGGTGGATTGAAAGAGAGAGTGAGCCTGGAGATGAGGATAAGACTTTGGCGTAGACAAAAGGTAGAATAATAGGGTTTCCACTGAGACTGTGTCGGCTAAAATGGTACAGCAGTGAAGATGTCAAGAAGGACAATGAAGGAAGTCAAATGGACTCAGTGAAGGGCTTTAATGATGGGGAAGAGGAGACAGTGTGGGCGGGGAAAAAGACAACTTTGTACCTCTAACTCCAACAAACTTTGGGCACATAAAGATGTGTGAAGAAGCCCTTTGAGATCATTCTGAACCATCTTGCACTGGAGAAAAAAAAAGCCATGGGAAATTTTGCTTATTTCCCCCCTATCAGAGGAGTTAAGGGAAGTAAGCATTCGATTTATTGGATTCAAACATCATTGGTTGATTCAGTCACTTGGGAGGACAAAGGCAACAGCTGAGCTATAAGCCCGTAGTAGAGCTAGAGGCTGGATCGTTCCATTTATAAGCACTAGTTAAACTAAAACCAATGTTCTGGAGTAAAATATTAATGGAAAGCCTGAGACTTGAGAGCAAGTCCATGGGTAAATCCTCTAAGGCAGAACCAGATCAAGGTAATATGGTGATATTAGCAGAGGTCTTTGGTGCTTCTCACATTCACATTTAAGGTCTTTCTCCTCAGGGTCTCAGTGTCTCTCATGGTAGCCCTGGGTGCCCAAGGAGGACCATTATGGGTAGGTGCCCACAAGTTCCAGTTTGCTTGAGAGTCTTGATTTATGCTTGTAGTCTTCGCATAATTATTAACAGCTTCCCTCTTTCACTCTCAGAAATATCTTGTTTGGTCAGTTATATGAAGTCACCCTGATTATAGGTCGCCCAGGAAGTGCCCTAACTCTACCACTCTTTCCTCTTCAAATTCATGAAATATGAACCCACTGTGCAGAGAGGATGCTCATCCTCAAATCATCTCAGAGATTATTTCCAAAAACAATCCAAGAGGAAAGCCACGTTATACACTGATAGTATTGGAGTGACAGGAGTGTATGTTTGATAGTCAAATGCCAATTACTAGTCAGGTGACCTTGGGAAAACAGCTAATATCACTGAGCTATGTCTTAATCTGTAAAGTGGGGATATGGGGTCTTCTTTTTCTCTCTACTTTGACTATTATGAGGCTCAAATATTGTGAAAGACTTGTAACTAGGGCTGGCTTAGCAAGCAAGCACTAGTCATACTGAAGTCTTAATATGTTATTCTTCCCAAGCGTATTTGCGTTTTTACATTCCGTAACCCCCACAATTTCAGACCTTGGCAGCCAATTGATGGCTCTTCCACTGTAGCTTTCTAGAAATGATGACTAGAAAAACGCTGTTTCTACCACCTTAAAATCCGAGTAACTGAAAAGCTAAGATGCTATATGTGTAACTGCATTGTTGCCAACCTCAGTCATCGGTAAATACAATCATGGGCTGGGAGGGTGCTGCTTAGACAGTTAATAACAAGACCCGAATTGTTTATTTTGAGAATGTAGCAAAAGAGAGGCAGTAAATGGGAATTTTTCATTCCTATTCTTGGTATATTTCAGACTGGCAATTTATTCTTTCTTATACTTTCAGGTGTTTCTGATGTGGACATCAAACAGACCATTTCTTATCCTTTTAAACATGGTCCTAATTTCCAAGCTCCTTGGGGCTAGATGGTTTCCTAAAACCCTGCCCTGTGATGTCACTGTGGATGCTACAAAGACCCATGTGGTTGTGGACTGTACAGACAAGCGTCTGACAGAAATCCCTGGAGGTATTCCCACCAATGCCACCAACCTCACCCTCACCATTAACCACATACCAGGCATCTCCCCAGACTCCTTCCACAACCTGGACCATCTGGTAGAGATTGATTTCAGATGCAACTGTGTGCCTATCAAACTGGGGCCGAAAGACCCCAAGAAGCTTTGTACCAGGAGGCTGCAGATTGAACCTGGAAGCTTTAGTAGGCTCATTTATTTAAAATCCCTTTATCTGGATGGAAACCAGCTACTGAAGATACCTCAGGGTCTTCCTCCCAGCTTACAGCTGCTCAGCCTCGAGGCTAACAACATCTTTTCCATCTCCAAAGACAATCTAACAGAACTGGCCAACATAGAAATACTCTACCTGGGCCAAAACTGCTATTTTCGCAATCCTTGCAATGTTTCATTTTCTATCGAAAAAGATGCCTTCCTACACCTGAGAAACTTAAAAGTGCTCTCCCTAAAAGCTAACAATGTCACAACTGTCCCCACTATTTTGCCACCTACTTTAACTGAGCTCTATCTTCACAACAACATCATTGTAGAAATCCATGAAGATGATTTTCATAACCTCGGCCAACTACAAATTCTCGATCTTAGTGGAAATTGCCCTCGTTGTTATAATGCCCCCTATCCTTGTACACCCTGTGAAAATAATTCTCCCTTACGGATCCACAACACTGCTTTTGCTGCACTGACAGAATTAAAAGTTTTACGCCTGCATAGTAACTCACTTCGGCAGGTGCACCGAGAATGGTTTCAATACACTCGCAAACTTGAGGAGCTAGATCTTTCCCAAAACTTCTTGGCCAAAGAAATTGGAGATGCCCAATTTTTGCATTCCCTTCCCAACCTTGTCCAATTAGACCTGTCTTTCAATTATGAACTTCAGGTCTATCATGCATTTGTGAATCTTTCAGAAACATTTTCTTCACTGAAAAACTTGAAAATTTTGCGGATCAGAGGATATGTCTTTAAAGAGCTGAAGAGCCTTAACCTCTCCCCGTTACATAATCTTTCCAAACTTGAAGTTCTTGATCTTGGCACTAACTTTATAAAAATTGCTGACCTCAGCATATTTAAAGAATTTGAAAGGTTGAAGGTCATCGATCTTTCAGTGAATAAAATATCACCTTCAGGAGAGTCAAGTGCAGCTGGCTTCTGCCCTAATACCAGAACTTCTGTAGATTATTATGGGCCCCCCATCTTTGACACATTACATTATTTCAGATATGATGAGTATGCACGGAGCTGCAGGGCCAAAAGCAAAGAGACTCCTTCTTTGTTGCCTCTTAATGGAGATTGCTACACGTACGGTCAGACCTTGGATCTAAGTAAAAATAACATATTTTTTATCAAGTCCTCTGATTTTCAACATCTCTCTTTCCTTAAATGCCTAAACTTGTCAGGAAATAGCATTAGCCAAACTCTTAATGGCAGTGAATTCAAGCCTTTAGTGGAGTTGAAATACTTGGACTTCTCTAACAACCGGGTTGATTTACTCTACTCAAGAGCATTTGAAGAGCTACACAACCTGGAAGTTCTGGATATAAGTAGGAATAGCCATTATTTTCAATCAGAAGGAATTACTCACATGCTAAACTTTACCAAAAACCTCAAGGTTCTGAAGAAACTCATGATGAACTACAATGATATCGCTACCTCCACCAGCAGGACCATGGAGAGCGAATCTCTGAGAGCCCTGGAATTCAGAGGCAACCGCTTGGATATTTTATGGAGAGATGGGGATGACAGATACTTGAAATTGTTCAAGAATCTGCTAAACTTAGAGGAATTAGACATCTCTGAAAATTCCCTGAGTTTCTTGCCTTCTGGAGTTTTTGACAGTATGCCTCCGAATCTAAAGACCCTCTCCTTGGTGAAAAACAGGCTCAACTCTTTCTATTGTAGGAAACTCCAGTTTCTGGACAATCTGGAAACTTTGGACCTCAGCTACAACCAGATAAAGACAGTCCCTGAGAGATTATCCAACTGTTCCAGACGCCTCAAGAAACTGATTCTTAAGAATAATCAAATCAGGAATCTGACAAAGTATTTTCTACAGGATGCTGTCCAGTTGCGCTATCTGGACCTCAGCTCAAATAGAATCCAGATTATCCAAAAAACTAGCTTTCCAGAAAATGTCCTCAACAATCTGGAAATGTTGCTTTTGCACCATAATCGATTTCTGTGCACCTGTGATGCTGTCTGGTTTGTCTGGTGGGTTAACCATACGGAGGTCACTATTCCTAACCTGGCCACAGATGTGACTTGTGTGGGGCCAGGGGCACACAAGGGCCAGAGTGTGGTATCCCTGGATCTGTATACATGTGAGTTAGATCTGACTAACCTGATTCTGTACTCGTTTTCCATATCTGTGGCTCTCTTTCTGATGGTGGTTATGACAGCAAACCACCTCTATTTCTGGGATGTGTGGTACAGTTACCATTTCTGCAAGGCCAAGATAAAGGGGTATCAGCGCCTGATATCACCGGATTCTTGTTATGATGCTTTTATTGTGTATGACACTAGAGACCCAGCAGTGACAGAGTGGGTTTTGGAAGAGCTGGTGGCCAAACTGGAAGACCCAAGAGAGAAACATTTTAATTTATGTCTTGAGGAAAGGGACTGGTTACCAGGACAGCCGGTTCTGGAAAATCTTTCCCAAAGCATACAGCTTAGCAAAAAGACAGTGTTTGTGATGACAGACAACTATGCCAAGACTGAGAACTTTAAGATAGCATTTTACCTGTCCCATCAGAGGCTCATGGATGAAAAAGTGGATGTGATTATCTTGATATTTCTTGAGAAGCCCCTTCAAAAGTCCAAGTTCCTTCAGCTTAGGAAGAGGCTCTGTGGGCGCTCTGTCCTTGAGTGGCCAACTAATCCACAGGCTCACCCATACTTCTGGCAATGTCTGAAAAATGCCCTGGTCACAGACAATCATGTGGCCTACAGTCAGGTGTTCAAAGAAACAGTCTAGCCCTTCTTTGCAAAATGTGACTGCCTAACTTGCCAAGTTGACCCTGGGCTGCCTAGATTCTCTCATCAACATCCTGACAAAATGGTGTCTTGAAATTCTCCAAGAATTGCCCTTATCAGAGGAGAGTCACCAACATTACACAAAAGAGTTGGAAAGATGGGATTTCTGTAACAACATCGAGTCTTGCTTATTATCTCTCTGTGTCTCCATCTGGACTTGAGTACTGTTGGGAGCATGGCGACAAGTAGCGGACATAAGGCTCTGATTCTCCAGTAACTATGATGATGAAACATACATGCAATTGTGAACTTGAGAAGAATCATGCTTCTACCTTAATAAGTACTGGTGTGTTCAGAAATATGGGGGAAATTGCCCAGGTTCTGTCTATGTAACACCACAATGTACCATTGTTCATTCAGTGAAATAGAAACCCAATCAGTTGACTCACTCCTCAAGCATTTGCTTCAGCATCATCTAGTGACCCCTTCTGTGTAGACTGAGTATTGGCAACAGGCAGATGGTTGCTGCTTCATTACTTCTTAAACCTTAGACCTGCTGCTGCTGGGTTCCATGGGGAAATAGTGAGAACCATCTTTACCACTGAAAAACATGACTTCCCTACAAATGGACAAAAGTTTTAATGATCTGAATTCCTACAAAGTGAGGTTCTTTGCCTCTGATAATTATCTGCTTAAATATTTTCAACTGCACTGCAAAGTACTATAGCGAAAGGGAAATTGTTTCTTCCAATGATGTTACAAACCCTGCTTAATTAACCAGTGCCGCATATTTGTAATTATCTGAGACCTCGATCCACCAACATTTGATGGTTTTGACTGTCAACCCTCAAGGAGGATGCAGTGAGCATTTATTTATTTGTTTATGGTAATCTGGCAGGGATGTCAATTATATGGACTCCTTTCATTTGGCAGGAGTGGGGGATCAGGAGAAACAGAGGTTTACAGACCTTAACAATGAGCAAGTTTCCATTTTGAACTTCTGCTTTAGTACTCAAAACCAACAACAACAAAAAAAACCCCAAGACATGTCCTTTCAACTGGGTATAAATTCACATGAGTTCAAAGTTTGAAACCCAACCAATTCCCCTGATTTCATGAAAAAAAAATGTTATCTATCTGTGCCAATTGGAAAATTGTGTTCATGGGTTCAAATCCTGGGGCATTAGCTTGGAGACATTGTATTTTCCTCATATTGGAAATACCAAAGGTGTTGCTTTAAGTATGGCTGTAAATACATAGTAAATGAAGAATTTCCAAAGGATATGTGATCAATTAATGAGGGTCACAAATTCCCAAATTAATCTCCAGAATGAATACAGAAGTAATTAAGTTGCTAGTATCAAGTACTTGACAACGTCTGCAAGCTTTGTTGTGCTTAGTCAATACCTTTCCTGTTCAGTGTAAACAAAGTTAACATCACAAAAGTTTGTCTATTGGCCGTCATAATTTTCTTCTATTAAAACATGTAAATACATAAAGTTTTTGTTATTTTGGTAATTTATGATTATAAACCACTTGCAGACAACTTCAACATTTTCTGCAGTGGATCAAGAGGAAGGGAAACTGAAAATAATGCAACTCAGTAACCACAGGCATATTTCGACATGAGGTTTAAGTACAGTGGTTTGTTGTAGGAAAACAATCCCAAACTCAGCAACAGATGGTATTAGTTTTAATTCCTTTGCAATCTTAACAAGTCACTCTTTTAACTTTCTGTGGGTCCTCTGTGAAGTTCAGAGATGGCTCAGATCAAAAGCCGTCAGCTCAGGCTACAAGGGAAGCATGACCACCAAGCCGCCACAAAGCTCGAAATGCATGCTGCTTCCCGGCTGGCCGCCTCTGGTTAGCTCGGCTCCCCAAGGGACTCCCAGATTCTCCATAAAAGTCCAGTCCATCTTCAAGGCTTGGCCCCCAGGCCCTTTCAAGGCCGGACCTAATGAGGGTATGTCCTTCCTCCTCAGCTAGATACTGTACCTCAGAAAGACCTGGGCATTTTTTGGATCCAAGCAGAGAGAGCTATTGGGTAGTGCAAGTGCTATGGCTGAATGAAAGGCAAGGAAAATGTCTAAGGTTTTGAGAGGAGGGAAAGGATGAGTCTGATCACAGCCCCATTCCTGAGTCCAGACCGCCAGGCCCACCCATCCTTACATCTACATCCAGTTCTATCTGTCGGAACACTCTTTTAGGTCCTGTGGGTCCCTTAAATGTAGTCAGGGAACATACAGTATGTGAAGGGAAATGGTGGCTTGAGAACGTGGGCATCTTGTTCCCCAATCCCCAAGGAAGCTGTGGTAGGGACAGCAAGGACACGCATTCTGCTTTTTTCTGAGGCCTTTATTTTCCCACAAAACATGTTTTTCATTGACAGCCTCTGTCTTGTCCTAACCCACGGTGAACAGGAGACTCGGGTTGCCCGTCCTGCTAGGAACTTACAACGCAATTTTAAAACAGTGGTAGGAATGAGGTCTGATTTGTTTCCTCTTCCTCTTCTGCTCACTTCTGCTAAAGTGAGCAGGGAATGCTGGCTTTGGGGAAGATTAGCGGGGCCATGGGAACATGTCCCTCCTTGGAGGTTTGAAGGGTCTGACCCCAGGAGCAGTTAGTGACAGAACATGCTGCGGATCACATCTGGTGGAAGGTGGAGCCTTGACCCTAACAAACCCTGGGACCACTGGTATCTCCTGAAGTACGAATGGCAATGTGTGGGAGAAACAACCAAAAACCACGGCCGAGGGGGACTCAAAGGGAGGTGTGCTTTAGAGAACACAAAGACAGAAAATGAGCCCATTTCACCAAGTCAGTGCAAAAGACTGAGACCAACCAAGCAACAAACAGGGAAGGGTTAAAAAGAGAGAAAAAAGTCCCAAACCTGGCGTGATTGTGGGGGAAAAGCCCTGGAGCATGCAGGGACCCTCTGTGCTGGTGAGAGTAAAATGACTAAGCTGGTTTGGACTTTCTTTCTTTTCGATTGTTCTTCTTTCCCTTCCTCCCTCCATCCCCCCATCCCACCCCTGGGTTTTCTCTAGTGCTCTAACCTACCCACGGCAAGCCTCATGTAACACGTGAGAGTAAAAGGAAAGCGGCCGTTGCTTCGGTGAACACGACCTTGTATAATTGGCTCAGTGAAACCTCCCTCGGGTGACACTGGCTGGACTCTGCCACCTTCAAAGCCTTCTTTCTGCTTATCTCAACCAGGCAAGCACGTGATTTAAGAGACTGAATGTGACTTGGTGCTCTGCCTTTAGGATTACCTTAACCTCGGGTGGTAATTAATTTCTAACATATTTGTGATGACATTTCAGTGGTTTTATTTCTTCTTATATCTTCCCCTTCCCACTTTGGGTGATCTAAGTTAACGAACTGTATTGGAAAAGCCCAGACTCAAAATGACTGAGGAGATTTTAGTCACGGCGTTTCATAGTGTGCACCCTCTGAAAACAGTCTGGGGAGATCTGGAGGGGGTGCAACATGCTGTTGGCTTTGTGGCAGTTTTCAGCCATCTCTGGAGCCCACCAGTGGGAAGAGTGAGGCTCCCACACACAAACAAAGGCTCTCAACATTCTGGCCGGTGGGAACCCCTGAGGCTGAGGCCAGGTAGAAACAGCCGACTAGCAGTCCACTCTGCTCTTGTCTGACACGTGGGGCTGCTTTGCTTCTCGCTGGTGGAGGCGAGGGAGTGGGTCATAGACTCTAGGGGCTCTCATAAGAGTGAGCTGCAGGAGTTGACAGCTTGAGCAACGGAGTCTTAGGAAGAAGGCACATAATGAAGTCACTGGTACCCAGGCAATGTTATCGAGTGGGTGGTGGAGGAGGTGGAGGGAAGGAAGTCAGGGTTATTCGGCAGCAAACACCAGTTGAATGCTTGCCTTACTCCATTAAACTCTCCCATCACCTCTAGGAGGCTGGTAGTAATAGTTCCAGCTTAAAGATGATGGTTTAACTCAGAGATGAAGGTGGGATCAGAGAGGCTAAGTCAACTGCCCAAGGTCACAGAGGAAGGAAATGGCCCCACCCGGATGACCTAGCTCTTCTCAACCAGTCCCACTAGGTCCCCGATTTTACTGGGGACCAGAATGCCCTAAGGAGCTTTGAAACAATGCAGATTCCAGGCCCTCCCCAGAGATCCTAGCCTCTGGGGCTCAGGAATCTGCATTTCTGAAAACCAAGCCTAGGAGGTTCTAAAGCGAGTGGACTGCAGAGTAGTTTGGGAAGGACCACATTTTCCTTTGAGAACCCAGAGACTGTTCATACAAAGAAAGCCTGCCCCCCCCCCCAGATATGCCCATTTCCTCACTGCCTTTCCATGTGGGACCCTCAGCACTCTTATCCCAGTGCCAGGGACTGGGGCTGCACTTAAAGTACAATCACTTTCCATTAAGCATCTTTGGGGAGGGATATAACTGAACTACTTAGGCCTGGCAGTTGTGATCAGGGATAGAATGTGAAGAGAATCCGGACAAGAACACTGGGACGGATTCAGGAGAGATGGGCAGGTGGTTGCCGGGTAATAGGGTGGTAAACCATAAATTTACGGTAAATTTCCTAGTAGCTGACTGAATTGGTGCATAGTGCCACCTAGCGGACTGTGTGGTCCGTCGTAGACATTGAGAGTCTGCTTCTGAGACCCCTGACTAGGTCTCCACAGTGGGGTGTGGGAAGAAAATGTAAGAGATATAATCATCTTTTTAAAATTCTGTTTGTGGCTATTCTGGTGATATAACAGTGTATTAGTACAGAAATATGTAGGCGTGTATGCCAAACCTTGTTTATTGATGGCAGGGCAATAGAAACAGATTTGGCCACCACGGACTCTCGAATCTTTTATTCTACCTTGTATCTATTGCTTTTGCTTGGTGTCTCAAAAGAGGGCTGGTCTGCGATTCCCTTTGCACGTGGAGGAGTAGATGAAAAAACCTGAGCTAACCTGAGTTAACAGACAGGGCCGCCCTCGTTCCCATACTACGTATTTCCTCTTTTCACAGAACGTGGGCCCCAGTGTCAAACTGTGGTTTAAGTAGCAACGGAATCCCTCTCAGTCTCTCTCTTCTGAACAACCCAGTCACTCGCCATCCCCTCCCACCACCCCCAAGACCCATAACTGACATCTTTGAAGCCTGCTATAACTTGGTAGTTTGAGGACTGCCATCTCTGTCCTTCTACTTGACTGTCTGTTCATGAAAACTGTCCCTGGGTGGGCAAGATGCTTGGCTGTCTCATGCCCAGCTTCCCACAGACAAGGTTAACCAAGTCAACGATGACGGACTGGGGTGCTCATTTGTCACACATACATGTAGACAGATATACACACATCCATATGTTTATATCTGCATAGATATATATGGGTGCATGTATATGTTTGTGTTTGTGGGTATGTGTGTGTGTTAGAATTACCAATAAGTCTGCAGGCACCTCCTCCAGAGGTTAGTTGTAGGACTAAGTTGTAGGACTAATCCATGAAAAATACTCAGTGTAGGGTCTGACATCTACCAAGTGCTCCCTAAATGCTAGCTTCTATCTTTTTATTTTATCATTTTAGATTTATAGTCAATTTATTTGATCATCTCAAGAGACTAATTCCATATTCCTCATACAGTAAATATTTTAAAATCTTTTTCTTTTAGCATATAATATCTGGGAATCTTCTATTATCCATTCCTGTGATATAAAAAGTTTATGTTCAACATTTCATTGACTGTATTCATATATCATTAAATTTTTTTTTTATTTATAGGGGTGGCACACAGCTCTTCCACTCATTACATATTCTCAACCACTGCTCAGTCTAGTTTCATTTTAGTCCATCAGGCTTTCCAGAAATGTCCAGATACCCAGAGCTCATCTCTGTAGGCTCTTTTAAAATATAAATTCTCATTCTCCAAAAACTTCACTCTACCATGAGAAAGCCGACCACTTCCTGCTCAAAACTGATGTGAGGAAAGTCCCTCTCTGGCCATCCAAGTTCCCAGATTTCTCCAGTTCCGCTTTTTCCTGTGATTCCACAAAAAGAAGAAAATCAAAAGTATGAAGTAGTGCCAGATGTTGACTGGCATAGAACTCTGTGCTGGTTCTTTTCCTGTAAGACTCAGAATTGAGAGCTTCCCATTCTTCCTCCCCTTTCCTTTGGCTATTTCCCCTGCCTCTTGGTATAACTGATCTTCTCCACTGTTGCCTGTGAGTTGAAATCCTTCCAGACATAGCCTGTTTTCCTAATTCTTTTAAAAAGCCATGTTGAGGGAGAGGATGTCAAGGTTTCTATGCAAACATTTAAAGTGGTTCTTCTGAGCGATAGTGGGCAGGGTTTATCTCCCTATAGGAGGTGCTGGCCTCCAGAGCTGGGCCAGACACACCTGGGAAGGTAGAATTCCCCTAGAAAGCCTGACGTTTCCATAACTGTGGGGCTTGGAGGGAGCCGGTTACTTACACCTCTGTCCAGCTGGGCACTACACCCTGGAGAGAGGTGGGGTTAAAAGACAGCATTTGCTGCACTTGGCTTGTAACTCTCCACTCCTTCCACTCAATTGAGTTGACCCACCCAGAGACAGAGAGAAAAGACAAGAAATGGCCTTCAATCCAGAGCAAGGGCTCCCTGCCACAGACAGCTTACCTTAGGGCACCAGCAGTATACACAGGGTGTGCTCTGCTCGCAGGTGGGCTGTCCCAAGAGAACCCAGAGCCAAGAGGCTGCACCAAACAGGAGCAGTGAGCACTTCCTCAAGGCCACCAATCAGACCAGTCACTCTGTCACGTGTGAGAAACAGAGGTAGAGGGTCAGAAAAGGGCCACGTCCCCATCCTTCCCCATTTCAGGGGTTGATGTTGAAATGTAAGGAGAAGAGAAAACTCCCTCTAAAGTACCAGTCTGAATCAACAACAAATGAACAGAAGCTCAATGAAATTGTCTATTCTAATAGTTAGGTCTGTAAGCGTGATGCCATGCTTGGATTCGTGAGATGAGGAAGATTCTTCTCTTTAGAGCTGGAGACCAGAGCTTACAGATTTCCCCCTTATTATATATATGCCTCAAGGAAGGCAGAGTCCCTACCTTCAGGGGGAGCCAAAAATATCATTTTCAAGACTCATTATTATCGATTGGGTTCCATAATTTCCTACAGGCATTCATGAGATGAATGTATAAAATGAATCCATGAGCTTTGTAGCTTTCCTTATGTAGATACTACATTCAGAAGCTGCCAATCGTATCCATTCATTCAGTCGGGCGGTCAGTCGGTCAATAAATATTTATTGTGTGCCCACCATGGGCCAGGCGTGATGCTAGGGGCTGAGGAGAGGCTGGTGAACAAAAATAGAAACTCTCCACTCTCACAGAGCTCATTCAAAAACCCATTAGTCAAACCAGACTGAGGGAGATTCAAGTGTTTTGAAGGAGAAGAGAGTTGTATAAGATTAGATAATTCTCATATAACGACTCAGAGAACTGAGTCAGTCTGGGGAGTGAGAGGGGCTGGCCGCCTGAGAAAGCACCCGAGTGGAGATGTGAGAAATGAGTTAACTGAAGAAGAACCACATGGAAAGCAGACCGTATTTGGGGGTGGAAGGGCACAAAATTGTCTTAGTCTTAAGGAATTCTGAGCCTTTGAATATCCAAATTGGAGCTGCTGTGTCAGCAGTGGGGGAAGGGGAGAGCTGCCCTGTGCATTGTAGGATGTTTAGCAGCATCCCTGGCCCCTACCCACTAGAGGTCAGATGTACGCCCCAGCACACACGGGTGACAATCAAAAATGTCTCTAGATGTTGCCAAATGTCCCTTGGAGGGTAGAATCCACCCCCACCCCAATTGAGAACGCTTTAACCAGGGAAAAGGGTGTAGAATAAGAAGAGAAAGGTAACTAGAATTGAGCTTAGAAGAATTCCATTATTTCACAGCTGGTAGTAGATGATGAGCCTGCAAAGGGAAATGAGAAGAAGGGGACAAAGAGAGAAAAGAAAACCCAGGAGAGCAGTCTAAAAAATGAAAGGACGTGAGGAGGCAACAGGGAGGGGCTGGTCACACCTGCAGCCCTAGGGTGGGGGCTGTCTACCAGCGAGACCAGCCAGGTGATTAGGGAGTTGGGGCTTTGAGCCACATCCTGCCCGACCTCTGGGAGGGGAGAGGGGCTGCAGATTGAGCTCAACCCTGTAGACATTGATTCTATCCATCATGCCTATGTAAGAAGACCCCATATCAACTCAGGACACTCAAAGCTCCAATGAGCTTCCACGATTGAGAAAATGCATCTCTGTGCCAGGAGGGTGATGTGTTCTCGCTCCACGTGGAGAGGACACGGAAGCTTGCTCTGAGACCTGCCCAGACCTCGCCCTAAGCCTCCTCCTCCTTTGGCTTCCTCGGATTTGTATCCATTTACTGTAATCAAGCTAGAACTGCAAAGTGTAACACTTTCAGGGAGTTCTATTAGTTGTTTTAGCGAGAACTTGAGAGAGGGGTGGGAACCCCTAAATTTGTAGACAGTTGGTCAGAAGTGTGAGTGGCCCTGGGGTCTCCCGGAACTTGTGGCTGCTACTTGAAGGGCAGCTACAGGATTGCCCTTACCATATGGGGGCTGGGAAGCAGATGTGGCTCAAGCGATTGAGCTTCCGCCTACCACATGGGAGGTCCTGGGTTCAGTTCCTGGTGCCTCCTGGAGAAGACAAGCAAAACAGCAAGCTGGCACGGTGGGCAGGTGCGGCGAGCTGATATAACAAGATGACGCAACAAGGAGGCACAAAGAGGAAAGACAACGAGAGACACAACAAAGCAGGGAGCTGAGGTGGCTCAAGTGATTGGGCACCTCTCTCCCACATGGGAGGTCCCAGGTTCGGTTCCTGGTGCCTCCTAAAGAGAAGATGAGCAGACACAGAGAGCACACAGCAAATGGACAGAGAGAGCAGGCAGCGAGCATAAAACAATGGGGGAGGGGGGAGGGGGCGGGGGGGGGGGGGGGGGAGGGGGGAGGGGGGAATAAATAAATAAATCTTTTTTGAAAAAATGGAATTGGCTGCTGGCTGAAGTTCCAGATGCCGATCTGCTTGCTGTCAGAAGCTGTGTGGTGGAAGCTGGGCAGGGTTTTGATAACCCACACAGTTTGGTAGTGAAGGAGAGGGGAGAAATAGACATTGTGTGATTGCATATACAAATTGTTTAGATTTAAAAGAACCATATATGGTGGAACATTGTGGGTATTTTTAAAAGAATATATGCAGTTTACAAATTCATAAATCAGAACTCTTATTTCACTCCTATTTTCAAGATATTCACTAGACTAAAAACTTCATGATTTTAGGGTCTCAAGTAAACTTTTATATTTTGTATATAATATACTTTTATAATTTTCAAATTATATTACATATTATACTTTTATTAAGGCAATTAGTGCCCATGAAAATGTTTGCAACTAATTTGCTTGCATAAAACCATACCTAATGTAGATGAGTATAAACACGATTTTAATTAATGTTTTTACTAATTGTTTTTTTATGCTGGTAGGAACAAGGTAGACCTATATTATCCTAGACTAGTGGTTTTCAACATTTTCCCCCAATGCAAACGGACATGTGGAACATGACCCAGTTCTATCAATAACGAAGGTTACAACCTCCGAGATTCTCAGGGTGGGGGTAGCATTAGAATATCCCAGCAGGGAGTGTTTACTGTGAGAAAGTCCCAGCGGTTCAGATATCAACTTGCCCACCCATTACAGTGGTTATCAGCCTTGGCTGCACCTTGAAATTACCTGGGGAGTTTTAAAAAATACTCTGCCTGGGTCCCAGCCATGGAGATTCTGATTTAATTGGTCTGGGGTATAGTGTGGATCATTGGGTTTCAAAGCTCACAGGTAATTTTCCCACGTGGGCAAAGTTGAGAACCAGGGCTTTAGAATCACTGCTCTATGGCAAGTGGTTCACAAACTTGAGTGTGCATCAGAATCACCTGGAATGGGGTGGGTTTATTCAAACAGATTGTTGGACTCCACTTCTGAGTTTCTGATTCAGCAGATCTGGGCTTGGGGCTCGAGAATTTGCATCTCTAACATGCTTCCAGGACACGCTGCTGCTGGTCCAGGGATCACACTTTGAGAACCTCTGCTCTGTTGAGAGGTCCTCAAACTTCATTGGCTGATGGAATCACTTGCAGATTCCTAGGCTCTACCCTGGAGCTCCTGGATGAACATATCTGAAGGTCGAATCCTGACATCTGCACTATAATAAGAACCCAGATGATCCTGATGCCAGTGATCAAAAGACTAATCTTCCCAGAACCCTACTCTAGACACAATTGATATCTATAATGTTAGGCACTAGGGTGGCACTGGGAGGCAGAGTCATCTTTGAGAAAGTCATCTTTTTCTTTCCTCTATTTCCCTTTTCCTCCTTTCCTGGCCAGGCTGACCTTCGGCTCTGTACATATTGTCCTGGGGAACAAGTAGCTTGGATTTCATCTGGTAAAGGCTTAAAGTCTTGGCAATCATAGGGGAGGTTGTCACGTGGTGGTCACGGTATTCAAGAACATCCGGGTCTCCAGGAAACGCAAAGGGAGAAGTGTGCTCCTCCACCCCTTTTGGAGAGAGAAGTGAAGAGGGAAGTGGAGTGGGAAGGGAGCAGGCGAGCTGGACGGGTCTGTTGGTCCTTATGAGGAAAACAATTAAGAAATGGATTGTCCTACACTCACACAACACTCACACCACCCGCATCTGTTACTAGGTCTGACTCATACTAGGTCTGTGCCCAAACCCTGGGGAGCAAGAACCCCCTGGAAGGGCTGGCTTCTTGGGAGTCAAGTAGGATGAAAGCTCAGAGACAGAAACAAAACTGAGTCACAGAAAATAAAGTCGTTTTTCCACACATTCGATTGGTGCACTGAGAGTCATGCCAGATACATCAGACATATGTACAACTATTTTAACACTTTCTGCCTGCCTATGTTATATAATCTGGTATAATTCTCCCCCCCTCCCAATCTAACTCAGTAGGTGAATTTAGAATTACAGGTTATGAAGTCTGAGCTCAATTCCAGAACATTCATGATTTATGAAATTGACCCCTCTCCAGCTCAAAACTTAGTTAAAAATCCTCTACCTATTCTCAAATGGGAGGAAAAAAGACTATTGTTTTATGGTGTTTGCTTTCCTTAAATCTTAAGTGCTTTGAGACTCATAGGGGAAATTGTGAATGTATATTGTTTTTTTGTGGAAACTTGGATTGCCTTAACTGAGACGGCCCCAAACCAGGAATAAACTTTATACATGTATGGCTATCATTAACTCTTACAGAAATTTGAAAATTTACACTCATTTTATCCTACATGTTGACTGATGTGGAAGTCCAAAAAAATGGACGGTGGGCGCCATCCAGTGGCAGGATGGTTACTGACACCTTTGCCATTGGGTAGAGCTTCCCAATAAGTTTCTTCCTTCAACCTCGCCTCCGACTTCACAAAGAAATTCGAGGCCTGCAAGGTGTGCTTCCTCCATTTCCCTCCTTTTTACACCCTAACATGTTTGTGCCCCTGCCTTGGGTGCACAGGGATAAAATAACTAAAGCAGCTGCCTTAGGGAGCTTCTGGTCCAGCCTGGGGGCCAAACAGCCAATCAACGAGCCCCGTGCAGTGTGATACCAATCTTGAGGGAAGCAGAGGACTGCCTGGCCCTTTGGGAGCACAGAGCCAGGGCCTATCCCAGTTCAGAGACGTCATCTCAGAGTTGACCTCCAAACCGAGTCCTGGAGTAGAGCCTTTAGAGCAGTGCCAGGCACGGAGGACTTCAAATGGCATGAGAAGCATGGAGGGGTCTGGGATGCAGGGCCCAGAGAGCTCACATCTGCTGGAGGGCCTGGCCAAGTGGGCACTGGTTGAAAGGGCAGATGCCCCGGTGCTCATGGCTGGAAGGCACCCACCCGATCGCACAATGCTAGCTCCTTGAAGTGTGGGCAACGGGAGACCCCGGAAGCCTGGGGAAGGCCACAGAGTCAAGGAGACAGAGGATGTCCTCAAGGAGCGAAGGGTGGTCACATCAGGTGAAGAGCAGGACTGCGGTCCAGGGATATTGAGAAGGAAAGCTGGGCAACAGATTGGCTGTAGACCGCAGAGAAACCTGCCTGCCAGCCCATGGTGCGGTGGTTTGCTACCGGTGGTCGGTGCAGTGTTGGGGGGCGTTCGTCTAGTGTACCAGATTGTCAGTGGGGTTGGCGCTTTTAGGTTTGTCTTCAACCCCACTGCTGTCTAATCCCCACAAGCCCTTTTGATCCTACCTCAGTCAAAACTGCACTCTGGAGTGTCACCAGTAACCTTCTCTTTGTTAAATTTGGCAGCTTTTTATGGGTCCCTGTGATCCCTGACATTGCTGGAATATCCTACAGAACCCAGAGCCAGAGGAGTCTGACTCTTTTAACTTCTTTGTGCCTCCGTTTTCTCATGTGAAAAGCAGACAGAACACCAGTCCCTGCATCACAGGGTCACTGGGAGGGATAAATAAGTTAACCAATGAAAATGCCTGGCACATCCATCAGCTCTACGCCCAGGGTCAGCTCTGGTTCCCCAACTCTTCCTTTCTTCTCCCACTCTCCCTCCTTCTCCCTCCCTCCTTCCCTTATTCCAAAAACCTTTACCCAAGCTTCCACCCCGCAGCAGCCCCTGCCTTGGGTGCATAGGGGTAAAATGATAACTAAAGCAGCTGCCCTCAGGGAGCTTCTGGACCAGCCTGGGGGCCAAGCAGCCAATCAACGAGCCCCGTGCAGTGTGATACGAATCTTGGGAGAGGGAAGCAGAGGACTGCTTGGCCCTTTGGGAGCACAGAGCCAGGGCCTACCCCGGTTCAGAGAAGTCATCTTAGAGGTGACCTCCAAACCGGGTCCTGGGGGCATGGGCGAATGTAACCAGGTGTTTGTCGAAGCTTGGGATGGAAGCAGCGTGCACGTGTGCCCAGAGGAGGACATGAGTGGGCCCAGGAAGTGGAAACACAAGCGGCTCTTAAAGACTGGAGTGCAGAGTAAGGGGAGTTTGTCTCGTGCTTTATCCTGAAGGCGTGGGGAATCCCCTGAAGACCTTTTGTAAACAGGAGGGTGAGATGTTGGCAGCCGCCTTCTGGGGGAAAAGCAGCCTTTTCCTCCTCCCCTTCTGGCTTGACTGCCCAGGCCTGTTCACCCCTTCCTGGGGTTCCTCTGTGCCTGGCTCCTCCTTCCAGCACTCTCATTCGACAACAAATGGGCAGTGTGTCCTTGCTGTAGGCCAGGCCCCTGTGCAAGAAGCCAGGAAGTGGCCCTCTTCTTTGTGTTCATTGCTCTCTGGACGCATCCTCAACCGTCATACCTGCTGCCTCACCTCCTCTTCGGAAAAAGCTTTGTCTCTCTTTTACTTTCGTCTAAGGAAGCTCATTCGTGTTATATTTTACATATATTTGCATACACATATATAGGACCTGAGCCCTTTTCCATTCACATGGTCATTTATTTTATTTTTAGTATTCAAGTAAGCTTTTTCTTTTAGAATAGTTGTACATTTACAGAGAAGTTGCAATGATAGAA
This sequence comes from Tolypeutes matacus, assembly GCA_026826555.1. Classification (NCBI taxonomy): domain Eukaryota; kingdom Metazoa; phylum Chordata; class Mammalia; order Cingulata; family Chlamyphoridae; genus Tolypeutes; species Tolypeutes matacus. The sequence continues at coordinate 2,656,007 of JAKSZT010053860.1, read as the reverse complement.
TATATAGAGTTCCCATGTAGCACACACCCAGCTTCCCCTTTTGTTCGCATCTTATGTTCTACTATGGTACATTTGTCACAATGAATGAACCCATGTTGATACATTATAATTAATGGAACCTCATACTTTCTTTGGATTTCATTCATTTTCTCCCGAATGTCCTGTTTCTGTCCTGGGGCTCCCACGTGACATTTAGTCATCATGTCTCCTTGGCTCCTCTGGGTTGTGACGATCTCTCAGATTTTCTTTGTTTTTGATGACCTTGGTTGTTTTGAGTACTGGACAGATATTTCGCAGAATGCCCCTCAATTTGGATTTGTTTGCTGTTTTTCTCATGATGAGATTGGGGTTATGGGTTTGGGGGAGGAAGACCACAAAGGTAAAGTGCCCTTCTCAACACATCACAGCAAAGGGGCATGCTATCAACGTGACTCATGACTGGTGATATTGACCTTGATCACCTGGCTGAGATAGTGTTCTCCAGGATTCTCCACTATAAAGTTACCAACCCTCCCTCAACCCACCCCCATTCCATACTGTTTTCCTTAGAAGCAAGTCGCTTAGAAGTGAAGCAAGTAGGCATAGCCCTCACTTAAGGAGTGAGCAGTTATGAGAGGGTAGCATCTCCATAAATTATATGGAATTCTTCTGTATGGGAGATTTGTCTTTTCTCCCCTATTTATTTATTTATTCAATCTTTGATTTATATCAATGTGCACTCAAGGATATTTATTTTACACTTTGGGTTATAGTCAGATACTACACTATTTATTTTGTTGCTCAAATTGTTCCAGCTTTGGCCCCTGGGTGCTCATTCAGGTTGGCTCCTGCGTCCCTTTGGCATGCCCCCATCCTGTTGTTTTTTGAGATCCTCCTTACTTTCTGACACTACGAGATGCTCCAGGCTCATCTTGTATTTTTCTTGCCCCAGCCCTAGAATCTGCTATTTCTCCACGGAGCCCTGGTTCCTTTTATTGGGGAAAGGTATTAGAAACCAAGGCCTGAGTGGACTGTCACTGCTTCCAGGCCATCTCAGTGAACAGAGCTAGGAAATATCTGTATGAATACAGTTAGCACCTGTGTATACACATCTATAATCATGTTTCTAGTCACCCATCAGTACCTATATTATGTTAAATGAGTCCAGACTGATGTCTCTAACTCTAATCCAGTATCACATGGTTCATTCTAGCCTCCCACCCCCATGTATAAACACTATTTTTAACTAAGCCCTATTGCATCCTAACTCTATGAAGACTTTCTCTTCTACCCTGGTCTATACCCACTGATAAGGATGGCTAATACTTAAAGCTTTACAAGCTATAAAAAACATTTCCATCTGACTGCAGGTACAATGCAACAATCACCCAGGGTGGTCTGGCTTCATCACCCAACCCACTCAACTGTGGCACATCAGTCTACACTGCCATCCACTGGTCCCCACAATCTGCTCTTGAGGCCCTCCTGGAGTTAAGTCTTTCAGCTGATATCTGCTCTCCCTTCTTAAAGCATTTCCCCCAGTGACACTCTGAGGATCAGAGAAAACCAGGACAGCTGTTTCAGGCCCTCTGTGCCTCAATGCTCCATACTGCTCCCATGCCATGGCATTGTGGAAAATTCTAGACACTGCCTCTCCCCAGGACTCCAGAAGGTCTGTAAGGTGGAGGTTCCCTCTACTCTTTTTTTTTTTTTTTTAAAGATTTTATCTATTTATTCATTTATCCCCCCCTTGCTGCTTGTGCTCACTGGGTCAGCTAACCACGCCGTGCGGGCAGGCTTGCCTTCACCAGGAGGCCCCGGGAACCGAACCCTGGGCCTCCCATATGGTAAACGGGAGCCCTACTGATTGAGCCACAGCTGCTTCCCTCCCTCTACTCTTGATCCCCCAAACTTATCTGGATATTCTAAGTTTCCTCTGCCCTGATCTTATCACAGACAGATGTCTTCTTCAAGATGCTCCTGGCCTCTTTCTCTGTTGAGTTCTCTCTAGCCTGCTCATCTTCTCCAGCCCAGATCAGTTTTATCTTGTCCCAAGAAAGGAAATACTACTTTCCATTGTTTAACATATCTCAAACAATTAGAACTGGACCACAGCTTTTGAAACTCCTCCCTTTTCTCCAGTTCTGCTGAGGCAACCTTCCCTAAGGCCGTGACTGCCTCATAGCTCACCTCCTGAATGAGGGAGTGCAGCAGGAAAGAATGGGTGGGGGGATAAATGCTCAACAATGCTTTTCCACTTCACTAATCCCTTTTGGTCTGGGAACTCCCTTCAGTACTTAAATTTACTTTGGTGGACCTGAAGTAGCAGGGATTAATTTCAACATATATACAACCTGCCACTGAAGAAATAAACTTGACCATTATGATGAGATTTTATATGAAGAGGTAGGAAGTAAGGACATATGTTTGAGAGGAGCCAGACGACCTACCAGCATCCTCTTCTCAAACCACTCATTGACTACTTGGTACAATTTGGCTTTTGACTTCTGACATTCGTGAAGGGAGAAGTTAAAAGAACATAAGAAAAAATATACCAAATGTACGCTGCTATAGACCATAGTTAGTGGTAATAGTCTGATGATATTATCTCATAACCTGTAACAAATGTTCCACAACAATGCAGTGTGTCAGTGGAGGGTGCTGTATGGGAATTCCACACATTTGCATGATTGTTTTGTAAGTTCACAACCTCTCTAATAAAAATATATTAAAAAAAAAAAAAAAAAAAACCAAGGTAAGAGCAGAAGTTGAATGCTGAGAATTCCAATACTGTGCTCTACCACCACTGCACTCTTGACCTTTGGCTTCAGTTTCCACATTCATGAAATAAGAGGGCCCTTCCAAGTCTACGAACCATAGGTTTCTTGTGGCCCCTCAGCCCATTATTTGGGAGACACTGGCTTAAGGAAACATAGGAAAGGGTTGCAACTAATGGAAAGATGCAGGTTTTCAAATAATTGCTCCTTAACTCTACTCAAGAAGGGAACTTACTGGAAGCTGCAGGGACCTTGCCTTGTCTGTATACCAGTGTAGTCAGACATGCTGCTGGAAAGAGATAGTCCCATTCATCAAGATGACAAGAGCTTCAGTTTGGTTTCACTGGACCACCATGTACAATGGCACAGGCTGTCCCCTGCACAAGGCCACATGAGGGCTGTAATGTAGCCCTCCCTTCTCTTATCCAGTTCCGTGGCCTGACATGGGGCTACTCATTCTCTCAGAGGAGCACCATTTTCTAACTGTCCCTGAGGCATTGTACAGACCAGCACTTTAAGCTCTTGTTTTAAATGAGAAATAATAGTACAAATGGAAAACAACTGGCTGAGACTGGGAATGAGCATAATGCGGTAGGTGTAAGTCAGAGTGCGTGCTAAGACTGGGAGGGCTCACAAAGAGTGGGTTAAAGGGTCCAGGAGGGAGGGAGCTGTGGAACTGTGGGAAACGGTGCAGGAAGAAAGCGAAAGAGACGATGTCTGCTACCCACTTCTGTCTTCATCCTGTGATTTGTGTCACCTACATCTGCGCCGACCAGGGAAGAGCAGCCTGCTTACAAGGTGCCGAGGAAAGCTGTCACGTGGCCTCCACGACACGGGCTCACTGCAGCTGTCCCCTCAGTAGCATTGCATCTCAATTTGAAACCAGAACAGGATCACACCAGATCTGGCCTTTGTGTAAAGGGATCCTCTGTGCATTTCTCCAACCAAATCCTTCGCTCAAAAAATTGTGCTTTTGCATGATTCCTTCCACTTTAGCCTCATCTATCTTTAATGTTCAGTCTTTTATTTTTTTAATCATGACAAATAACTGATTCCTGGCACCTGGTGTTTCCCTGGACCTTGCGCCCTCTCCAGGCTTCCATATGCAGTCCCCTTGCTGCAGCCCTGATGAGGGGAAGCCATTTGCTGCCCCATTAATACTCTGGTGGTCATCAACTCAGGAGAAAGGGACTGCAGCCAGAGCTGGGTAAGGTCCTTGAGAGTGGTTCTCCAGGCCTACTCGGGGTGACCGTCCAGGGCTGAGTGATGCAGATAATAACAAGAGTAAATCACAATAATACCAGCTCTACCTGTTGCATGCTTACTCTGTGCCAGGTACTGTTTTCTGGCTCTCACAAGTATGAACTCATTTTATCCTCCAAGCCATCGTATGAGGAAGGTACTATTATTCATATCCGCATTTGATAGATGAGAAAACTGAGGCTCAAAGAGGCTTATGTGCCCCAGCTAGGGATTTGTGTATGTGTTGCCTGGCAGGCTTGCCCAGGGGGAGCGGTTCATGACAGATCTTCATTTTGAAATAAAGATCGTGCACACATGGATGGCAAGGGGAGAACAAAGACCGGATGTAAGAGATGTCCAAGGGCTTTGTGCGCTCACAGGGCAGGCAGGGGGTGGGTAGGGGAAGAGAAGACCTGGCTCATGCAGAGAGTGGATCATCTGGTTCCTTTCCACACAGGACTGAACTTCTGGTTCCCAGTGACCATCCATGGAGCGAGGCCCTGCAATGGTCCATCGTGGGAACACAGGTTCAGGGCACAGCAGAACCTTTCAGCAAATGACCTCTTTATTACTTGCACAGCATAAAGGGTCCAGAAGGGCAGATAACCTCTGTTACTTACACTGCAAAAGGAGTCCAAAAGAGCAGGGGAAGAAATCCCATCACAGCTGGTCTCCTGGGGGACCAAAAACCACTCTGGGCCAAGGTCGATGGATGGCAGCTCTGTACACTCCATCTCCCGCAGGAGAAGAGACACAAATCTATACTGTTTGAGTGTGGTTTTTGTCCAGTTCAGTGGGCGGGGGCCCTGCCACTGGGAACTCCTGCCTTGATTAGCATCTGGGGCTGCTCATACCCGGTTTTAGGGTTTAAAGTCTGGCCGGGCCTTTTCATTAGACTCAACATCTCCTCAGGTTATGGAATGGAAGCAGACTGATACACCATCGCACAACAGAAGAGGACACAGGCGGGGTCTGGGAGGCAGGCGGGAGCTGGGAGATGGCCGCTGTGCGTGTGTCTGTGACTTCCCCAGGACCTTCCTGCCCTGGTGTCGATTCCATTTTCATTTTCATCTTTTATGGTTACTGGTTCTGTGAGAAAACCTGTGAAGCCTTATCTGACTTGCGTGAATAGCTCATTTTTATATGTTTGTATGTAGTCACCAGACCATATGCAATTATAACCCAAGCATGTACAACGCTTTATAATATCTGAATCGACTGGTCGGTAATTGGCCCACACTTTGTTACCTGGAGGCCAGGTATGTGAGTCCAGCTTTTCTCAAAAGACAAACTCCCCTGCCACAAGGAGCCTTGCTTAACTCACTACTGGAAGTCATTTTCGGTTACTTTCATACTCCATTTTTGAGCAAACATTCCAAGGGAAACAAAGACACTTGGTGGCAGTCAGGTGAGGTCTTTGAGCTCACTGTCACAAAGGTTTTGGTTAGGACACAAAGCCACAGGCTGTGCTCTCTGATGCCATGGGATCCCCTCTGAAAGGGCACATTGAGCCCTGAATCACCTTAGGGACCAATCATTAGAGGTCAATTTAGGAATGGCTGCCCAAGCCTCTGATTTCTGAAAGACATTCCTTCTCTTTTTTTTATTATTATTTTTTTATTTTACCAGGAGGTCCTGGGGATCGAACCCGGGTCCTTCCATATGGTAGAGGGATGCCCAACCATTTGAGCCACATCTGCCTCCCAAGACATTCCTTCTTAACAAGGCTTTTCAAAGTCTGCATGTTGAGAGAGAGCTGATGGAAAGAGGGAGACCAAGGGTCTGGGGGAAAAAGAAAAGGGAAGAAAAGAAGAAAAAGAAAAGAAAAGAGAAATACATATCTTTATGAGATGTCACCTCCACCCACCCTATCCCCACTGGAGCGTCCTCACACTGAAGGGGTGTAAGGTGAAATGAAACACATCATATTCCATTCCAAACTATTCTTTTGGCTGGGGATGGGAAAACTTTTTCTGTAAAGGAACAGATGGTAAATATTTTAAGCTTTGCCTGTCAAGGGGCAAAATTGAAGATATTGTGTAGGTACTGACACAAGGAGAGAAACAAATTTCCACAATTTTTTTAATGGATGAAATTCAAAATATACTACTCATTGAGTACAGTTTTTTGTAATATAAATCTAATATTGAGGAAAATGGACTTCTTTTTGGGGTGATAACGTTTTCCTTAATTGGAGTTTAAAGTTAGCATTTTTTATCATCAGATTGCCAGTGTTCATCTATAAAATTTATTCTGGAGCAGGTGCAGCTCAGTGGTTGCGTGCACGCTTCACATGTACGAGGTCCTGGGTTCAATCCCTGGTACCTCCTAAAAAATTTTTTTTATTCTTTGCTCCAGGGCTGTAGAAAAACTGATGGTAGTCTGGTCTTGGCCCACAGGGCACAGTTTGTTGACCCTTGCTCTTGGTTCAACCCTCTGAGGCCCTCTCTCCAAAGGTTTAAAATACAAATATCAGACCAAATCGGGAAAATTAAATTTCCCTGCCTCACGAATGCTCATCACCCATTCAGTCACTCATTGAGAAATGAACATTTCTCAAGCTTATGTGCCAGATGCTGGGGGAGGCACAGCGACACTCAGGACAAAGATGCCCTCTCTGTAGTCACAGCCTGGTGGGGACACCCATACTCTCCTGTGCTATGTGCTAACTCAGAAATGTGTGGCACTCAAGTCGTTGAATTGTGCCAATAGAGTAAATAATCAGAGATGAGTTTGAAAATTCTTAAATTGAGTACAAGTTTGTGACAAGCTTAAAAAGAAAAAAAGAGACTACACTAAAGTTTTCTAAGTAAAAGGAAAAAAAATTCCTATTTTCTCTCCCTAATTTTCCCCCAATCCTGTTCTCCAGAGCTATCTGGTGTTAACATTTTGGTGAGTGTCCTCTTAGATGGTACCCCATCCCACACACACACAAATATACACAAACACACAAAGACACACTGCCTCTTTGTCTAGTTTAGGTAATATTTAAATCATTTTATAAATGACTTTTTCCCCCAATTTCAGTTTTGAAATTTTAAAGTTCAGTCAATAAATGATTTGGCAACAGTTATGAAATCACTAGTTCCCCTCTTCCCGAATAAACTTCTGCAAACCACAGCCCAGGGTCTGCTGCTGATGGTAAAGAGGCTGATTTCAGGAAGTTAGCCAGTTTCTTTTCTCTGCAGGCACCTACTGCATAGAAGGTGCCAACTCTACAGTGCTGCAAGTTATGACATGAAAAATTAGAAAGGACCTCAAGAGAAAAGCGGTAAGCCACTTCTATTCTTTTAACTAGGCTTTGCAACAAACAATGTGATTTCTGACACAGAAATATATCTCAGTGGCAAATGGTGTTAACAAAGAAAACAATGAATGGGCAAATAAGCATAAACAGGTTAAATATTGAAACAACTCCAAATGTAGACAAAGTGGCTCGGTATATGCTTTTTCATTGGTAGGTCTGTTAGTACAAACTACTCATGGCACTCAATTTGCAAATCAAATGCAGTTGTGGTTCTATTAAGTTGAACAGGAAAACAAGAAAATTCCAAATTAGAAATTTAGCTGGAATATTACTTTCGGACCCTGCCAGAGACAATATTCCCTGGGATGGAGGAAAAGGGAGAGGGCAAGTGTTTTTACTTTGCTGCTTCTGCAGCAGAAGACAGACCCTCTCCAGATATACAAGGGCCAGTTGCTAGTGATGAGGGGAAGCCTGAGCTTAACATAAACTAGAAGCTTAAAGAGCAATATCACTTGCTACTTTTTTCAGTCAGAGTTTGTAAAGTAACACGTTACTATTTCTATAACTATTTTTCTGTAGTGTCAAGATATAGCAGTTTTTAATTGCCAAGAACTGTCTTACTGAAAAATAAACTTTATGATTATTTTTAAATGATGTATTTTCCTAGAGCATGCAATGTGGTTTAGGAGCAATTGAAAAAAATGATCTCAAGAGAATTTCATTGAAAATTTACCTTATTTTTTTTCCCACACCCATTTAGTCCTTATTAAATTTCTTGGAGGGAAGCGGCTGTGGCTCAATCAGTAGGGCTCCCGTTTACCATATGGGAGGCCCCGGGTTCGGTTCCCGGGGCCTCCTGGTGGGGGCAGGCCCACCCGCACGGCGTGGTTAGCTGACCCAGCGAGCACAAGCAGCAAGGGGGGGATAAATGAATGAATAAATAAAATCTTTAAAAAAAAATTTTTTTTTAATTTCTTGGAGTTATTTTTTTAACAACCATTTCATGTTTATTTAAATTCTTGTGGTTAAATTTTTATACCCATTTAATACCCATTATAGTCCTGAAGGTAAATTAATTTCGCACTAAAATTTTATGATGCCTTACAACATACCTACAAGGGCCCAGCAGCAATTGCAGTTGCAATTGTCCAATTATTCCTTGATATTTGTAAACTGCTGTGATGGCCAATATAATTGTATTATAAGAAAGTGGAAATAGAAAAATAAAATCAAACCGAACTTGGAACGATGCCCCACCTCCCTCCCATTGGTAGCAGGTGGCAGTCAGAGACTCAGCAGACGCCTCACCTGAGAGTAGAGGTGCTGAGCCTTGGCTGCATAGGAGAATCACGGGGGAAGCTTTAAAAAGTCCTGCTATGCAGCGGAATGCCAGGCCTACCAAGTCAGAATCACTGGGCATGGGCCCGGGCATTGGTAACTTTAAAGTTCCCAGGTGCCTCCCATGTGCAGCCAAAGTTAGGAACCACTGCCTCAGAGGAACAGAGAAACCGTTATTTCCGACCTTTCAATAAAAAAAAGCACAGTCATTTTCTAGGGGATGGGGAAACTCTGGGGGGACTGAAGTTTATTTATTCATTAGCCCCTTGATTTGATTTCAGGAAGGAAAATAAAAGTTCCAGATATGCTTTATCTGAAAAGCTAAGGCCGTGGATAAGGATGAGGGCAGTCACTGAAGTTCATTCGTCCTCTTTGAACACACTGCTGCCCATTCTTCATGGAAAAATTCTGAAACTGCACAGAGCTCATGAGAGAGAAGGCAGTCTCCTGGAAAACCCCAGATTTACAGAGTATTAGGGTGTCTTGTAACAGAGCAGATCATTACCCATGTTTAGTCTTTGCAACTCAGTTGGGTATTATTTCTAAGTAGGTCTTAGTGTTGTCTCCAGGGTCCACTGAAGGGCCTGTCATTCCAATGGAATGTCTTTTGAGCTCACCTGAGTTATGAAATGGAGTTGAGGGATTTGTGGCTTTTAACTAGTAAGCCTAATTTCTAACTATTCAGGGCTCTAAAAACTGTACACTTAAATGTACAACCCATGGCGCTGGGTCAGCATTAGCAAGTACAGGCTGTGTTGGCTTTTCAGATGATTACAAAGAGCAGCTGGTTGGCAAATGCAGTGTAAAGCTAGCGATTCCCAGGTGCTCTAGGGGATGGCAGAGAATCGGGAAGTTGTGATAGCTTGACGGGCATCTGAACGCTGGATGTACCAGGCACGGCTCTGCTGTCTCTGCTGATACTCAAAACCAGGTCACTGCCAACCAGCCCCTTGGTTCCAGCTCTCCCAATTCTTTTAACCACTCAGCTAGATTCAGGCTCAACTTCAGTTCTGCCACCTACGAGTCTAGTGGCCTGGGACAAATGAGCACCGGGCTCCCCGTCAGTAGGGCCAGCTGTGGTAGCACCCACCTCGTCGCCTTTTATGAGTAAAGGAGAAAATGTATGAGGAGCTCTCACCCCAGCATTTGCCCCCTGGAAAAGCACTCAACCAATGCTCCCTACGGCATTTCCTGGAATCCAAAACGCATACGGTTCCACCTTTTAATGTATATGGAATCAGGACCCATCTTTCCACTCTGTGCACTGGATGCACTAGTGTCCTGTCTTCCAAAGCTATTAATAAATAATCCAATTTGGAGTGGGAAAACTAAAATGGCAGGTATGAAGTGTAAATTTCCTCTAAGGTGACAAATCCTATGTCTGTAAGTCTCCATTTCTTAATGAATTTGCTTTCATAATGTCTCAGTTGTCAATGCCATCAAGTGCAAAAGAGAGTTCAGGAAACGTTAGAAATATTTCCAGCTTGGCACAAGGTCAGTTCTGGTCGCATCCCACGTCTTGCCAAAACAATTCATTAATCCCGTGGGGGAGGGGGGATTAATCTTATTGTATAATCAATAGGTGCTTTCAGCCCTTTAGCAGTAGGGGTGCATCAGCAGGACCCATCCTGAGGCAGAGGTGAGGCTGGGGAGATGGTCGAAGGCAAATGACACCCCCTTAAAGGGAAATCTGGCTTCCTCGGAAGGAAACCTGTGAAGGGGGAGACTGAAGGAGGCATCCTGTTTTGCTGGTGGTGGCTTAGGAAGGAGGTGTAAAAAGAGGTTTATTTCATGCAGGCAGCTTCAGGTTCCCCCCAGACCCCCTTCGCCCATGGATTGGGTGGAAAAACCTGTAGGATCTATTTCAGCATCATCAGGTCATTTCACTTCCTTTGAGCTTCCAAAGCCTTCCCTGCCTCAGCCATCACCCCCGGGCTGGGTTCTGGGGGAGCCCCTCAGCTCACTCTGATTCTCAGGGTGTCTTGTCCTCAGCTAAGGCAGAGTTTCTGAGCTGCTCTTAAAAGGGCATAGGTCTTTTCAAAATATGTTTCTGGCATCCATTGGGGTCCAGTTTGTGAGGAAGACTTGGGGGAGGACTGAGAGAGGTTGCTTTCATTTTGCCTAGTTGGTTCCTTCCAAACCCAGAGGAGAAAACTGTCTTGTTGTGCTATTGTGTGCCACTGACCCAAGTGACGTACTGATTATGCATGGAAAATAAGAAAACAGTGGTGACATTGCTTCCTCAGTAGCTAGCAGCAGTTGTATTTGGCCAGGAGGGGGGAAGTTAAGTAGATTTCTTTGTTCTTTTTTTGTGATTCCTACAGTTTCTTTAAAGAAACGGGTCCTGGTTTTTTTTTCTGGGTGCTCTAAGGTAACACACACTGAAAGCTCTGGCCCAGCAGCCCCAGTTAGTGGGTGTTTTCTCTGCAGCGTGCCTCCCGCGGTGTCCAGGCAAAAGGGCTCTTCCTATTAGCTCTAACTTGACCCGGCAGTGGGTTTACTCAGCATGGCTCATCTGCTCCCTCCTCCTCCTTTCCGTTTTATTATTACTATTATTATTATTATTATTATTATTTTAAATCTTTCTCTTCTCTCCTTTTTTGATCCTCTATTCTGCCACTTTCATTCCATCTTGACCCTTGGCTTCATCAGCTCCCCAAATCTAATACTTATCTTACCAGGTAAGTACCTCCTGCTTCTCATACCTAGTCTCCTAGAAGTCTGATCTGAGCTCCATTCTACCACCAACGCACAGCAGGCACAGGGTGAGACTTTAAGCAAAGGCTTTAATTCCTTTTAAAATCAGGGGGAGAGCGTGGGTGTAGTTCAGTGGTTGAGCACCTGCTTCCCATGTTCCCATCCCGGGTTCAATCCCAGGTGCCTCAAAAAAAAAAAAAAAAAAAATCGGGGAAAAATGAATATAATCCATCCTGAATTACAGTGGTCTTTAAACCAATGCAATCATAAAACATACTTTTTAACTTTTTTTAAAATGCAAGAAGGGGCCCAGCAGGGTCCTAAATTGACCCCGTGACAACTGTGAAAATTAAAACTTGAGCAATATTTAGTTAGCTCTCTGACAGTCTTATTGAATCAATTCATAAATTGAGGAGATTCCGATCACCACGAGCGGAGAGGAATCCCACTGAACAAAGAGAGCGACAGGCTTTTAGACAGATAAAGGGAGGCATTGGGAGGAAATCTTCATTGGTGAATGCAGACTACATTTCCTAATATGGTTAGCGCAGGTGGTTGCTTAGCCACGAGGAAGTTAGGTGGCTAAGAATAAGTAGTTGGCAACAGCTGATCTGCCGTATTTAAATTCTGTTTTCTGGGCCTCATTCTGCCAATTGCTGTCCTCTGGTTTTTTGTTTTTGTTTTTTCTTTTCCTTTTTGCTTGATCTCTAGCTTTCACGTTGGATGAAGTCCTCAGGTGACTGGTGATGGCCATTGTTTCCTATTTAAGAGTGGACGCCAGGGCTGTTGATTAGGATGGGGCTGGCTGGCTGATGAATCTCACCACAGGCTGGGGGGTGGGGGGAGTCAGCTTTTCGGTCAGTGCTGGCCCAATGTAATCTGTAGCTCTTTTCTGTTGGGGAGGGCCGAGACCAGGGTGAGGCAAGTGAGGTACTCGCTTCCGGCACAAAATTTAAGGGGGGAGCCCCAAATACTCAGTAATCAAGACAAATAATATTTGAATGCAACATATACATTTTTCAAATTGGCAAACTATGGCCCAGGAGCCGGTCACCTGTTTTTGGTAAGTACAGTTTCATCAGAACCAGGACTGGGATTAGGGTGAGATGAGTGAAACCGGGTCGTGCAAGTGCAGGGTCAGAGTCTGTCTGTATTTAAAATGCTGAAATTTTGTTTGTTGTGGGTTTTATTTGGGGGGGGGCACTAATTTTGATTTTTTAAAATATTGCATTGAAATGTTATTCATCCTGATGACTGGTGGGGGGGATGTTCCTGAGCTGGATGGGAGGGCAGAGGGTGGGACCCCACGCTTCCATACACAGTCTGTCCTTTAACCCTCACCTTTTCTCTGGAGCAGTTCGTCCCCTGCCTTCACTTGCACCAGAACTCCTGAGTCTGAGGTTCTTGGATTCAACTTTTGGAGGGAGTAAGTCCTTGGGCGGGTATCAGGACAGGTCTAACTTCTCCTCGGGCAGACTCTAAACCAATCCACTGTCCAGCCCCACCTAGCTTGCCACCTTCCAAGGTACCTGGTGCCTCTAGTTCCTGAGTCTTTCCAAGGCTCTGTGAAGTGAACTGACTTTTCTCTGGTTGGACTAAGGTTTCAGCCTTCTCTGCTCTGCTATGTCACCTATTGCTCATCCATCTGCTTTCCATCTTCCTAAACTGTTGACATTACTTGTCTGCTGCAGTCTCCTCTTAAGCCCTCTTCAGCCTTGTAGGTTTCTATGCCTTTTTATTATTATTATTATCACTTTCATGGGCCTTCAGAACAGAGCAGTCAACTACATCAGGTTATTTCTCTCTCTCTCTCTGTCTCTCTCTCTCTCCTGGGTTCTCTTTTTTTTTTTTCCATAGTTGCCCTTCCTCTCTCTATTTTAATTACGCAAATGCTCTTTTTCCCCTCTATTTTTAGAGTTTCCATTTCGCTGTTTTATTTGCAAAGTTGCCATTTCTTTCCATCCTGCTCTTTCTTAATGTTTTATGGATGGTTTTAATTTGTTGGTTATGCCATAATGTGGGTGAGTTCTCCTCGTCTGGAATCAGGTTCCCTTTGATGTCCTTTTGGTAGCTAGAGGCATGGGGACGGCCAAGAGGAAGAACTTGGTTGGGGAGGTGCAGTTGGCTGGGGTCTTGGGCGCTACTCTCTAAGATCCAGTTGGATGGTGGGAGCTACGGCTCACTCTACCTAGGCATTGGGGCCTGGCACTCCCTCATGGTCAAGCATCCTGGGAAATGACAAGTCTCAGCAAACAATTCTGCCTCTGTGGAGTCCTGAGGTGGAATGTAGAAGCTTGAACGGGAAGGGTTTTCTCCTTCACTCCTTTGCTAGCTGCCTGCTCATCACCTCTCACTCTTGCCACCCGATATTGAGGTGATTTGAAACTTGTCAACTCATGTTCTTACTTCTTCAGGAGGGTGGAGTTAGGAACCTCAAGCTCTTCACTCAGAAATCCCTTCTGAAATATTCTGATCATGTCCTTGGCCCCAAATTTAGTTGAAGTTGCTTCAGACTCTCTTGGAGGCCCCTTTCACCCTGAAAGAACGGTCACAAGGGGCTCCTCTCCTGGTCTCCAGTGGCCCCTAGAGGCTTTCCCCCTCAATCACTATGCTTTGTATGAGACAGAGAGCTGCATTTGAAATGAGACGCTGAGGTCTTAACTTGAGGCTAGTGTGGTCAGAGCAGATGGCCCTGGCCTTCTGAACCTGCCCAAGTAACCACCTAAAGATGTCCCACCGACCGTCCTGTTTACAAGGAAGGGAAGAGTCTGAGACCTGGCCTCACCTTGCTATCTGTTCCCCTTGGTCCTTTCTAAGTTAATTTTAATTCATTAGAGCAAAAAACTGTAATAAGAACCTGCCCAACACTCCCTCAGCCAGGTGATCAAGATGCACATGACCCGTGATAAGTCATGCTGATAGCATGTAACCTTGGTAGGATGTAACGAGAAAGGCACTTCACCTCTGTGGTCTTCCTCCCCAAAATCTGTAACTCCAGTTGAATCCTGAGGAAAAAAAAAAAAAACAAAAAACACCAGGCAAATCCAATTCAGGGGCATACTACATTCCCAGCCTCCTTCCTGCCTTTATTTTTTTTCCACAATGCTTTCCAAATATACTATCATTTAATGTATGCTCCATACGAGTAGAGTATTCATCTGTTTTGTTCACTGCTCTTTTCCCAGCTTGAAAACAGTTCCTGAAATAAAGTAGATGCTCAATAATTATTTGTTGAATGAATGAATGAACACATGTAGAGCTGTCTTATTCTTCTAAACTGCTGCATACTATTCCATTGTGTGACTATATCATAATTTATGTAACCAGTCTACTAACAGTAAATTATTTCCAATCTTTTTGCTGTTGCAAACAGCCCTGCATTGAACTTTCTTGTATACAGTCACATATGTATGTGAGGGTATATCTTTGGGATCTACTTCTAGAATTGAAATTGCTAAATCTAAGTATATGTTTTCAATTTGGATAGAATGTTGCAAACTGCTCTTCATCTTAGAAGTGGTAATAATTTAGTCTCCTACAGGCAAAATATGAGTGCCTGTTTCCCAACAACCTCACCCATACAATAAAATCAGTCAAGAATGGTATCTTGGTGTCATTTTTTGAATGACATTGAGTATCTTTTCCTATGTTTAAGAGTCATGTTTCCTTTTTCTGCGAACTGTTTGTTCTTATCCTTTTGTCCATTTTTCTGTTGGGTTGTTTGTCTTATTATTTACACATAAGAAGTCTTTACATTAAAAATATTTTACATTGAAATATTTTATCCCTCTGGAATTGTTCTGGCATAAAATGTGAGCTACAGACACATGTTATTTTTTTCCAAATGGAGACCAAGTTCCACCAACATCATTTATTGAAATATTTTGCTCACTGATTTGATATGCTAACACTACCTTTATTATATACTAAATTTTGTGTGTATTTGTATTTATTTCTAGACTCTCCATTTTGTTTCACTGAGGTGCTGGTATATCATATGCTGGTACCATATGTTTTAATAATTACAGTTTTTGGCTATGCAAGTATCTGATAGGGCAAGTCCTGCTCCTTTGTGAATGGGCCACTTCTATCTTTTCTTCTAAAGTATCCACCTTGCTGTTGTATAATAAGGCCATTGATTTCTTTATATTAATTTATACCTAATCACCATACTAAATTTTCTGATTACTTAGAATAGTTATTTTTCCATATGATTTTCTTGGGTAAGCAATGGAACCATCTGCAAATAATGGTGATCTTTATATCATCCTGTTTTGTTTGCTAAAAGCTGCTGGGAGAAATATGCCAGAAATGGGTTAGCTTTTATAATGGGAATTTTTTAGGTTCAAAGCTTACAGTTCTGAGCCTGTGAAAGTGTCCAAATCAGGGCATCATCAGGAGCCAAGCTGCCGGCAATCCTGGCGTCCTCTCTCACATGGCAAGGCATGTGGAGGCATCTGCTTCTCTTCCAGGTCTCATGGCTTCAGCCTCTGGCTGCTCCACCTATGGCTTCCTCTCTCCCAGGTTCCTTTCTGAGCTCCTGGGTCCCTTCTCTCCATCTCTGCGGTCTTCTGTGTCTGCTGCTTTCAGCCCTCTGTTTATGAAGGATTCCAGCAAGAGGATAAAGACCTACCCTGGGTCCTGCAATCTAATCAAAGGCCCTTAACAGAAGTAACTTAATCAAGAGCTCCCACTTACAATAGGTTTACAGGCACAGGAATGGATTAGCTCTAAGGAGATGATCTTTTCTGGGAGCCACAAAAAGCTTCAAACTGTCACACATCATTTATGCAGTCTAATTAATCTTACTGTCTAATTATATTGCCTAGTTACTCTAGAACAATGAAAACATAATAGAGTCTTGCTCCTGATCTTAATGGGAATGCATTTAGAGGTTCCCCATTAAGCATGAGGCTGATGTGCTTTTTTCTTAAGTGTCAAGGAAATATCCATCTATTCCCATATTAATATGTGTTTTTGTCAAGAATGGTGTTTCATTTGATTAAATATCTCTCTTCAGCATCTTTGAAGATGATCATATTATTTCTCCTTTTTGATCTATTAATATGCAAGATATATAAATTATATAAATAGATAACTTGATAATAAACCTTACTTACTTTCCTTTCCCCTTAACACACACACACACACACACACACACACACCTGGTCATGTTTTATTATTATTTTAATATGCAACTGGATATTCATTTAGGCATTTTATAATGATATTTATAAGTAAAATCTATCTGTAGTTTTCTTTTCCTCAGCTATCTTTTCTGTTTTGTTTTTTTTTTTTTTTGTAAAAATGCTATTATGCCTGTTTCATAAAACAAATTGTAAGTTTCCCTTTTTTTCCTTTGATAAGGAATAGTTTAAAAAGAATTGGAGTTGACTTGGTAGTAGAATTCAGCTGTGAAACATCTGGACCCTGCTCTTTTAGGGAGTAGCTCTTTGACAACTTTCTCTATTTTTCTCTGATAATTGGTCTTTACATTTTCTATCTTTTCTGGGATCAGTTAGCCTAGGCTCTACAACTTCTAAAAGTTACCTAAGTCTCTGAGTTTGTTTCTTCACCTTAAAATGTGGATGATAATAGAACCTACCTAATTGCGTTGCTGTGAGTATTAAACTGGGTGCAGTAGTGGTTACGAAGCACTTAGCACAATACCTGACATTTTTTTGTTATTATCAACATAAGGAGCCCACTGTCCTGTAAGGAGATAAGAGAACATGCTATGTATCAGCAAGGAGCTAGAGAAGAAGGGTTGTGGGAAATGTGCTAATAAAAGGGATATGGTTGTGCAGATAAAGCAGAGATGACTCTGGCTTGGAGATCTTGGATGACACCAAAACAGAGGTGGATCCAAACTCTCTTTGGGGAGTGGCCAAAGTTTCATCCAGAGTTATGCCAATAAGTTGATGCTATAAATACCCAACTTGCTGTGCTATAGACCCAGCAGGAACCATAGCTATGTCCAGTGTCAGACCCAGGAAGGTGATGGGACATCCTGATTAAGGCCTCTACAAAAGCTTCCCAGAGCTCCTCATGATAATCTCAGAGAGCTTCATCTTCAACCTCTGTCAGCACCAAGGAGCTGAATGCAATGAAAAAATGAAAATCATTCTGAACCTGATATGAGGTAATGTATTTAACTGTTCAGAGAACTCATATCAAGTATAATGGAACAACGCTGTTCATTTCATCATGAAATGCCTGGCAAATATTGCTACTCTGAAATTGACTTTCACTTTTGATTTTTCCTTAGGAAAATATGACCCTTCAGTCTCCACTTCTCATCTGCCTTTGTCTGCTAATCTCTGGCTCCTGGGAGTTCTTCACTGAAGCAAATTATTCTAGAAGCTATCCCTGCGATGAGAAAAAACAAAATGGCTCTGTTGTCGCGGAATGCAACAATCGTCAATTGCACGAAGTTCCCCAAACAGTGGGCAGATACGTGACAGAACTAGATCTGTCTGATAATTTAATCACGCACATAACGAATGAATCATTTCAAGGGCTGCAAAATCTTACTAAAATAAATCTAAACCACAATGTAAGGCTACAGTACCAGGATGAAAATCCCAATATGACTAAAAATGGCATGAACATTACCGATGGGGCATTCCTCAACCTAAAAAACCTAAGAGAGTTACTTCTTGAAGACAACCAGTTACCAAAAATACCTACTGGTTTGCCAAGCTCTTTGACAGAACTTAGTCTAATTCAAAACAATATACTTAGGGTAACTAAAGAGAACACTTCGGGACTTAGTTACGTGAAACGTCTCTACCTGGGCTGGAACTGCTATTTTGGCAACAATTGTAAAGAAACTTTTATCATACAAGATGGCGCATTTGAAAGGATTAGAAATTTGACGGTGCTATCGCTGTCTTTCAATACTCTTGTCCACGTGCCACCCAAACTGCCTGAGACCCTACAAGAACTTTATCTTAGCAACACCAAGATCAAAAACATCAGTCAAGAAGACTTCAAGGGATTGAAAAATTTAATATTACTAGATTTAAGTGGGAACTGTCCACGGTGCTTCAATGCCCCATTTCCGTGTGAACCTTGTGAAGAAGACGCTTCAATTGAGATACATGATCTTGCCTTTCAATCCCTTACCCAACTTCTCTACCTAAACCTCTCTAGTACTTCTCTCCGGAAGATTCCTGCAAAATGGTTTGATAATATGCCTTATCTGAAGGTGCTGCATCTTGAATTCAACTACTTGGTGCAAGAAATAGCCTCTGGGGCATTTTTAATGAAACTGTCCTCCTTAGAAATACTTGACTTATCTTTTAACTATATAAAGACTGAGTATCCAAAATATATTAATATTTCCCAAAACTTCTGTAATCTTTCATCTCTCCAGGCATTGCACTTAAGAGGTTATGTTTTCCAGGAACTTAGAAAAGAAGATTTCCAGCCGCTGATGAAGCTCCCCAAATTAAAAACCATCAACTTGGGCATTAACTTCATTAAGCAAATTGATTTTACCCTTTTCCAACAGTTCTCCAACCTGACAACTATTTATTTGTCAGAAAACAGGATATCGCCCTTGGTAAATGACATGAGGCAAAATTTTGCAAAGAGTTCTTCATTCCAAAGTCATATCCTTAAACCACGCTCAGCAGATAGCAAGTTTGACCCGCATGTGAATTTTTATCATGCCACCAGTCCTTTAATAAGGCCACAATGCACTGCTTATGGCAAAGCCTTAGATTTAAGCTTGAACAGTATTTTCTTTATTGGACAAAAGCAATTTGAAGCTTTTCATGACATTGCCTGCTTAAATCTGTCTTCAAACGGCAACGGTCAAGTGCTACACGGAACTGAATTTTCAGATGTGCCACATGTAAAATATTTGGATTTGACAAACAATAGACTAGACTTTGCTGATGATAATGCTCTCAATGAATTGCCCAGTTTAGAAGTTCTGGATCTCAGTTACAATGGGCATTATTTCAGAATAGCAGGAGTAACACATCGTCTAGCATTTATTCAAAATTTAACACAGCTCAAAGTGTTAAACTTGAGCCACAACAACATCTATACTTTAACAGAGTATAAGCTGAAAAGCATGTCTCTGGAAGAATTAGTCTTCAGTGGAAACCGCCTTGACCTTTTGTGGAACGCAGATAACAGGTACATGCAGATTTTCACACTTCTCAGCAATCTCACTCGGCTTGACTTATCCTTTAATAACCTTCAGCGTATCCCCAACGAAGCATTCCTTAACTTGCCCCAGAGCCTCACCGAATTACATATAAATGATAATAAGCTAAATTTCTTTAACTGGACTTTACTCCAGCAGTTTCCTCATCTCCGCTTGCTTGACTTAAGTGTAAATGAGCTACCCACTTTAACTAATAGCCTATCTACGTTTACATCTTCTCTTCAAACCCTGCTGCTGAGAAAAAACAGAATTGCCCACCTGCCCGCCGGTTTTCTTTCTGAAGCCAGCAGTCTGACACACCTCGATTTAAGTTCCAATCGGCTAAGGATGATCAAAAGATCTACACTTAACGCTAAGACTACCACCAACTTAGCTATTTTGGAACTAAGAGAAAATCCTTTCGACTGTACCTGTGACATTGGAGATTTTCGAAGATGGATGGACGAAAATCTGAATGTCACAATTCCTAAATTGATAGATGTCGTCTGTGCCAGTCCTGGAGATCAGAGAGGAAAAAGCATTGTGAGTCTGGAGCTCACAACTTGTGTTTCAGATACCATTGCGGTGATCCTGTTTTCCTTCACATTTTTTGTCACCACCATGGTTATCATGGCCGCCCTGGCTCACCATTTGTTTTACTGGGATGCTTGGTTTATCTACCATGTGTGTTTAGCTAAGATAAAAGGCTACAGGTCTCTTTCCACATCCCAAACTTTCTACGACGCTTACATTTCTTATGACACCAAAGATGCCTCTGTTACTGACTGGGTGATAAACGAGCTGCGCTTCCACCTGGAAGAGAGTGAAGACAAAAATGTCCTCCTTTGCTTAGAGGAGAGGGATTGGGACCCTGGACTAGCCATCATCGATAACCTCATGCAAAGCATAAACCAAAGCAAAAAAACAATATTTGTGTTAACCAAAAAATATGCCAAAAACTGGAACTTTAAAACAGCTTTCTATTTGGCCTTGCAGAGATTAATGGATGAGAATATGGATGTGATTATATTTATTCTGCTGGAGCCAGTGTTACAACACTCTCAGTATTTGAGGCTGCGGCAGAGGATCTGTAAGAGCTCCATCCTCCAGTGGCCTGACAACCCCAAGGCGGAAGGCTTGTTTTGGCAAAGTCTGAAAAACATAGTCTTAACCGAAAATGATTCCCGGTATGACAATTTGTATGTTGATTCTATTAAGCAATACTAACTGGTGTTTAAGTCACGGTTCCATGGTATAATAAAAATGCAGAACCCTTACCCTTCTGTCTTAGTTATCTGTTGCTGCCTAACCAACTGCCCCCAAACTTAGCAGCTTAAAATTACATACATTTATGATCTCACAGATTCTGGGGGTCATGAATCCAGGAGTGGCCTGGCGAGGCCCTCTGCCTCAAGGTCTCTCACAGGCTGCAATCTAGGGGTCGGCCAGGGCTGCAGGCATCTCCTGGGGAAAGCTCTCCTTCCAAGCTCACTCTCATTTGGCCATTCTTAGTCTGCCGTTCCTTGGGGGGCTATTGGCCAAATGCTGCTGGCAGTTCTTGGCCAGGTGGGCCTCTCCCATGGGGCGGCTGGCTTCATCAAAGACAGCAAGAGTGAGCTTGCTAACAAGAGGAAGTCACAACTTTCTGGAATCTAATAATGGAAGTGATATCCCATCCCTTCTGCCATATTCTATGTGTTAGAGGTAAACCACAGGTCCTGCCCACACTCAAAGGGAAGGAGACCGCAGTCCAG
The DNA here is from genome assembly GCA_026826555.1 of Tolypeutes matacus. Lineage (NCBI taxonomy): Eukaryota > Metazoa > Chordata > Mammalia > Cingulata > Chlamyphoridae > Tolypeutes > Tolypeutes matacus. The sequence continues at coordinate 2,634,812 of JAKSZT010053860.1, read as the reverse complement.
GGAAATCAGTCGATGACTGGGATGATGGCCCTGACCGCCTCAAACCAGGGAAATCAGAAGATGACGGAGAGGGCAGTCCAGCATGGCCTCAGTCCAAGGAAACCAGGGGATCATCAAGATAGCGGGCATAACCAGCTGGGTTCAGGAAAAACAAGCCATGCCAGAGATGGCAGGCCATGATGGCCTCAGTCCAGGGAACATTATCTGTGACAAAGATGGGGGGGCCAGGATCAGCCAGGATCGCCTTGGGCCAGGGAAAATAGTTGGTGACCAAGACGGAGGGCAGTAATCACCTCAGTCCAGGGCAAACAGTCCTCCTGCCCGGATTGCCGGGCTTGTCACAGTCCAGGGAAAACCTTCTGTGGCCAAGATGGCCGCCGCGATCGGCTCAATCCAGGGGAAAGAGTCGATGACCGAGGTGGCGGCCGCGATCGCCGCAGTCCGGGGAGAACGCTGTGATGGACGCGGCAGGCCGCGGTGGGCTCAGTCCAGGGAAACCGGTCTTCTGGTGGTGTCCGCTCAGTTCTGGGCGAACAGTCCTCGGGCCCTGTTGCCAATTTCAGGAAAAACAGCCCTTGAGTACTGAGCGCCGCGGTCCAGGAAAAACACTCGATTATTGAGATGACACCCGAGCTTGCCTCAAGTCCAGGGAAAACAATCGAGGACCCAGAAAGGGGGCTGCGATGACCTCAGTTGGTCACCAACTATCTTCCCTGGCCTCAGCGTTCACGCCCGCCCTCTCGGTCCCAGACTGCGGACACCGGCCTTGCCAGGAGGCTGCCTTCCACGCCGTCCTTTCAATATCTGAGAGCTTTTGCGATTGTAGATAATGGTTCAATGTTAAGTTGCCACTGAGATTTATCACATCTCCATGGCTACGTGGTTTTATTATGTTGTGGGTGCATTAGTCTTTCTTTTCCAATTAATTTGTTGGCTAAATACAATATTTGGCTTCTAAAGTTTAGATGCCATTTAAAAACTGATATGGATAGAGTTTTGTGTTTGTTTTTTTTTTTACGTGTCTTCTCCTTCCTAACCATTTTTCAAGAAGTATAGAGCTAAATCAGAAGCCTTTATAAAGTTTGTCAATTGCCATTACCGTAAATCTTAAAATGGATTATTGAAAATGCCACATTTCACATGGCTAATGTCTGATAAATATATAGTCGGGAAATAGAGCTAAAATACAAAAGCAAATTCCATCTACACTGGATTTTTTTTTTTTTTTTTAAAGATTTATTTATTTACTTTATCCATTTTAAACCCCCCCTTCCCCATTTGCGGAGCAATTCTCCATGTCTGTTTCCTGCCATCTCTTCTCATCCTCCTCCTCCAGGATTCGATCCTGGAGACCTCCGATGCAGGAGAGAGGTATTCTGCTGCCTGCACCACCTCAGCTCCTGGCTTCTGGAGCTTTCCGAGCATCTTGTCTTGTCTCTCCCCGGTTACGTCATCATCCTGCTGCATGGCTCCCGGGGCCCCACGGCTCAGCGGCACACAGAGCCTGGCAGCCCATGCGCCTCTGGGAGGTCCCGGGGATCGAACCCAGGTCCCTCCATATGGCAGACGGACACCCAACCATCTGAGCCACATCCGTCCCCCTACGCTGGATTTTTTTGAGACTTCTTTTTATTTTTAATGTTTAGGAGAACTAAAAGGGGAAGCGGTTTCCACAAAATTTTTACATGAAGGTAATTATTCATGCAGAAATTCTATCTTTATGCCCTACACAGAAGCCATAAGGTCAGGATATCTACCTGTTGGTACCCTTTATACAGTTTACCCAAATGAAAGGACTTTGGCATCCCCTCTTGCCTCTGCCATTCCCTTGGTTCCTCTGCCAAAGTCCACGGCTCCCTCTATCCACTATGACTCTCCAAGAAGCACCTTATGAACTTTACCTGAGACTAAATGGACATTGCTCAAGCATAACACAATAAAGCCCTTCCAAAGGAACAAAGAAAAACCTCCAATGCATCATCTTTCCTTAAAGGATAGCCTGGTTAATCTTGCAGGATGAGTTATCTCTAAAAATGTGTTTCTAAGGAAATGGTGTGTCATAAGGTTATTAATACAGACAGAGCAGAAATCAGCACGAATTTACCAAGGATGATAATAGTTTGGTCACATCAAACCCTGTTTTGTGACCATGATGAATTTATAGGAGGTTATTCATGTTTGAACTTGAGGCATGAGGACAAATATCTAAAAAGCATCATCTAAAAGCTGGATCATTTCTTGAAGGGACACCTTAAAAAGAATGGTGGAGGGGTAATTACAGCTCATTCCTGTTGATTCCACATTAATTTGTTGTCTGGTCTAAGTTCATTTGTATGTCCCCTGATTGTTTTGGCAAAATGAAAATGCAGGTTTTTCAGTAGCATTGGTAATTAAAGACCTATGTTAAGCTGAAGCACTTTGGCAGTGTTCTGCTGACAGAATCAAAAGGTAATGAAAGGGGAAGCGGCTGTGGCTCAATCAGTAGGGCTCCCGTTTACCATATGGGAGGCCCCGGGTTCGGTTCCCGGGGCCTCCTGGTGAAGGCAAGCCTGCCCGCACGGCGTGGTTAGCTGACCCAACGAGCACAAGCAGCAAGGGGGGGATAAATGAATGAATAAATAAATAAATAAATAAAAAGGTAATGAAAGTTGCAAACAGTTTTACCTTTTCCTTAGCAGAAGATAGAAAAACCAGTGGTTGATAAAAAATGTTTGTTTCCGAAACTTACTCCTCATTTAGGACACTGGCATAGGAAACTTACACTGTAAGTTGTCAAAGAGAAAGTCGGTATTGTTCTGTTTTCTATTATTATTTTAAAACTAATATTTGCAAATACCCACACGTCACTTTTTTATTCGAATCTTACAAAAGGATGTACAATGAGACTTAAATCTCCCTCCCAACATAACTTCACTTCCTAGAGGCAATCACTATTAAAGAGTCTTGTGTGTCTTTCTGTAGTATATGTGTAAAGGCTCAGCTACCATAATAAAGAGACTCAACAACACAGAAGTTTATTTCTCTGTCCCATAACAGTCCCAATGAAAACAGTCCAGGTGGTCAGGGAAGCTTTGCTCTACATGGATGTTCAGGATGCCATGTTTCCTCTTGTTGCTCTGTGACCCCTAGGGGTTTGGCTTCATTTGCATGGTCCACGCTAGGTTACCACTTGCTCTGGGTTCCAGCTGGAGGCAAGGGAACAAATAACAAGAAGTGGACGCAGATCAGTGTCTTAAGGCCCAGACTTCAAAGTGGCCCATATCTTCTGCTCTCTTTCCATTGGTGAGAATTTATTTGGCCTGACCTAACTGCAAGGCATGCTGGGAAATGGGCCTAGCAAAAAGTCTCTATGGAAGAAACGGAGGGCACAGGTTCACTAGACATCTAGCAGTCCCTGCCATGACTTCTAGAAGTTTTCAGTGCAATTCTAAGCCTTTAGTGTTTTACAAGAAAGTGGCAAACTTTATAACACTGCTCTATGTTTTGCTCGTTGCACTTAATATTTCTTAGAGTGTATTTTTTCTTTTTTATGATTGTGTAGTATTTCTTTTTTCTTTTTTTTTTTTTAGGAGGTACTAGGGGTTGAACTTGGGACCTCGTACATGCAAAGCAGGCTACACCCGTTCTGTGTATATCATTATATGAATGTACCGCAAAGCATTTTCCTATTCCTTTATTGCTGGACTTTTAGGTTGTTTGGCCATTACAAACAATTCTATAATTCTGTGTCTTTGAGCTCACAAGCAAGTATAGTTCTAGAATAAAATTGTTTAGAACAGTGATACTCAAAGAGTGGTCTGCAGACTGATGCTGATGTGAGAACTAGACATTACAAGTTTGCGGTAGGATAAATACATAAATTGAGAATTTTATATCAACTTGACATTGTCATGACAACCATGATCTATCTGTGATTAGCGACCGGCTGGAAATTTTTAAAATCTGGTCTTTTGCCACAGACTGGTTTAGGAGTGGAATTACCAAGTCAAAGGGTTTATGCATTTGAAGTACTTATAGATACTGCCAAATTGTCCTGCAAAGTAGTTGCTCGACTTTACCCTTCCACCAAGTGTGTTGGCATAAAGATTTGAAGAATCACAGAATGAAAGAAAGGGTTGATGGTTGTCTTTTCCCCAAATAAGGATAACTCTTCTCAGTCCATCCTGTGTTTCCTTCTTGAGGGATGAAAGGATGTGAAAAATTTGGCATGGATTTGGCCCACCAATCAAAATATGCTGTAAGTACAGGTGAGACGTAAAAGCCTAGAACCCACCTGGTATTGTGGGGTCTGCTGGGAAGGAGGAGGGAGGGTTAAGAAAAGCATATCTAGCATACTTATGCTTTTATAATACAAACGACACAAGGCAACATTTCAGCAAATGTTATTGACCGATAGAGATCCGTTGAGTGAGTGAAGAGTGAGAAGCACCATGGGAAGGCATTGGTTGCGAATCACTTAGATAATTTTCACTCAGTTTGATGTGATTAATCAACTGAGTAATGATGGGGCCAGGAGTGTTACAGAGGAGCAGGAAGGAGAAGCCGAAGACAACAAAGACCTGCTATCCAGTCCACGCTGCTATTCATTTCATTGCCTCTTCAAATACTTGTGATTTTTTTTTATTTTATTTTTATTTTTAGGAGGTTCGGGGGATTGAATGCGGGACCTCGTACATGTGAAGCATGGGCTCAACCACTGAGCTACACCCACTCCCAAATACTTGTATTTTACCTTTATGATCTCTGGACCTGAAGGAATTGATGCAGGACCTGGTTCCACAAAGCTAGAGAAATAGGCCTCCCAGATGTTCTCAGAAATCTGACAACTTCTCAGGGACATACTGGGGTTTCTTTGACCTTTGTCCTGGAACTGCCACCTGAACCAAGAGCTTCCCACTGTCCTTCTCAGCAATGGACATCCAAGGTCAAGGAAAGGTGGAGTCTTCCCATGGGGCAGGAATCTCTCAGGAAGGTGTTTTATCAGCCACCTGGGGAGTCAGAGCCAAAAGTTCCTCCTCCTCCTCCCTGCACTATGTCCCGTCAAGTGGGGATTCTCCCTCAGAGAAACTCGCCTGCTCCTTTTTTTTCTCCCATTTAATACAACATTTTCATATAGCAGTGTGCCCCTTTATGAAATCAACTCTCCTGCCAGCGCATTTCTGATGATGTCCTCTAAGTCTGAGGTTCCTCAATATCTGTCTGCCCATCTTTTCTTTGGAGGACAGGCAAAAATCCTGATCAATTTACCAATGGACCTTCAACTGCTGTGCTTGTGGAAGCTCTTTCTTAATTCTGTTCTGATCTGGCAGCTGGCAGCAGCCTCTAGAGCAGCCCCTGGGCATGCATGCAGCCTGGGGATACAGCCTGCGGCCTCCCCTGGGGAGCATCCACGAGCCTGGGGGAGCCCACGGCTTGCACTGGCCTCTCCCCCTCTTTTGCTGTAGCACCTTCCTGCTCATATATTCCACACTGCTCAGGCACCAGACCTTGAACGAGCACCTAGTCAGTGCAGTGCGTGGCACCGTGTCACAGTGCACTGGTGCAGGGCCATTGGACAGGTCTTCCGTCCCCTCTCCAGCACTCTGAACATCCAGGAGAGCGTGTTTCCTTGGGATGAAAGAGGGGAAGGAAGAGGGGCTGCGGATGGGGGAGGACCATGTTGCAGCAGTCGACCTCTGTGTGAGAAAGGCTCACGGCAATGTCTACCAGAGCCAGGCTCTAGGCTCCTGATCCTGCCAGGGAACTAGAAGCATCCACACATTGCTCATTGCTGTGTGCTAAAGGAGAAAGGGAGGAGCCAAGAACGGAGTCGTTAGCCCTTTAGCTATAACGAGCTCATCAGACCCCTTCTGTTAAGAAAGAAGAGCTCTCACATATTCCACACCTTTTCTCTTTCCCAAAGCTCCATTGTCCCCCATCCCTAAGGTACCATAGGAATGTTTGTGAGACGACAAAACCATCAGGCCCGGGATATCTCACCCAGCTTCCTCCTCAGTTCAATATTTTACTTAATGGGCAGATGTTCTTTGAACAACTAATATATGCAAAGCACTGTGTTGCACCCTAAATGACCAAGACCCATGAACTGATCCATGGATAAGTAAAACGTGGTACATCCATACAATGGAATATTACTGACAATCAAAAAGTGATACATGGTACAGCATGGATGAACCTTGTAAACAGTAGGCCAAGTGAAAGAATCCCGTCACGAAAGACCACGTATTGTGTGATTCCATTTGTAGGGTACATCCGGAATAGGCAAATCCATAGGACAGAGAATATATCAGTGATTGACTAGGGCTGGGAGGCTGGGCAAAATGGGGAGTGACTACTAATGCGTTTGGGGTTTCTTGTCAGAGTGATGAAATGTTCTAAAATTGATGGTGTCACGGTTACCCAACTCTGAATATACTGACAGCCCCCATTTTTCTCATCCTGCCCCCCCCCTTTGCTAGTTTTTCTAGCATGGCACAACGATATCTGAAGCTCCTGGCTCTTCTACCCTACACTCCTGAAGTCCTCTCTCTCAGGCTCCCTTTGAGCTTCTGCTTTTTTTTTTTTTTTTTTTTTTTTTTCTGGGGCTGGTCAGGATTGGCCATACCCCTGTTTGGCACTGACCTCTGATCAATGGCTTCTGGAACCATAGGAATCAGAATGCCCAGTTCTGGTCCTAGCAGACGACCTGGGCGACTCTGGACAAATCACTCCATTTTTCTGTGCATGATTCCTCACCTGCAGGATGGCCTAAATGACCTCCAAGGTATTTTCAAACACAAAGACCTTGTCTTTTTTTCTTTAGAATTTACTCAGAACTCTATGAAAGTCGAAAATGCCCCTGTGAGTAGGAAAGTTATTTATGATTGTTGGAAGAATAAAGGCAATTTCCCACTCAGCTATTAATAAAGCTATTATAGTCATATGGCCACATTTCTAGTGCTGTTATCCTTGAACTTAAGGTCATAATGGTATCCATTATTTCCTATGTGTGCAAAGACAGGTCACACGATTGTGTTCGCTTTATTTCTGCCCTCAAGTGCTTTCAGGGAAAGGGCGAATGGTAAAGGTCCATGCCTTAGTTGGCAATCATGTTATAGTCTTGGAAGAACCAGGGAAGGGATAGCTCTGTTTTGAGTTTGAGGGGGACACTTCAGGACTTCCTGCACCAACGACACATACGCAGAAATGTGTTTATAAATGTCCCTCCAGTGTGCAAAGGGCAGAGACTAGAACTAGAAACTCATGAGCTATTAATCCGAAAAGCAAAATCAAACCAACAATGACCACTCACGAGAGCAAACTATTGCCATTGGAAAGCTGTTCATTATTTGAGCCTCTTTCTTTTCCTATGGGAAACACATTTCTAGGAGTAGAGTGAAAAGACCCCTCTGTCATATCTTCCCAGTCGTTCCCTCCTTTGAGATTATACCTGAACTAATTTGGAGAGAACTCCCTGGTTATCCCAGTAATGATGACATCAGAAGCACAGAAATGATCAAGAATCATGTGTTGGACGATGCTCTTTCAGAGTTTGTAAAAAACGTTTCACAACAATGCAAGGTGTTGGTGGTGGGGTGATGTGTGGGAGCCCTGTATGATGATAGGCAAGTTTGTTTTGTAAGTTCACAATTTTTACTATTCACTTATTGCTATGCATGTTCACATATGAGTGATATACTTTAATAACATTTTATTAAAAAAAAAAAAAAAAAAAAAAAAAAGAATAGTGTCTTCGCTTGTGAGAAAAGTCCCAACCGCCATTGCCCCAGCCAGAAGCCTGAGGCTAACTGTTGACACTTCCATCTCACCCACACAGCCAACCATTCATCAAGCACTCTTGACTTTACCCCCTAAATTTCTTTCCCATCCATCCTGCATCTCCATTGTCATCATCAATGTCCCTTGATCAAGCTACCAGCCTTTCTCATTGGCTTCCTGGCATCCATTCTGGTCCTCTCCCATCCAGTTCCATCAGACAGAGTGACTCTTACAAAAAGGGGTGGGTGCTTCTGGATGAAGCTTACAAATCTGGACTCCTGAACTTGGTTCCTGAGCCACCCCAAGGCCTGACCGTTTGCCTGCTGCTGAAGCCGGCGCTCTAAGCAGCCCTATCACTAGGTGGTGGTTCTTGCCGAGAACATATCAAACTCTCTAGCCTCGTCACCTGTGCACAAACTCCTTCATTCAAGATTTCACTTGGCTAGTTCCTGCTCACCCCACGGTGGAGGTTAACTGTCACTTTAAGAAAGGCTTTCCCCCAGCGTCAATCTCACTAAGGTGCCTCCTCCTACTATCTTCTTAGCACTTATCACTAATTTTGTTGGGTCGTCAATACCTAGATGGGTGTCCCATCAGACCAAAGCCTCGGGAGATGAGGGATGGAGACTTTTTTTGTCCTTCACTCTGTCTGCGGCATTTATTGTCATGCCTGATATACCAGTAAGGTTCTCAATGAAGACATGTCAGGGAAATGAAAGAATGAATGAGCCAGAGCTGGGGTGGGACCGCCGCGGCAGGAGCTGGAGGTCTGCCAAAGGCCCCCCCTGCGGCACGTGCGCGCAGGGGCCCCGCCCCTGTCCGCCTCCCCGCCGCCGGCCGTGTCCCCGCGACGGCGCCAGGTAGCTGTGACGCCACAATGCGGCCTCGCCGAGGGGCCGCGCGGGCCGCGAGCCGCGGGCAGTTCAGTCGGTAACCGCCGGCGGCCTAGGTACCATCACTGCCCGGGAGCAGCCGCAGCCGGCCGCAGCCACCGCCACCGCCATCGCCACCATGAGCAGCGAGGCCGACAGCCAGCGGCAGCCCGCCCCCGCCGCCGCCCCCGAGCCCAGCACCACCGGCGGCCCGGGCGCCGCGGCACCTGCGGCCGGGGACAAGAAGGTCATCGCCAGGAAGGTTTCGGGGACCGTGAAGTGGTTCAACGTGCGAAACGGTTACGGCTTCATCAACCGCCACGACACCAGGGAAGACGTGTTCGTCCACCAGACGGCCATAAAGAACAACAACCCCAGGAAGTACCTGCGCAGCGTGGGCGACGGCGAGACGGTGGAGTTCGACGTGGTGGAAGGACAGAAGGGGGCCGAGGCCGCCAACGTCACGGGCCCCGGGGGGGCGCCGGTGCAAGGCAGCAAGTACGCGGCCGACCGCAACCAGCACCGCCGCGACCCGCGCCGCGCGGGGCCCTCCCGCGGCCGCCAGCCGCCCTGCCACCTGGGCGAGAGCGGCCCGAGCCCCGAGGGCTCCGAGAGCGCCCCCGAGGGCCAGGCCCAGGCGGGCCGGCCCTACCGCCGCCCCCGGCTGTCCCCGTACTACGCCAGGAGGCCCCTCGGGCGGCGGCCGCAGGACCCCAGCGCCCCCGCGCCGGGGGAAGCGATGGAGGGGGCCGACAGCCAGGCTGCGGGAGAGCAGGGCAGGCCCGCGAGGCAGAGCGCCTACCGCGCTTACAGGCCGCAGTGCCGCCGGGGCGGCCCTCGCCACAGACAGCCGCGCGACGACGGCACCGAGGACGACAAGGAGAACCAAGGCGACGAGACCCCAGGGCAGCAGCCAGCGCCGCGGCGCTGCCGCGGCAATTTCAACTACCGACGCAGACGCCCAGAAACCCCGCGACCTCACGAGGGCAAGGACAGGAGAGCAGCCGAGCCACCAGCGGGGAATGCGACCGCTCCCGAGGCCGAGCAGGCCACCACTGAGTAAGGGCCGCCTTCCCACCGCCACCATCGTCCCAGCTGGGCAACCCACACGAAGAAACGCTCGCGACATAACCAGCAGTAAAGAAGAAACAAAGGACAGGAGCTCAACACCTGAAGTGCTTGCGTTTTGCCAACTGACCAGATAACTAGATCGACATTATCTATGCAGCATGGGGTTTTTATTCTTTTTACCTAAAGACGTCTTTTTGGTCTAGATAAAGGTGATTTTAAAAAAGCCAGGTTTCCCCCCTCAATACGCCTTTTAATAGTTTTCCAATCGTGTCCTATCTGGTCGACATATTTAAGAACCTAGTTTTTAACTGCAAATAAAAGTTGACAATTTGATTTTTTTTTTTCCAAAAAAAAAGTCAAACTGCAAGCACCTATTAATAAAGCTCTTAAACAATTAGAAAAAAAAGAAAAAACAATCCTTTGCACACTCACCTGAATATCAAGCAGTGTTCCAGAGCAAACCCGGCATAGATGAAGCAGCAGCCAAGGGAGGAATTAATAAAATAGAAGACATGAGTAAAATTGAGTACAGCTGTGTAGAGACCCTGTCCTGGGCCATAAACAAATAAGTGATGACAGCAAGTCGGAACACTAGCTCACAGAAGACCGTCTCTGGCTGTGTCTGTGTGGGGTGGTTCACAGGTTCTATGGCACCATTCAAAGAATTTCCCCAAGTTCATTGCACACCATGTTAGTAAGTACGCCACCAAAATTGCTCCCCAAGTCAAATAAGTTGGGGAACTGCTTGGTTGTTGCGGTATCTCTAATATGAATTGCGATCTTGAACAGGGAACTCCACTACGCTGTGTCCCAAATTTCTTTGGCCCTGGATTCCTTTTCTTTTGCAAAGCATCTCTTGGTACTAATGTTCTTGCTCCCCTTGAATAATGCTAACTTGCAGGCCTGATAGAGATTCAGCCAGCCAGGTGAGTGCCTGGAGATGTTCCCAGGTGTGCAGTGGCCATGTTATTCTGACACAGGTTGTTCTGTTGTAAAAGCAGAACAAGAACCATCCAGACCGTGTGCCTTGAGGACTTTATATCCAGCTGACTAACTCCTTGAATCGGGCTTACTAGGTCTCCAGAGGGGACATTATTGCTTCTGAAGAGAGGTGACAACAAAGCCGATTATGATTCAGAAGCAATGAATAATGCAGCTGTAAAAGTGATAGATTCTTCTTTGGTATAGGGGGAATAGGTTAATGTTCATTTCTAAAACATCATTAGCCATACACAGGATCGTGTTAGCACTTGCCAGAAACTGAAAGCAGGTAAAACAATACCATTGATCAGGCTAACCTTTGCTGTGGCTCTAGTGACTTAATTAAGGAATATCATGCTTTCAAAGATGTCAAAACCCAGTGGGAATGACTCTGATCTTGAGAGACTTTCCACCTTTGAGCAAACCATACATGACCAAGGTCTCCTACTCCAGAGATAGTTTTTGCATTTGAAACCAATATGAAATGCATGAATGTATATACAGTGGATACATATGGATACATGTGGAAAAGCATGGAAAGTGGATGGACAGAGACGGCCTTTACTAACAGATAGAAAGGAACAAAGCAGATAAAATTTAAAATTAAGGAGATGGTGAAGAAAACGAGAGCATGATGCAGTAATTTCTCTTTTAATGTTTTTCTTACATCCAGGTTATAATTTCGGAGTCACTGGAAAGCACCGCCTCATTAAAATAACACAAGACAAAACCCTGAAGTTTCCCTCCAAGGCACCTCTTCTCCTGGAAAGGCAAGCGGATACCAGCTGCGGAAAGACTTAAGATGGTGGGGAGGAAGAGAAAGATCTGGAGAGGATGTGAGTGACTGCACCCTGAAGAGAGACAACAGCCTAGGGGGAGTGGGAAAGGCCACAATTAGAAGGCAGTTGATGGAAGGAACAGAAAATAAACCACTTGCTAAACCATAATGTACCTATTGTCTCTCCAATATTTATTGTTTGACGGATACAAAAGCAAATTAAGAGGTCAAAGGAAGTACATCATAAAGATGATCTAGTGAAACTTCCAAAAGAAAGTTTAAATTTTGTGTCAGCATGTTGATCTTTCCTTTACGATAAATTAAAAATTTAAAGAAAAAAAAACTTAATAAGAATTGAGGGCTTACTGTGTACAGATCTTGTGTTAGACATTAGGGATTCAACGATGCATAGCAGAAATCTAGCATTTGCCCTCGAGGATCTTAAAAGCTAGTGGGAGCCACCAATTATAAACACACAGTTAGCATGGGAAATCAGACTTCTGACTCTAGGGAGGCTAGATGAAGAGGGACGGACTCTGCCTGAGATGACACAGGAGTTGAGTCTTGAAAGAGAGGGAGAGTTGTGGGGTTTTTTTTTTAACTTTTTATTTTGAAATACTTTCAAACATACAGGACAGTTATAAAAAGAATACAAACCCCATACAGAGAGCTCCAACATACCCCTATCCCCCCAGATACCTAAATCCACCAGTTTTAACATTTTGCCACATTTGCTGGATCGTTCTCTCTCTCATCTATCATTCTATTATCTATCTTTCCATCATCTATGCATCAGTGATCTATCATCTATCTCTACTTGTCTTTCTATTTACCCATCCATTTTCTGAACACTTGGGTGTAGGTTGTGTACATCATGCTCCTTGAACACAATACTGCCGTGGACGTTTCTGAAGAACAAGGAGACTCACTTATGAAACCATCTTAAGTGCAGTTATCAAGTTCAAGAAATTTAACATTAATGTAAAGCTTACAGCCTATATTCCATTTTTTTTTTCCATATGTTCTGTTTTAGTTTCTTAGGCTGCTCAGAGCAATGCCATGAAATTGTTCAGCCTTAAGCAATGGGAATGTATACGCTTATGGTTAGAGTCTTGGAAATTGTCCAAATCAAGGCATCAATGCTTTCTTCCTGAAGACCAGCTTCCGGGGATCCTTGGCTCCCCTGCCACATGGCAAGGCGCATGGCGGTGTCTGCTGGTCTCCTTTTCTTCCAGGTTTCCTTGATTCCAGCTTCTTGCTTCCATGGCTTTCTCTCTCTCTTTCTCTCTCTAGTCATTCCATTTATAAAGGACTCCAGTAATAGGATTAGGACCCATTCTGCTTGAGTGGGTCACACCTTAACTGAAGTAGTCTCATCAAAAGGGTCTGTTTACAATGGGGTCACACCCCAGGAATGGGTTAGATTTAAGAACATGTTTTTCTGGGGTACATACAGCTTCAAACCACCACATGTCCCTAAAATGTCCCTTTGAGCCTTTTCTCCTCCCTTGCTAGATCCCATCTTGCATCATGTATTTAATTGTCATTGTCTCTTTAGTTGCTCTTTTTTTTTTTTTAATTGTGGGAACATATATATAATATAAACTTGCCCCTCTCAATTATTTACAATATTGTCATGCCACCTTCCATTACTAAATCATTCCCATCGCCCCAAAACAAACACTACACCCATTATGCATTAACTCCATTTCCCCTGCCCCGCTCCCCCCCCCAACCTGTATTCTAATTTCTGTCTGTAGGAGCCTGCATCTTCTCTCATATTTTCTTTGTAGGTACCATGGAGTTTCAATTCAACATCCTAAATCTACAAGAATTTCGTTTGCTTTGATACCAATTTCAATACTATAAAAAAGCTATGTTTCTATACCCCTCCGTCCCCCCACTTTTATGTAGTTCTTGTCACAAAATACATGTTTCTACATTATGAGTCCAAAAGCGCTGAATTATCATCACATGTTATACATTTGCATTTTAGATCCTGTGGGATATAAAAACAAACCAAAAATACAAAATACAAGTTTAAACTTACCTTAAACTTGGGACAAATAACAGAGGGCTTATGTCCATCTGTTCCCCAAAGGTGACTGGTTTCAGTGAGGAGAAAATGCTATGATGTTCATGCTCAACTCAGCTTTCTGGATACTTCTTGACACTCAGTAACTTGTTCCAGTGCTGTCTTCACACCCAACCAGTGGCACCCTCTATAGTCCCAGGTGTGGCAAACCCTGAAATGCCGACAAGTCGACAAGCAGCTTAAAGGCTTGGTAGCAGCCACATCCCTAGTGACAACAATGGGAAAAGGAAACCAACCTAGGACCTAGAGTCAGGAACCCAAGTTGAGTCCCATTCCTCCACCAAGCTTGGGGTTTTCTCGTAGGCAATAGGGGTTTATAAACATAACATAAAATATCAAAATAATAGACAATGAATGAGCAACAACTCTCTGTATTACATGTATCATATCTAATCCTCACCAAAATCCCCATGGTAAATATTACTGTTACCATTTACAGAAAAGAAAGCAGGTCCCAAAAGGTTAAGGAACTGTGTGCCATGGGTCACATAGCTTTGTCACAGAGTGAGGACTTGTACCCAGTTCTTTTTTTTTTTTAAAGATTTTATTTTATTTATTCATTTATCCCCCCCTTGCTGCTTGTGCTCACTGGGTCAGCTAACCACGCCGTGCGGGCGGGCTTGCCTTCACCAGGAGGCCCTGGGAACCGAACCCGGGGCCTCCCATGTGGTAAACGGGAGCCCTACTGATTGCGCCACAGCCGCTTCCCATGTACCCAGTTCTTATTTGCCTCCAGATCTAAACCTTTTATACTTCCTTTTGTCTCATGTCTTTCACGACATGAAAAGGTCAAGTCAGACGAAAGGGTGTAAATCACAATACAAATATGAGGGATGATTAGTATACACACCTTTCCTACCATCCTTTAATTATTAAAGCTCACCTTGGCCTTCAAGACTTCTTTCTACCCAAGTCATCTTCTCTTTGAAGCTGTGGCTCTCAAACTTTGATGTGCATCACCTGGAGAGCCTGTTCAAACATAGTACAGGGCAGGCCTGAGAATTTACAGCTCTAACTCATTCCCAGGTCATGCTGAGACTGCTGTTTCAGAGGCCACCCTTTGAGAGTCACTGGTCTAAGCGTCACCCAAGCACCGCACTCAAAATCAACAACTTCCATCTCCATATTTGACAGCACTTTGTTCCTGCAGTTTGGCCCTTACTTGTTCTGTCTTGGTCATCATTAGCAGCTTTGTCTCCCAAAGGTTGTAAGTTCCTTGAAGCCAGGGACCACAGTTTGTCCAAGCACTGAACATCTCACTTGGTAGTTGCTCAATAAATGTTCGTGGAATAAAATTGTGGGAAGTGATCTGGTAAGTATGTTTCTTATATAAATGATGTATCTGTGAACATTTCTTAAGGTTTCCATGGTTTGCTTACTGATGGCACTATCTTAAAACCACATGGACGCATTCTAATGACGTCTGTTGAGGCAATGCACCAGGTGGGTTAGGGGGATATAGTTTGGGCAAAACCCTGCCCAGCAGCTCTTAGGCTACAACAGGTGGGCTGCTTCTCCTCTTCCTGCTCGTCTGACAAAGCAGGCTAACGTGGCACTCCTCCCAGCCTCCGGTGGGCAGAAGTTTCAAGTTAAGCCCACACTGATCTGAACGCAGGGCCATGATTTTCTGGCCATGAAACATGAAACATTACAAAATGAAGGCTCATTTAAGATTCACATGGCTACAGTCTACAGATGAGGTGAACTACTAGACGGGTGTACTTCCTTATTCCCAGTCCCCTCCTCTCTGTTCTATTTCAGGGGGAATCCTTTCTGCCTACAGCATTATTAGTGAAATAGGGAGCATCAGCATAGGGTGGGCTCAGCTGCCACTTACCTGCAAGGGTCCCCGCATGCTTTTGCACGAGTCAATATCGGTCACCGCCAGTAGGTGGCAGCAAGAGTCCGCCTAGTGCCTTTAGGTTCACAAGCAGCTCTCTCTGGGAGTGTGATTTTCGTTGTTTACTCTGAAACCTGGCTTCTCAGCTGACAGCAGACTCAAAAATGTCCTCTTGCCAATGCTACAGTAGCCACAGACCAAATGTGTTGAAACAGGAGAGGGCTGGCAAAAGGCTGGATCCACTATGAATCAGAGACTGGGCTCTCATAAAAAGAGCAGTTTGGGGGAACCAAACCCTACACTTTGTCCAACAATTTCTAGGTTTAATCAATTCAAATGTTAACCAGTAAACTCAAGTGGAAGATTTTTATTGGCTCCTGGTGATGTCACGCTGGGCTGGGAAAACTGGTTTTCTAGATGTGGAGATTCTTTATTCCCTGAAACACCCTCCAGGAAACGCCCTGAGGCCTCTCGCTTGCTGGGAGCCTGACCCTCCAGTTGTAACCTGATCCTTTACTTTTCCCAAACAGACTCTTTTTAAACTACAGAAACCCCAAGAACTGGAACTGCAAAGTAAGGGGATAAAACCTTGTCAAGGCAGTGGTTCTCCGCCTTGGCTCCGACTGGCATCACAGGGGAGCTTTAATGCATCCCGATGCAGACCCCACCTGCAGAGATTCTGAGGAACGGTCCAGGGTCCAGCCTGGAGCTTTGAAAGCCCTCAGGTGATTCCATTGTACAGCCCAGGCTGAGAATCAGCTAGAAAGATGTGCAGTCTTCAATCCTGTGTTATCTTACCCGAGCACACAAGACTTTAGGTTCCTTTTGCCTTAGGGTACATTTAAGGTAAAAACCAAAACTTAAAAACAAAAAACAAAACAAAACAAAAAAAACAGCAGAGGGCCAGAGGAATAGGAACCTGATTAAAACTGAGCATAAAGCAAAGCCGTTTTTTTTCCCCCTCTCAAACCACCACCCTTACCAGTGTTCGCCAAAGGTCAACAATACCAGCCTGCTATTTACTTTACACGTTTCTGAATGGAGCACTTGTATTTGCTGACCTTCAAACACTTCCAGGTTGTCTAAACGTAAGCCATGTGGCACTTTGACTTTTTGAGCGACCCGGCAGTTTGTCTGCATCAAATATCTTTTCAAAATTCACAGTTGGCAATGGGGAAGTCACCATTTGCACATGCTGCCGAAATACTGGGGTGGGGTGGCTCCAAACATCGTTTAGGTCAAGTCTGTTTAATACACAGGGCCCCCCAATCCCGGCAGTGACCTGGGAAAGTCCTGCGGAACCTCGTTTTCACAGCCAGCACCTGAGGCTGAGTTCCTGGTTTCATTTTTGCACATGCTGCTAAGTCTCACCATTCTCTTGGCCCGTTAGATGAGCCAGACGTCTCCAGCGCATGCAAAGTCGGAGGAGTGCAGGATGGTTGTGAGGGCGTAGTAGAAAGACCAGAGTCTGGAGTGAGACAAGCTGGCCCTCCCATCACTCCATGGCTGTGTGCTCTTAGGCAGGTGAATCACTGTCTCTGAGTTTCACTTTGCTCAGTGATTTTCTTTAGTAAATGGGATAAACCTGTGGAGTGCTAGTAATGGTTGAACAACTGGTTCTTGGGGTGGCGGGGAAGAACTCCAGATTCCTAGTGTTTGGCAATTCCTCCAGTGTAAAAACTCCCACCAGGGGTGATTTCAGGATAACCAATGTGACATCACTGAACATGGAGTTGGAGGGCAGGGTGGATATTATTTCTACATTTGACAGGTAAGAGGCCTCATGCGGGGCAACCTGGAGCAGCTGGCCAACAGCCACGTGGCTAGTAATGTGTAAAATGGGTGTGACAGGCAGCCTCATGGAACCCCAAAGAGGTCTGTGTCCTAAGCCCCAGAGCCGGAGAATTTGGACTGCAGGTGGAGTTAAGGTTAATAATCAGCTGACCTTAAAATAGGGAGATTATCCTGGATTATCTGGGTGGGTCTGATGTGATCACAAGGGTCCTTACAAGTGTAAGAGGGAGGCAGAAGAGGAGAGTCAGAGGGAGATGTGACTGTGGAAGGGTGGTCAGAGAGAGGCAGTGATGCTGGCTGTGAAGATGGAGAAGCTGGAAAAAGAAAACAGATTCTTTCCTAGAGTCTCCAGAAAGGAACGCAGCCCTGCTGACACTGATTTTGTTGGACTTCTCACCTCCAGAACCACAAGATAATAAATGTATCTTGTTTAAGCTGCTAAATTTTTGGTAATTTATTACAGCAGCAACAGGAAACTAATATAGTGGGACTGGAAATCACATCTCCTCGTCCCTCAAGTTTTGACTCAAACTCCTCTTCCTGGGGGACCTTCTTTTTCTTGCTTTTCCTAGGCCGTAGATTTCTCCTCTGAGTCCCCATTGGCCTAGCTGTTAGCATTTAACCAGATGAATGTGATTCTTGGCATACCTGTCTGGCTTTTCCCTAATCCTCAAGGCAGGCACAATATTCTCATCATTTGGGCATAGCTTCAGACCAGCACAGTTCCTTCCCCAAGGCCAGAGCATAATAACTAGGTTTAGAATGTGCATGAATATGTGAATGAATGAGGCATGACTGCTGGAATCTGCCCTTAGCCACAGTCCGGCACCTCATCACCACCTGAAAGGAAGGCATGGCAGCTGGCAATGCTGCAGGACAACTGAGAGCATCTCTTGGGAGAGTCCTGACCCACCCATCCTCCCCTCCTGCAGGGCAACCTGGGACCTGCAGAAAAGACCCAACGTGAGAACCACCACCTCTGAGCCCTGCTTTACTTCAAAGGCTTGTGAAAAAGGAATGAAAGAAGAGGTATGGACAGGCTTTGAGAAGATAAAATACCGCCACATCTTTAATACGTTCAGAGCAGACGCAACCACGCACTGAGCCGGGCCTATGTAGGAAAGTTCGTATTGGCATGGGAAGTGAAAGTGAATCACTTGTCACTGTTTCTATCATATGATGGTTGTGTGGTGTTGATCAACCCGCCGAACCTCTGTTTCCTCATGTGTAAAATGGGGATGATGATAGCTCCTATTTATTGATCACTTCCGCTGTGCCCAGCCCTGTTTTAGGCACTTCACTGTGATTCAGAATTTCAAGATGGGGGCAGCAGAGCCTTAAACCAAGCTCAGGCCTCCCAACCGCGGGCACAGGTCAAATGCCCATGAAGTGGGTCCTGGGCAGAATTAGTATACAAATCCTGGTAAGCTGACCCTAGAGCTTTCTACTGTAACATCTATGCACCGATGACTGTCTCCCGAGGTTGTTGCAGGTTTGGAAGTGAGACTAATGCATTCCTGGCAGGGGCAAGAGCATGAATAAGGGCCTGGAAGTAGAGGCATGTAGAAGAATACGCATAAGGAATGATAAGCCCTTGTGGCAAAAGCTTTGCTTCCTTGGAGGAAGCAGCAGGGTGCTGGAAGACAGCATTGATGCCAAACTGTGGTGGTCTCTGAAGGCCAAACGGACACCTTGACCCTTTAAGGGCTGGCAGTGGGGAGTGCTAGAAGGTTTATAAGCAGAGGGTGACAAGGACAGGGGTCAGTGGACTAGGGAGCAGTGTGGAGCAGAGCAGATGGGGCAGAGCTCCTCCTGGAGGAGGCAGTTACACCACCACCCAGGGGGGCAGGAAGGAGAGGCTCTTGGAGGAGAGGCAGGGGAAATGAGAAGTGGACAACTTTGAAGTATGTAGAAATGTTAAGTCCTGGCTACAGGCTGGATAGAGGGGATGAGGGAAAGGGAAAAGCTTCTGATGCCTGGTGGCCTGGCCTGTGCTTTAGGGACATCAGGCCTGTGTTGGGGTGTCATCACAGACAGACTCTGCCTCTGCGAGCATAGCAATTAGGATACATTTCTTCAGGAAGTAGAAACTCTTTGAGAAAAAAAGAAATCGATTTAACTTCCTAAAAAGAACAGCTGTTACTGGCTATAAATTCAGTCATTTCTCAATTTGGGTTTCTTCCCCCAAATATTCCCTTCCAATTTTCAGAGGCATAATCAGTTTTCTGATTATGTCCTTTGCATATAATTATAATCACATAATAATGATTGTTATTACAAACTCTGGAGGAAACAAACAATGCAATGAAAACCAGACCAAACCAGAAAAAGAACAACAACAAAAATCTTCCCAAGCTCTCCCCGATTCTTCTCTCAAACTTGCCAGGTGCCTGAGGAGTGGGGATCTGAAACTGAGGGCCTGGGTTCAAATCCCAGCCCCCACTTCCTAGCAGTGTGACTTGGAACAAGTTAGGCAAACTGGTCCCCCTTCTGTAGAGCAGGGGAACAAGGCTGTGAAATGCTTCCACTAGCACCCAGCATGCAATTTAGCAGGCCATGAATAGCCATTATTATCATGCTTTCCAGATTTTCTGCAATGACCCTGAATGACATTTGAAATCAGAAGTGCCTGTATAAAATCATTGTACTATCCTTATTCCTATACATTCATTCGCAATGGATCCCAAATGTATCCTATTTGCTGTATGCGCAAAGGCACGGTCTGTATGGCATGACACCCCAACACAGGCCTGATATCCCCCAAAGCAAAGGGCCAGGCCATCGGGTGGAAGCGTTTCCTTTTCCCCATCCCCTATATCCAGATTTTGGCCAGAACTTATCATTTCTTCAATTCCCCAATGGGGAATGAAGGGACCAGACCGTCCGCTGACCCCCATGGTCATGAGGTTGGGTCCAGCCTTATGACTGCCTTATCGACCTAGAAGGAAGCTTTCTCACCTGGGCTTGGAACATACGGCCTTTCTGATGCAAGGCCACAGAGGAGAGGGGAAGCAGCTCCACGGACATATCGGCTTCTGAAGAGGAGCTCTCCACATTATTTTTCTCGTCTCAGGGTTCAAATTCAGCTGCCACCATAGAGTTTTTCTGTTTCGTTTTGGTTTTTGTTTTGAGAGGTACCAGGGGTTGAACCCGGGGCCTCATGTGTGGGAAGCAGGCGCTCAACCACTGGAGTTTTTACTCGTTTAGCGAGCATTGTTTATTGAGAGCCGGTGTGGCAATGAGCTGAAGATACAAAGACAGATAAGACCTCTAGGCCCAGCAGTGAGGAGGCCCAGCTTGATGGGGAGAGGAGACAGGGAAACAGAGGACTACAGCTATGACAAATGTCATAACCGAAGACTTTCTAAGGTGAGGGCTAGTAAGGACTGCTTTCTGCCTCAGGCGTCAAGGAATGCTCCACCCAGTAGCCGACAATTGAGAGATCTTGATGGAAATATTCTGCATCTTGACTGGGATGGTGGTTGCGAGGGTGGACAGTCAGTCCACAGTCCTTGAATTGTATCCTTAAACTGAAGACGCTTTATTCTAGATAAATTCAACCTTGATAAAAGTTGATTTTCTAGAGTCTGTGACGGCAGGAACCATGTTGCGTGTTAACACACTGCCTGGCGGCTAGTGGACACTAGGGAATTCTCTGCTGAAAGTAGACGTAGAGAGTACACAGGAGCGAGGGTGTTGCGGTTTGATGCATCCCCAGGAGGCGGCGCTCTATTGCTCACGGTTCTGAATGCTCCTTTTGTGTGGCCACAAGAAGACAAGGGGGCGGAAGTTTCTAGCAAGGCCTAGCAAGGCCTTGTGAGTTCGGGGAAGTCTCCATTTTGCCCACTCCGTCCGAATTCGGGCTTCTAGTTGGCAGACCAGCGCCGGGCCTCACAGGCCCGTTGATCATGGTGGTGACTCCCAGCTGCACTTGGAGGTCATTGTCCACATTCTCCACTGGCTCGAGCTCTCAGCCACCTCCCCATCCCCATCCCTGTACTTGGTCTCCTCAACCTCCCCTGAGCCCTGCTCTCCCTGAACCTTCCTCTCTCTCTCTCTCTCTCTCTGTCTCCTCAGCCTGAGCACCCAGGTGGGGCAGGGCAGGCAGGAGCCTCTACCAGGAGAACTGAGAAGCCAGAGACTTGCTGAGGTCTCTGTGTGTGTGTGTATCTGTCTGTCTGTCTGTGTTTTGGGTGGTGCTGAATGGATGCACAGCTAAAGTAGCAATCAATTTGAGAAGGGGTTTAGGGGTTTAGGTTTTCTCCCTCAGTGCAGTGTTGCCAGATAAAATGCAAGACACCCTTTTAAATCTGAGTTTCAAAGAAAGAATGGATTTTTTTTTTAGTGTAACTATGTCCTAACTTTTATATGGGATATGCCTATACCAAAAAAGTATTCGTAATTTATCTGAAATTCAAACTTAACTGGGAGTCCTGTGTTTTGATTTGCCACATCTCACAACTCTACCTCAGGGTGTGATGGGAGAGAGTGGGAAGGGAGGAGAAAACAACTTTCATTTAAGCCCCACATAGCAGCCGCAGGGGGACAAACCGTAGGCCAGGCCGACACAATTCTCCCTCACCAGGAGCACCAGAAGCAAGGCCCATCAAGGCGGTGAAGATGGCAGTGAGGGGAAAGTGGGCCTGTGGGGCTTCCGGGGTTATCCAAGCATCCCACTCCACCCCCCACCTCCTCTGTGAGGCTCCTTTCCATCCCCCATGCTCTGAAGCTGCCCAAGGTAATCAGGTGACAGTAACGGGGGTTATGGGCATGGAGGAGAGAAGCTAAGAGAGGAGGCCAGGGGCCAGCCCCTGCCCCGCCCACCTCACCCGTTTCTCCAAGCTTTCCCCATCAGCTCCCCACGCGGATCCCTCTCCTCTCAGAACTCCCACCTCAGGGCTCCAGGGGCACTTTAACCTGAGAGGGAGGCCTAAGAGAAGTCAGTGGAAAGTTACTTCCACATAAACGGACGGAGGGGCGGATGATGAAACCTCAGGAAACCACAGCTCCTCCCCTGCCGGGGCACCGGGCCAGAAGCCAGCCTGCTGGGCTGGGGACTCAGCTCTGCCCTCGCTGCACACGAGACCTTGGGCAAGTCACCTACCACGTTCCTGGGTCTTCACTGATAGATGGGATGTCCACTGCCCTATCACACCCTTACGGGACCCTTAGGAGGCAAGACTGAGCTAGCAGAAGCAAAAGGAATGGAAAGGTAAAAACGAAACACCTGGACAAACGTGTGCTTTTCGAGTGGTTGAGCCTGGTCACAGGTGCTTCTACTTAAAGAAACCCCATACATGAATATTCAGACACACACGTCATTTGGAGAAGAATATCAACTTTACAAAGGAAATCACTATATGACGCCAGGGGCAGCTTCCCTACCTCACTGACAATAGGATCCAATTCACCAAAATACAATGTTTTCTCACATTTCAGAGGAAAACATCCAAGGTATAGCTGCTGAATTCCAGACAGCTCTAAACTGGGCCTGCTGTGGGCTGGCCGACCCAACTCCCTGTGCATTAGCTGCATTCCAGAACCAAGGCCTGCTGGGGACCTGTCTGCAATCGGCTGGACTTAGGATTCTAATAGTGCTGGACTTGAAAACAACCGTCCTCCTGCCCCTTTAAGAACCCAAGTTCCTACCAAGGCACGTAAGCAGGAAGTCCTTGGTCTTGGCTGCGTGTTTCACTTCCTTTGAAAGGTATTTTCTCACTAAAGAAACCCTAAGCCACAATCACAATCTATTTTTTAAAGACATACTCAACTGCCTTTTTGTTGGCTTTGAGCAGGAAAATATACCAATAACATTTTTAAAATAGACTAGAGATGGAAGGAAAACATACAAAAATAATATTTAAAATATTTTAAAATAGCAAATTTATGCTTCTGATAAAAATGCAAATGTGAGCAGAGTCTCCATTTCCTTTTGCCAGAGGTAACCTCTCTTAACAGTTTTTAAAATTCCCTTCTGGAAACTGTGTCTCTACCCCTCACTATATTGTATTATGCAGAGGGGATCATACTATTTGTAAGGCCTCCCTTCTTTCACTTAGGAATGTATTTTGGACTTCCTGCCATAACATCACAGATAGATCTGCCTCAGTCTTCTCCTAACAGCTGGCTAGTTTTCCATGGTTTGGGTATTAACTTGTGTTTTTAGTCTCCTAGTAAATGCACACTTAGGAGATTCTAGCTTTTGCTCTTAACTAGTGTTATGGGGGGGGAGATATATATGTATGTATGTATGCATGTATGTAGATGTCCATGTCCATGCGTGTACCCATCTTTGTGTAAGTATCCAAGGGTGCCATAGAACACAGGCCTAACAGCGGAACCTCTGGGTCAAAGAGGAAGTGCTGTTTTAGTTGTGAGAGCCGCTGGAACTTCTGAAAAAGCTCTACCCATTTACACCTCCAGTGAGCGCATAGGAGAGCTGCTGGTGCCCCTCCTTCCCTACACTGGGGCCGACCCGAGGCATTAGTCACCTTTTCAGTTGGGTCTTTCAGTCTGAAAGGGGCCGAGAGGGCAGGCTCAGGGAGGAGGTGCCCAGAGCCCCGGCCTTTGCAACCAGAGAGGACTGTACACAAGCCGCGCCAGCCGTGTGCCAGCCCTCCTGGGAAAGTCACTTAACCCCTTGAGCCTCAGTTTCTTCTTCTGTAAAATGAGCATCCTACAGCCAAGTTCATGGGGTTATTGATTGAGAGGACTCAATAAAGCAACACAAAGTGCCAAGCACCACAAAAGCTGCTGTATTTCTCATCAAGGCAAGAACCAGAAATACTGATTTTTGACCTATTCAATGGCCCATGACCCTTTGTGCAGTATCTGAGATGTCACCTCCACCTCTGCTCCTTGACTGTCGTCCCTGCTTGTGGGAGGAAGATGTAAGTCAAGTGCTGGAAACTTCAACTAAGAACTCTCCCATTACATGGCCGGTCTTTTGGGCATGTTACTTCTGTGAGCCCCAGTTTCTTCCTCTGTAAAATGGGGGTGTTTACTGTACCTGCCCAATGTGGTCGTCGGGGGCATTGCAAAGCCCTTAGGGCAGTGCCTGGCTCTGGCAAGCCTTCAATAGGTGGTGGTGGTGGTTAGTCTTAGAACTGGATCCCCCAAACTGTTCAGGTAGCCCCACTTCCTCCAGCAGGATGGGTGTCGAGCAGCATCTCCTCCCCTAACAGATGTTCACCAAGCACCTACTAGGTGCTGAGCTAGTCAGGACCCTTTAGTCCTAGAAACACTTAACGGGCATGGTGGCCGAAGGGCATCCTCCAGTTTCCTGGTCTGCTCCTGGAGATACAATTGCATCCTTCCAGGGGTCAGCCAGCAGCCCCGGGGGGTTCTAATCTCCCCTCAGGGGTCATCATCAGCCCACTTCTCTAGCCTTTGATAAGAAAAGACCCCCAGGAGAACTTGTTTCTTGTTAGGCTCAGACATCCGAGTCCTTTTACCTGTTCAAAGGCGTATGGTGAGAGTATCAGTCATTTCAGACATTTTATTGTGAATCTACTTTGTGAAAAACACCTTTTTAAAATGTTCTCCTCGGAATACTGTCATGTTGTTCACGTACAGTCAAGAACTAAGTTCCTTATGAGTGCTGACAGGGTGGTTCTGGGTCCTTTAGTACCCTAAGGAGTGGGGGGTGGGGGAGAGTAGAGAGAGGAAATCGCTTCCATTGAGGTTACAACTGACCTACCACAACTGAGCTAGGAGCCCTCTGTGAAGACAGTGGAACTATCCACGTCGTGAGGGGGATAAAGAGCACCTCAAAAATGCCTGGCTTTATAGAGAGGACACCTGATGATAATGCCTTAATCAAGTGATCGGAGCTAGCGTCCTCAGTAAAAAGAAAAACCCACATCCTGTGCCTCCTGGTGTGGGAAGCCCAGAAGCTCACAGCAGCCCTGTGTAGTGTTCCTGCCCAAAAAGGCAAAGCCCAAATCGAATCAGGAGGAAACGTCAAGTGAAGCCCAAATGGAGGGAAACGGCACAAAACAAATGGCGAGGCTTCTTCAAAAATATTACTGTTATGGCAGTCAAAGAGAGACTGAGGACATTGTAAGTTTAAAGACACGAATGAGACATGCTGACTGAATGCATGAGTGAGTGAAAATGAGAAAGCCAATGTGGCAAAATAGTAGCAATAGGTGAATCTGAGTAGACGGTATATAGGAGTTCTTCATTATATTTTTTGCCACTTTTCTGTAAGCTTAAAATTATTCCAAGAATGAAAAGTTTAAAACATTTCTGAGACCCCAGAAATGGTGCACATTACAAACTAAATAATAAATGGGACCTAATAATACAAGTGAAATCAAAGGACAGTTGCAGGAATTTAAAGCAAAAGCCAAACACCACCTGTCCCGTAACATTTTTTTCTTCCATTCCTTCTTACCCTCTTCCAGGCCCCAACTCCCTCTCCTGGAAGTTTTGGGATTCTTGTACCGAGATTGATTAAAAATAATTTAGCTTGTTCCAAATTCCAATTCCTACAAAATTTAAATCCTCCTGTGAGGCTGGATTGTCTGGGCTCTAGAACCCAAAATTATGCCTAAAGGCTGATGGTGCCCAAGGTTGAAAGTAAGGGCTTTGGTTTGTGATCTTGGCTCTGTTTACCAGCCGAATGCCCTTGGGCAGGTCACTTTATCCTCTCTGGGCTCTTTCATCCTCCACAAAATATTCATGCTAACGCCCAGCCCCTTTATCTGCTTTAAGGATAAAATGACACAAAACATGTGAAAACGCTTGGACAAAGCTCACAAACACCAGATAAACATGCGTTGTATTCATAAGGAATTACTAAGCCCCAAAAGGTAAGGTGACACCTATAAGCTGTTCTTTCTTTCTTTCTCTCTTTCCTTTCTTTCTTTCTTT
>JAKSZT010053860.1:2576053-2608736 GCA_026826555.1 Tolypeutes matacus | reverse complement strand
TCTCTCTCTCTCTCTCTCTCTCTCTCTTTCTCTTTCTCTCTTTCTTTTCTTTTTTTCTTCCCCTAACTGAAGTCCAATTTGCTGGCTCCCCTGAGCTGGCACGTAGACTTTTTTTTCTCTCTCTCTTTTTTTTAATTTTAATTTTTATTGCAATAACATATATACAACATAAAATTTCCCATTTCAGTCACTTTCAAAGATACAATTCAGTGGTATTAATCACATTTGCAATGCTATGCTACCATCAGCGAGATCATACACTGCCCAAACTTCCAATACTCCAAACAGAAACTCGGGCCCCCTGAGGTGCTTAAACCTCTTTGGGTGAACTGTTGGTATAGACCGCTGAATTTAGGCCACACGGAGAACATGCAGAGTTAAAAGGTAAATTAAACTTCAAAAGCAGAGTTATTCAGTGGTTTATTCCGTTCGTTGATAGCCATGCCATCTTTTCCATTTCTCACTCAGAAACCCTGTCGGTGACTCTCTCTAGTTCAAGGGACCCCTTTCTTAGCCTGGGGTCTGCAGATACCCAAGAGACCTTTGGAAAGAATCCAGGGAGTCCATGAACTTAGAGGGGTAAAAATTACATCTTTATTTTCATTAACCTCTAATGGGACACGAGCACTTCCTTCAACTCCACATGTAGGCAAGGAACCTCTAATATTAGCAGTTCCTGTGATTTTGTCAAGGATAGAAATCACAGATATCTGTACACACACTAATGTCTTGCAGATCTAAACACTCATCACTGTTTTGAATTGATGATGGATATGAGACTTACTATGAGATTATGTTATTTGATGCATAAAGAAGTGCATATATTACTCCATTACAAGTTTTAGAACCTTTTTTGATAACTATATGTGAATATAATTGCTTTCCCTTGTGAGCCCAGGTTTCTCAGTCTGTGCATTTACATAATTCTCAGAAGGGGTCTATAGGGTACATCCAACTGCCAAAGGGGTCCACGGCGCAAAAAGAGTTAAGAACCCCTGAAGCTATTTCCACCTGACTCTCCTCCCCTCTTCTCATAACCAGACATTTGCATGTAGGAAATAGGGCTCTGATTTACTTGTTTTTTTCCCCCTGGCATTTTAAAAATTGAGCTAAAACTTACATAACATAATATTAACCACTTTAAAGAGAACAATTCAGTAGCATTTAGAATATTCACAATGCTGTGCAACCATCACACTATCTAATTCCAAAACATTTCCATCACCCCCGAAATAAAACCCGTACCCACTCAAGCAGTCACTCCCCTCTTCTCAGCCCCTGGCAACCACCAATCTACTTTCTTTTTTTTTTTTTTTTTTTTTTTTTTTTTTTTTTTTTTTTTTTTTTTTTTTTTTATCCCCCCCTTGGTGGTTTTGCTCACTGGGTCAGCTAACCACGCCGTGCGGGCGGGCTTGCCTTCACCAGGAGGCCCCCGGGAACCGAACCCGGGGCCTCCCATATGGTAAACGGGAGCCCTACTGATTGAGCCACAGCCGCTTCCCCACCAATCTACTTTCTGTCTCTGTGATTTACCTGTGCTGGATGTTTCATAGAAATGGAATCATACAATCCGTGACCTTCTTTCACTTAACATAATGTTTCAAAGTTCATCCACATTATAGCATGTATCAGTGTTTCATTCCTTCCTGGGGCTGAAAGATATTCCATTGTATAACTAGGCCACATTTTGTTGATCTCTTTATCCATTGCTGGGCATTAGGGTTGTTTCCACCTTTTGGCTATTGTAAACCGTGCTGCAATGAGCATTCGTGTACAAGCACTTATTTGAATACCTGTTTTCAATTCTTTGGGGTATATACCTAAGAGTGGAATTGCTGGGTCATGTGATAATTCCATGTTTAACTTTTTGAGGGTTACGATTTACTTTTAAATCTTGAGTTGACTCTATTAGTTAAAGTCAGATTTGGAAATTGTGATGTCTGTGGATCTCCACTGTCCATATCATCTTTATCAACAGAGATAATGAAGTCCTTGCTATAAATTGCACAGTATAAAATCACAACTTCAGTTTCCTTCTCCAGGGGCTTTCATTTGCACCGTGTTTAGCCTTTGTGTGACAGGATGGCATCCTCTTCTTCTCCTTTGGTGAAAATTATGTCTATTATTTTTAATGCAAGGCTGAAATAATGTGGGGATGGAGCGCTTCTCCTGGGAAGGCTCCTTTGAGCACAGGAATCAGAGAGAACTGGGGAAGTGGAGGGAGGTGCTGGTAAAGGCTGGCTCCTTCGTTGGCTTTGGCATGCCCCACCAGTCAGTTCCAATGTTGCAGGTAAGCTGAGGGCTGCAGGCATCTCTCCACCAGGAACGAATAACCTGGTGGAAAGAAAAGGACGAGAGCTGGTACAGGCATCTGTACAGGCCCCAGGAAAAGGTGGTAGTCACCCCAGTCCATGCGGCTCCAAGGGAAACTAGGCTCAGATTGCAGCTTAACCAGGGGTTGAGGAGCTGAACCGTCCAGTGCACACACAGGTAGGCTCCACCAGCACGAGAAACCAATTCAAGGTGATGAGCCTGGAAAACTTCCAAGGTGAGTGACTCATTTAGTTGCAAGGTCAGGACAAGTTGGCCAAAGATTGTCCAAAAGGAACCTTGGGGGTTCACGTAGGGAAGTTCCTTTCTCACGGGTGTCAAAGACCAGTACTTCCTGGGGATGACTGTACACAAGAGTGGCTCAGCTCTGGGCCAAAGAGAATGACCCTCAAAAGAGAAAATACAAGGCGGGTGAAGAATTCCAACAATGGCTCCATACAGAGCCAGCGGCCTGAGTACGCTGGTCCGTATCCATACCTCCTCCCAGGTGGACAGGCACTGGGGAAGGGACAGAGACCCTCTAGCCTCTAAGCTGTGCCAGTCAAATCAATCTACATTTAGACTCTAGTGTGATTAAGAAACCCATTTGTTTCTTTTTATTAGAGCAGTTGTAAGTTTACAGAAAAGTCATGCAGAAAGTACCAAGTTCCTATATTCCTCCCCTCATACACAGTTTTCCCCATTATTAACACTTTGCATTAGTGTGGTACCTTTGTTATGCTTGATGAAACAATATTATTACAATTATACTATTAACTATAGTCCTTAGTTTACATTAAGGTTCACTGTTTGTGTTATATGTTGTGTCGTGTGGTTCTATGGCTGTATTGTGTGTATGTGTGTGGTTGTTTTTTTAAATTTTTATTCTGGTAGCATATATACAACCTCAAATGTCCCATTTTAACCACTTTCAAATATACAATTCCGTGGTGCTAATTCACAATGTTGTTATACCATCACCACCATCCATTATCAAAACTTTTCCATCACTCCAAACAGAAACTCTGTACCAATTAAGCATTAACTTCCCATTCCCTACTCCCACCTCAGTCCCTGGTAAGCTGGTTTTTGACTCTCTGAATTTGCATATATTCTAATTATTTCATATAACGGAGATCATACAATACTTGGCCTTTTGTGTCTGGCTTACTTCATTCAACATGATGTCTTCAAGGTTCAACCATGTTGTTGCATGTATTGGAACGACATGCCTTTTTATGGCTGAATAATACTCCATTGTCTGGGTAGACTACATTTTGTTTATCCATTCATCTGTGGATGGACACTTGGGTTGCTTCCTCCTTTTGGCAGTTGTGAATAATGCTGCGACGAACAGTGGTGTGGACCCATTTATTTTTGTGCTTTAAAATTTGTTTTCCTCTAAGTTTCCTTAGGAAAAAAAAAGTCCTTTTGTGAAATGCCACCACTTTCTCAACTGAACTGAGGAGAAAAGGACCTTTCCACACCCGGGCAGCCTAGGTGGGTGTGATAGGGAGGGGGGTTGAGGCAGAGGCCAGGGCTCCCAAGAAGATGAGCCCATTCCTGGATCCCAGGAAAAGCTAGCGGTGCTGGGGGCACCCACGGCATGAGGAACGGGGAGGGGCAGGACCTGCTTCATAATTTGGGGGGCCCAGTGCCAAATGAAAATGCAGAGCCCTGTGGTCAAAAACTGCGAAGCATTTCAAGATGGTGGCAGCAGAGCATTAAACCCAGTCCGGGGCCCTTCTGGATGTGCAGCCCTATGTGACTGCCCAGGTCACACATCCATGAAGCCTGTCCCTGTGAGCAGAGATTGTGAGGGTCAGCCAAGAAGACTGACCTCGGCCTGCCTGGGGTTTCCCCTGTAGTTTGAGCCTGTCATTTATTACCCGTGCTTCACTTTTCTCTCCATAAAGCCATTAAGCACCTTCCGCAGATGATCTAGGAATAGTTACAGAAAAGCTTTGAGGGGGGCGGATGTGGCTCAAATGGATCGGCGTCCCTC
This sequence comes from Tolypeutes matacus, assembly GCA_026826555.1. Lineage (NCBI taxonomy): Eukaryota > Metazoa > Chordata > Mammalia > Cingulata > Chlamyphoridae > Tolypeutes > Tolypeutes matacus. Next base: position 2,604,421 of record JAKSZT010053860.1, on the reverse strand, counting down.
TCCCATATGGAGGGACCCGGGTTCGATACCCAGGACCTCCCGGTAAAAAAGAAAAGAAAAGAAAAGAAAAGCTTTGACATCCACAGAAGCAGCATTACAATATATGAACACTTATTACTTGCTAATGATAATCCTCCTTCACAATAGAATGCATAGTTTATCATTTTTAACACAGAAAACCATTGGGAGTATGTAATGGCTCCCCTTTCAACACGTCATTTGACCTACCAATATTTTTACACCATTGTGATACGAATGACCTCTGGGAAAAATATCGGGAGTAAGAGCTGTGCGAAACCTCCAATGTTCAGGATTCATGATTCCCTTTATTGCAAGTATATTGGGCTCTGTAAAAAAAGGCAAAAAGAGCAGATTGAGTTTCTGTAATATAATATAATTTTGAAAATTGGAGCAGGCAATCTTTCCATTTCTGTGATATACTACTACAATATCTATATTCAAACGTTTGAGTGATGGAAAAACTGAATGGCTTATTGAGACGATCTATGACTTTACCTTTCTACTGGTCCGCAGAGCAAATTCTAGAGGCGTTCTACGAGGGTGTAGTGCATAAGTGAAGAGGCTTCTGCGACGGCCAGTCTGAGTTCAAGCCCTGCCTCTGGCCTTCACTTTGCCGTTTGAGTAAATCATTTAATCTCGCTAGGACTCCCTCCTTTTAATGGGGAAAATAGCAGCACCTCTACCACAAGGATGAGGGAGGATTTAGGGAGATGAGTCCTATGTGGAAAGCTTCCTGGCAGAAGGTAAGCCATCAAGAGACGTTGGCTATTATTCCTGTTATTATTTCAGTCACGATTGCTGTCGTCATTATTCTATAACCTGGCCCTTTCCGGCCTTCCAGCATTTTTTTCCTGTCACTTTCTCTCATTCTATGCATGCCCCAGCCAAATTAAGCCCCCGCCGGCCCCTGTGTCTACCCCGAGACACCAGTCATCGACCTTGCTGGGCATAGGCAGCATCGTCTTTGGAGGGGGTGCTGTAGAGGTGATTGAAGCCACAGGAGGGAAACTGGGTTGCCTCAGTTCCCCTTGAAAGTTCCTTTGGGTCCTAAGATTCCATCAGACCAACAAAGCGAACGGGAAAATGGGCAGTGCAGCACTGGACAGCCAGCATTTGCAAGGGTGTTCTTTGACTCCTCTTTGTTGTCATGCTCCTCTCCACTCCTCCCCAACCCCAACTCCACCCCGGTAGCAGGAGCTTTCTGTTTGACGGCACAACGTGGAGCTGGAGGTGGGAATTACGGAGAAAGTCATATTTTAGTGGAAGGTAAAGCAGAGATGGGCGTCAGCTGGCAGGACAGGGACTCTGTAGATAGAACTGGGTTTTTGATCTCGGGCAAGCTGTTTACATTCTCTGAGCCCAAGTTTCTTCAGGAGTAAAACGGGGATGTGAATCTTTAACCAGATGTTGTACACACAGGGCTTAATGGGGCGCCTGGCATCCAGGTATAGCCCAGTCCGCATCCTTCCCTCCCTGTTCCTTCCTCCCCCTCTCCCTAAGGAGGCCCCCGGGCTGGGCCTTCAAGGGGAATTCCATTACAGTAGGTGGAAGGAGTGCTCCCTGTAACAGAGGCCAGAAGGAATAGGTGCAGATTTGGGGGGTCACGGGTGAAAGAGGGCTGCAGGGGGGCTGGACCTGGGCCTGAAAAAGCAAAATGCTGGGGAGCCTTGCTGTCCTCACGGCCTTCCTTCTGCTCCCCCACCCCTCTCTTCGGGTAAGTCAGTTTCAGTGAGTGTTCTGCATGATGTTTAATAGGCTAAAAATATTCAATGGTTGCTTCCCCACAGTTGGAAACAGCTACCACTGTGCCCAAGGTTCCACCTGGAACACAGCGTCCCCTCGCACCTCTTCCTGATTCCAGCAGGCACAGGCCTGGAGGGAGGCTGCCGCCCCCGAGGGCTCTATGGGCACATTTATTAGGGGCGGGGGGCTGTTGCCCACACAATGAGGAAAGCAGGGCAGGCACCAAAGGGGGCTCTTTGCTCCTCTGTCACTGGAGAGCAGAGGCTGGAACGGGCCAGCAAGCCAGAATCACCAGGGGCATGGCGTGTGCAGTTCTCTCACCCCTGGAAGCCTCTCACTCCTGGTCTTTAAGCTGGGGTTGAAAAGGCCCCCATCAGTGGTGGTTGTGCTAACCCACTTACAGCTGGTAACTGCCATGAGGTAGGCTTCTCCCTGGCGTCTGGACATGAATACTGGTGGGTTTCATTATCTGGAGATGGAAAGCAAGGTGATTAGAATGCCAGGGTTGGAGCTGGGGTGGAATGCCTTCCTCACTTCGCGTCAATGCAACGACTGTCTACCAAGCATTTGGGCAAACGAAGTTTTGCTCAGTGCCCAGCACAGAGTCTTCCTGGTGATGCTCAGGCACAGACTCAGACTTGGGGAGTGAGGGTGAAGGCTTTTATTTCCCCCTTTGCATAAATATGAGAGGGCAGATCCTGGGTTAGTTATCACAATGACTGTTCTCTAAGGCTCAGTTTCCCCATCTGTAAACCTCTCACCATGGAGAGGTGGCGGGGATGAAAGGCGAAAAGAAATGCAAATCACCTATTACAAGGCCTGCCTCTTAAAAGGCACCAACCAATGGAAGATGTTAGTTTTTATTGGCCGCAAAACTAACAAGAGAGCTCATTTTCCGTGGTACTTTATAAGAGAAACTACCTCACATAAAATGCTTGACATTTATAATTAAGTCTAAACACTAAAAAGTGTATTTCACTATTTTCTCTCCACCGTCTATCCTAAATAGTAATAACCATAATAGTAATAATACAAAAGGCTTGCTAAGTGCCTGGCACAGTCTTAAAGTTGACCCCTCCCAGCACCCTGTGAAGTAGGTACTGCAATGATCCCATTTTACAGATGAGAAAACCAAGGCACAGAAAGATTCATTAACTTGACTAGGGTCACATGACGTTTAAAGGATATTCCTTCTCTCTGGGTCTCGGGACCAGTTGACAAGTAAAGCTGGATGATGGCAGACACTTTTCCCTTCCTTTCAGCCATCTGCCTCCCTCTCTTTCCCTCCTCCTCTAGCTATCCGCCTGGATAGATAGATACCAAACCTCTCAAGTTACTAAACATGGCAGAAGACTGCCAGTTGCCAGGCTAGAAAAATTCTCCAGACATTTGAAAGTTTCCACCCCTCCAGCTCCTTTGGAAATGTTGTTTCTGTAAGGCCGAACCCTCTTGAAAGTAAAGCCCTTGTGAGACCAAGCGGAGGCAGAACGGTGGCAATATTCCTTTGTAATCAGGAGACACGGGGAGGAAAGAAGTGATTTTCCAGAGCAGCTGGGGGAGGGGAAATGGGAACGCAGGACCTACAGAAATGGTGTTTGTAGGACCGTAGCTGCCAGCTGAAACCAGTCTCCAAATCACCCTGCAAGATCTTTTCTGTGCTTCAGTGATGAAGCAGACTCCCAGGCGAGTTGACACCGGGCAAGGGCAGGGGCACGTGTTACCAGAGAAGGGGACACTGGGTGCAGGAAAAGGCCCGGCACCCCATTTGGAGAACAGAATGGCAGCCATGAAGCAGGGCATGGCCAGGGACCCAGACGTCACCTACCCCTGCCTACCCCCGCCTCCCTCTTCCTCCCCAGGAAAAAGGAAGTCAAGGGGGTGAAGAAATGGGGAAGTCCAAGCTGCTCGCAGCGGTATTTTAAGGACGCACCTAACAACAGTGGACTCTCGTCCCCAGTAAGACAAAAGCCTCTGCCATAAACACACGATGAGCTAGGGCTTTCTGGAAATATTTCCTCCAGAGCCAGAAAAGGAGAAGGAAAGTTTTGAACACTGCTTCACATCCCTTAGAAACAATCACAGCTGGGCCTTTGCAGCACCAGCGGGTGTTTTCCGTTTCCCATGCCTTTGGCAGGCTGGGCATGTTATCTGTAACTCTGTTTTCAGTGACAACTGGGTCACCTGTGTTCAGTCAGGTGCCGTCTTTTGTGCTCAGGAAGGTGCCATCTTGAAAACGGCTCCCCTCTAGGCCTAAATCTTCCATGGTGAGTATTTCCACATGTAACAGAGATGTGCTTCAAGTATGTCCTGGAAGCGAAAAGCGCTCCCTCCAAACATAGAGTTCCATTTAAAAAATTCAGTCTCAAGATCTCAGGGATCGTAATCTTTGCAATTCAACATAGGCCTCCTTAGCAATCACCCTTGGAATTACAGGGCATTTAGGACACAAGGAACGGGCAAGGAAAAGGGCTTCCTCGTTGTCAGGCAGGAGCGAGCTGGAACTTGACTTCTGTTTCTAAAGGGGAGACATTATACTATAAACTCCAGGCCGATTACCCTGCACCCGGCAGTTGTCGGCGTTTGATGGGTGCTCACGAAAATTACGGTGAAGGGGAAAAGTATGGATCTTACAGTGATGAAAGTTTGAAAAGCATTTAAGGGCGCTTTCCCTCCCACCCAAGTCAAGGAGAAAACCAGCGAGGAAGACAAAGAGGGCCTGGGTGGGGCGAATGCCCTCCGCTGGGCTGAAAGCTGAGTCACCGGGCATTCTCCTGCACTGGGCGCCTTTGCTTGGGTGCTCTCTGCAGCAGACAAGGCCAGCTTCGCAGTAAAGGGATGCTGGTCCCCCTCGGCAACACCCAGGCCTCTGTTTCGCGTGCACGAGCCCCCGCGAGTGGGTCGGCGCGGCTGGTGCAAAAAAATCATTGCAATAAAATAAACACGAAAGGGGGGGCGTGCATCCTGAAGGAAGGGGGGCGCCCTCTCGTTTCATTTGTCCGCCCTCCCGGCGGCCAGGGCGCACTGGTGGGCACCCGGGGGGGGGGTCTCCCCCAACGCGGGGCGGGCACCCGGCCGCCGTCCCCGCGCGCGGCTCGAAGGAGTTAAGCGGGCGCGGGTGACATCACCTCATTTCCATAGCGGCGCGCATATAGCGGCGCCCGCGCGCCCCGCCCGGCACTCGGCGGCAGCCTCTGCGCGGACAGCACTGCTCTCGCCTGCGCGCCCACTCGGGTGAGCCCCCCGGCCCTGCCCCCCGAGCCCCCGGCCCCGCGCCCGCGACGCCGAGCCCTTCACGTGCTGGGGAGCGGGGTCGGCAACGGGGCTTTTTGGCTTTAAAAAACCGAACCAGAACCAAAGCGGGGCGTTTTGCTCTGCAGCCTCGAGGGAACGTTTTTCCTGACCCCCCCCCCCCCATGCATTCTGCATTGCCCGTGGGCAGGGGTGGCTGGGGACAGAAAGCCCCTTTGTTCCCCCGCACAGCCCCCGAGCCTCGGCAGCCACCTGTGCCCCCTAGCTCCCGAGGGCCTGGGGGGCGCATCTGCCCGGTGCCGGCGGCAGGGCTGGCCTGGGAGGAGCTCCGGCTGCGGCGAAGGGACGCGCGCCGCGGCTGCGGACCCGCAGCTCTCCGCAGCTCCCCGCAGCCCGGGTGGCGCGGGCGTGGGGAGGGCGCGGCGCGCTCTTTGTGAGCAGGGGAGGCCGCCCGGCCCGCACCCGTTAGGGGAGAGACCGCAGAGAGCAAAACGGAAGCGCTTTTTGCAGCCACCGCTTTATTTTAAGAATTTGTGCCCGACCCCCCCTCCCCTTGACACTGAACTTGCAGTGGCTGCACGCTGTTTTCCAGGCCTTCCAGCCAGGTTTTCGTTTCTAAAGCGCTGCAGGCAGCCCGCAGCGGTGGTCCCGTAATTCTGGTCTCGTGGTGTGGGAGCGCTGTCGGCTCTTTGGTTCCCCCCTCCCCGGCTTTGAAATATGGGTGGGGGAGGGATTTTTTTTTTTTTTTTTCTGTGAAAGAGGAAGATCGATCCTTGGCCCCGAAAAAAAGCGGAAGGAGGAGGGGTTGGGGTTTCAGAAGCCGGAGCTAGTGGGTGGGGAGCGCATGTCTGCGGAGAGATGAGGGTGCGTGGCCCTCTCTGACGGCCCTTCCTGCCTCTGTACCTGCAGCTTCCTCTGCAACCATGTCTGACAAACCCGATATGGCTGAGATTGAGAAATTCGATAAGTCGAAATTGAAGAAGACAGAAACGCAAGAGAAAAATCCACTGCCCTCCAAAGAAAGTAAGCCCCCCTCCCCTCTTGCAAAGGGTGGGTGGGAGCGACCGGGTGGGTGGGAGCCAGGCTGGGGGAAGAATTCCAGGGCGGCCGGTGAGAGAGTGCGGGGGTGGAGTCCACAGTTTTATGATTAATGTGGCCGGGAAAGGTTAATTAAAAATTGTTTTGCAGCCAACAAACGCAAGGCTCTAGTAATCTAATAATGGCATATTTAATAGAACATATTCCTACATAACATTCCTATGCATTTCTTTGTTTAAATGTACATCTATTTAATATATTTAGATATAAATATTTTCTTTCATGATAGAATGCCTATTTATACTTGTACAGCGTGTTTTTTGATACGAGGAGATTTTTTAAGTAAAAGTACTATAATCCTATAGCTAGGCTTTACTGAATCCTCTTAACTCCCTCCATCTTTTTTTCTTTTTTGTCTTTTTTTTTTTTTATTTCTCCCGTTACAGCGATCGAACAGGAGAAGCAAGCAGGCGAATCGTAATGAGGTGTGCGCCGCCAATATGCACTGTACATTCCACAAGCATTGCCTTCTTATTTTACTTCTTTTAGCTGTTAACTTTGTAAGATGCAAAGAGGTTGGATCAAGTTTAAATGACTGTGCTGCCCCTTTTCACATCAAAGAATGGAGAACTACTGACAAGGAAGGCCGCGCCTGCTTCTCCCATCTGCCTGTCTGGCTGGCAGGGAAGGAAAAGAATTTGCATGTTGGTGAAGGACGACAGGGAAATCTAGAATAAAAGCAAAAGCTGGTCCAAGGTGTCCTACAGGCTGTAAAATGCAGTTTAATCAGAGTGCCATTTTTTTTTTTTTTTTTTGGTTCAAATGATTTTAATTATTGGAATGCACAATTTTTTTAATATGCAAATAAAAAGTTTTAAAACCTAGCTGGTGTTACTGTTTGGTATCTGGAAGGAGATTTATGTGCTGATGCGGGCCTGCCTCTTGATCTCACTGGGGGAACGATAAATGACAAACATCTGGTGATTTGGGGTAGATTCTATTGCGGCCAAGAAGTGTTTTTCACCCAGGTATGTGAAATGCCTTGTCTATACATTCGCTAATTTGAAGATCCATTTATGTAGGCGGATTGAATGCTTACCGTTGCACTGTGTGGAAAATTTATGAAGACCATGTGCAGTTCTTCCATAGGTTTTGGAAAGCCACCACTGAATTTATTGCATATGATCAAGAAAATGAAGGTGGTCATTTACAGCCATGTCTTCAGATATCAAATTGAGTTGGTTATTTAACCAATTATTAGCACTGACCCCAACAGAATTTAAGTGGTCTTGCCAGAAAGTTGAGTAAAAATGACATTTAACAGCTGCTTCAAAGGGAGTTTGGGACTTGTGTGCATATAAAATTGCTTTTTTTAAATGATAAATGTGTCTACCATTAATGAATTTAAAAAATTATTGAGTCCTCTTGAGTAATTGTGACTCTGGATTGAAAAGGCAACTAGCAGGTTGGCGTTGAAATTTGTTAGGTTTAAATCCAGTAGGAATGACTTGGCTCATAGCCAGGTCTTAACTTGCTGGCATTCTTGATAAGTCAATCATGTAAAATATATTTTCAGTGGTGGGTAAAATCAAAGCCCTGGTGTTTGGCCATTTAATGTGCAGGGAGAGGGGGAATGGGGTATTTTTTCGTAAACGGCATGTCTTGATAGCCTGGAGTCTAAGGAAGGGTGCAGCAGTATTTTTAAAATAAGGGTACCAACCTTAAGAGGAAACAGCATTCAAGAATGGTAGCTTCCCAAATGCTCAGCAAAGCTGCAAATTAAAAACTCAGTGGAATAAGCTAAACAAGAAGAACATTTAGCCAAGAAGCTAAATTCCCCCAAAAACTCCCTTAGGAAAAGACCTTGAAGTGCGTGTGGCGGGGAGGCAGGGGTGCAAATTGTTCATTTTTAAACCGGTTGATTTCATTTCCTTTGCTTAACACTTATTTTGAGAAATGCACAGGAAACCATTTACCTGTGGTTTAGTCAATCAACTAGACCATCAGCTAGAAGTCTTTATCGGCGTCGCCAGGAAAAGGATGTGTTAGCTGCTGCAAAACCCCACGCAGCCTGCTCGATCATGGAAGACAGGCAGCGAGCGCGAAAGTTCTCGGAGCCATCTCAAGATGGAGCCGGCCCGTGCATGCCGGGAAGGGCGCCGGCAAAAATGAAAATGCCCGAGGCGCAAAGATAGACCCTCCCACGGTAGGTTCGCTTTCGTGCATTTTTCAGACAACGAGAAGATGAAATAAGACTTCAAGAAAGTAACTCAAGCCCAGGGTTCCTAAGTTTAAAAATAAAAATGAGTCTTAAGGGAAAGGTATGACCCATGAGCTAAGTAATGCAAGAGAAGACCCCTCTCCCCTGGGAGGGTAAGGCAAAAGCGCAGCGAAAATGTAAAATTTGCCATCTGGTAATGATTGCAGTTTTGGCTGCTTGGTGTGTGGGATGAAGGGATTCGGAGCTTCTGCCCATGTCACACTCGCTTTGCACACTTTGCTGCACATCTGGGGGATGAAGGGGTGGGAGAGGCTACTTTGTAAAAAATTTGGTGTGGGAAGAGCATACTTTTTTCTTCCCCAGAGAAAATCTTCCCAGAATGCCTGGGATATTTATGAATCAGTTTGGGAATTTACCCTCCTATGCTGGAGCTTGGAGTATTTTTCACGGTAGAAGGGGACATTGGGTTTACAATTAAAACTTGATTTAACGGATTTAAAACTGTGCAACTTGAAAGAGCCCTCAGCCACCGCATCTCTCCCGCTCTGCCCTCCCCGCAGGAGGAAACTGGCTAAGGGAGCTTAAGAAATAGCTGAAGGTCACACCGTCGGGTCTGGGCCTTCTGCAAATTTTGAATTGATCGGGATGAATAAGGGAAGAAAAGAGAACTGCTAAAAATCATTTGGGACAGAGCAGTGGGCGTTTTTTAAATCTCACAGATTTCTCAACCATGGCGGTCACATTTCCTCAATTTTCCAGTGGCTGGAATTCGAAAGCCATTTTATTCTTTCTGGAAAACGACACAGCTTTGGGGGTGTGCGTGGAAGGATTGCGAGCGTGGAGGTGGTGGCGGAGGGGGGCGGATGGTGGGCAAAGTTTCAACAAACGGTGACCCTGTACCCGGCTTCTCACTTTGCTTAAAATCATGGGATCCTTCCCTCGCCCTTGGGACTTGCTTAGGCACTGTCCCCTTTCAATGCACGAGGAAGAACTGTTTCCTGAAGGAGGCCTGGAACTCTTGAAGACACAGTTATAAAATGATTTTGTATTATTTCTAAACCTAAGGAGCCGATTTCATTCTTACTACAAATAACGGCACCTTTGGGAAACAACATAAAGCCAAGAAATCCAAATTGGAAAACGTCGAGCTTTTCTTAGGGTAAGAATGTAACCTTAACCATTGCTTAATAACGGCCAGAGCACTTGGTGCTCTGATGCCCTGGCAGCCCTCACTGGCCTAGCAAGAGAACAGGAAAAATGTCCTCTCTCCCCAAACAAAGGCCCCAGTTTTGGAGTCTGTTTTCAAGAGTGGCTTACACTGCCCTCTTAGGAAATTAAACACACTATATAGAGTTTAATTATACATTATTTGCATGTCATGAGTAGGGGGTGAATTACAAATTTAAGACACGAGTGTGCGATTGATAGAAGTTAAAAAGGAAATATGTTTCTAAGGCCTGATTTTGCTAAGCTTATTTTTACTTTGGGTATATGTATAGCCTTATAGCATCTAGTCACTTTGTTGGGCTGGTTACATCCCTAGTCTTGGTTTCTGGACCTTTTTTTTTTTTTTTTTATTCTAGTAACATATGAACAACCTAAAATTTCCCCTTTAGGCACTACATTCGGATATCTAATTCAGTAGTATTAATTACATTCCCAATGTTGTGCTGCCATCACCATCATCCATTACCAAAACTTTTTCATCACCCCAAACAGAAATTCTCTATCAACTAAGCATTAGCTCCCCAACCCCTACCCCCTCCCTGGCCCTGGTAACCTGTATTCTAGTTTCCGACTGTATGAATTGGTGTATTCTAATTATTTCATGTCAGTGGGAGCATACAGTATTTGTCCTTTTGTGTCTGGCTTCTTTCTCTCAACACGATGTCTTTAGGGGTCACTGGTGATATTGCATGTATCAGAAGCTCGCTCCTTTTCGCAGCTGCATAATGCTCTGACACTTTTGTGGGCAGGGTCCCTGCACTCTACTCTTGGTATACTCTTCCTTCTACACACAACAGTGCCTAGCATAGTAAGGGACACATATTAGGGCCTCAATATACCCCCTCATTAACTGGCAGAGGCTTCATTTAACATGCTTGTTTTTGGGCACCGTTGAACAGGTGAATGGCACGCTAGGTAGCACAATTTTAAATATGTGTGTATATATATCCATTTAATTTATTTAAAGAACTTAGAAGCACTGATTTTCCACTGCCTCTGATTTTGCTGATTTGAATCAATACTTACTGAGCCAAAGCACTGGTTCAATTCATTCCACCAATATTTATTGACTACCCAGTATGTAGCAGGTATTTTATTGGCCACAGAGATCCAGTTGTAAATAACAAGGTGTAGTCGCTGCCTTTGTGTGTCTAACACTGGTTGAAAGATGCTCTTCTCATCTAAATCTGAATGGAGAATGCTAAGAAATTTTTCTTTTCCAATTTTAGGGTGAATGATGAAACTAAGGGGTTTGCATTTTTAAAATGAGTGTTAAGGGGAGTGGATGTAGCTCAAGTGGTTGAGCACCTGCTTCCCATGTATGAGGTCCCAGGTTCGTTCCCTGATACCTCCTAAAAAACAAAAACAAACGAGCAAACAAATGAAAAAAAAACAACTTGGGGGAGCCAGTGTAGCTCAGTGGTTGAGCGCCGGCTTCCCACGTGCGTGGTCCCAAGTTCAATCCCTAGCTGCCCCCCCGTACCTAAAAAAAAAAAAAAAAGTGTTAAGATCTATTTTTTGCTTTAGTGTGGCTATTTCCCAAAATATATCTGTAATAATTACATTCAAATCCTTCCAAAAGCTTTGGATGAGTTATCTTTGATGAAAACCAACAGATTCTTGCCTTAATCAAATATTTCATCAGCACAGAAAGACTATACATGATAACTCTGGCCTGTTACCTTGTGAGCATCCTTCAGAGGAGTGCCTGAGATTTAGGAATGGACTGGATGGACAGCCTTTTAAAATCTATCTTTTTCTAGGATTTTATGATTTAGATGTTGAATTTCCAGAGAAACACTTCTTATTGCTGAAGCCTTACCCTTCCTCTGTCAATCATCTCTCTCCAATTCGACGGTAAAGTTCTTTGAAATCCCTCAGGGAACCCAGCAAAATGATGAACATCTGAAGATGTCGATAAGCACAGCACCTTGGTTGGCTGGTGGCTGGGTCACATTTGTTTTTTGGATTCCACAGCTCTGAGCTTCAACAGAGAAGGACAAGTTATGTTTATGATCTAGTCAAAGCAGTTGTACCTATTGTTGTCACGTTGTTGTCAAACCACAGAAAACGATGCCTTCCCTCTTTACCACATGAAGCTCTGTAAGTGGCTGATACCCTTTGGCTACGCAAAGACTCTGTAATAGTGTTTTCCAAATCTAGAAACTAAAAAATATAAAAGTCAAATGCCATCTTGTTATTGCAACCTAAAATAATGGTTTGCTGGGAGGATGGGAAGAATCATTCTTTATTTACACAACAAACATTTACTGAGCAGCCACTGTGTGCCAGGTTCTTTCCTAGTTGCTGGGGATTGGAAGATGAGTAAGAGCTGGGCCTGGACTTGGTCTAATGGGAGAAGCAGACACGTGTGAGCAAATAGCCAGTATGTTAGTTTATTCAACAACTATTCCCTGAGCTTCTGCTTTTGCCAGGTGAAACGTTGGGCTGGGAGGTAGACTAGAACCAGATGGTTAGGGCCCCTATGCTCTTTGGCAATTGGGAGCTATCAGAAGTAAAATCATTTCACCCCCGCAAGGGAACCTGTAGACTATTTTGTTTAGAAATGTGGTTACCTGGAGTCAGGCAAAGAAGAAACTGTCTGTGCTTGTCATTGAAAAAGCAGATTAAGATAAGCAGTGTTGTATTAGCCTAGAGAAGGTCATAAATCTTACTTTTATTGGTATTTCTTAAAGGTTATAAATCTGACATTTATTGGTACTTCTTAATCCAAATTTCAGTAAGACAGGCAGTAACACCTACTACACATCATACATAACTTTTTGTGTACATTTTCTACCAATTTTTATATTGGTAGGGACAGAGAGTTAATAGATTTGAATAAATGATTAAAATCTTTTTCGTGGGATCTCTGAGGTTGGGCGTGCCTCATCCTAGGGCTTGCACATTAAAAGCTGTCTGCAATTGTGTTTTCCATGACTCTTGTAACAAATGACCATAACCTGGGTGGCTTCAAACAACACCAATTTCTTTTCTCATAGTCCTGGAGGCCGGAAGCCTGAAAGTAAGGTGTCAGCAAGGCTCGGCTCCTCTGCAGGCTTTGGGGGCGAATCCTTCTTTGCCTCTTTCACTGCTGAAGAGGCCAGGCGTTCCTGGCTTTGTGGCTGCATAACGCCAACCTCTGCCTGTCTTCACCTGGCTTTCTCCTCTTCTGTGTCTTCTCTTCTTCTGTCTCAAATCTCCTACTGCCTTTCTCTTCTTTAAGACAATTGTCATTGGATTTAAGGCCCACCCAGGTAATCCAGGATGATCTCCTCTCAGGATCTTCTTTAACTTAATTATGTTGCAAAGACTGTTTTTCCAAATATGTTAACATTCACAGGTTCCAGGGATTTGATGTGGACCTCTTTTTGGGGGAAGGAGGGCACCATTCAACCCACTACAAATCGTCATGCAAGTGTTGAACCAGTGGGTCTTTCGGTGGAGGCCTAGCACTGCAGTGGTTGAAGTGGTGGACTGGTGAGTCAGCTCTGTGGGCAGGGCGTTTCACTGAACAGGTGGGCTTTATTATTAGAGAAGTTGTGGGTTTACAGAACAATCATGTATAAAATACAGGATTCCCATTTACCACCCTATTAAGTGATGATAGCACATTTTTATAACTGTACTATGAACTATAGACCATGGTTTCACTTAGGGGTCACTGTGTAATGTAGTTCCATGGATTTTTTTTTTTTCTTAAGGTACTGGGACTGGAAATTGAACCCAGGGCCTCGTATGTGGGAAGCTGGCACTCAACCACTGAACCACATTGGCTCCCCTGAGTTGGTATTTTCGTTTGTTTTGCTTGTTGTTTGTTTGTTTCTTAGGAGGCACTGGAAACCGAACCCAGGACTTCCCAGGTGGGAAGCAGGCACTCAACTGCTTGAGCCACATCTGCTCCCCCATGGATTTAAAAAAAATTTTTATTCTGTTACCATAATATATACAATCTAACATTTCCCCTTTTAAGCACATGGAAATATATATTTCAGTAACTGCAGCTTTTATATATTAACTAGAAAGTTGCTCCATGGTATAAAGCTTGATGTGGGAAAACTTCTAGGAGCTTTAAGTAAGTGGGGACTAAGTGGCAGGGAATGGAAGAAAAAGCAATGGTTTGGGATGGGTTATATGTTTACTGTGATTACAGAGATGTTAACTTGGGTGGTCACAGAAAACAGCTGTGCTGGTACAGTCACATGAAATGTCTTCATGGCAAGTGCAAAATCCCACCTTGGAGAGGAAGTGTATATGCTTTTATGAGGAGTTGGAGAGGTCAATCTCAAAAGTTAAAAAATAAACAAAACCTCACTAGGTAAAAAATACATAAATTGGATTAAAAACAGGGTTGTAATATATAACCCTTCACTTGTCATTTCAAACATTTTTGGTAACTTGAACTTAGAAGATGGGGGCAGCTATGAGTTCATCTATCCAAATATATATATATATATTTAAGATATTTTTCCAACTTCCACTGACTTTCTCTTTAAAAACTCTACATTATTGCAGAGATACACAAAATACCTATATGAATCAAGAACAAACATATTGGCCACTAATGTTTTGAACTTTGATCCTGTCGGGGCTTCTTTCCTGAAATAGATGGTGAGGTTTTCTAACCGGAGTGTTGGATGCTTAGGTCCTTCCTCAACCCACATTTCAATAAATGAATTCTTCAGATCAGAAAGAGGCGAGGCCAATTGAATCTAACCCAGCCATTCAGAACCATCTGCCCCAAGGAAGGCAGGCTCCACCCTTTGGACCATATTCATCTGAAGCAGCTGCGATTGAGTCTCTCTCTCCCCACTTCTCCTGGAAGCAGAAGTCTACTTATATTCAGAATTTCTTAGGCATTTGGCTGGCCAAGGCCAGTTGTGACTCGGCCCCCTGCCGCCATTCTTTGCACCTCAGGGACTTCCAATTAGGGTGTTATTAGGGTGTGGGGTGAGTAAGGGCTTTAGGTCCTAAAGCGAGGACTTAGTCTTCAGGGCCAGGTGAGTAAAGTGTGCGAGGGGTCTAGCCTTAGCTGAGGAGAGAAGGTTGAGGTAGTTGTAGTGGAAGCAGACAGCTGACTACAATTCTCACCTCGACTCCCCCGCCCAGAAGCTACCTCACTTGGAGCCACACCCTAGGGAATGGTTTTCCAACCATAGGACAGGTCCCCTCAGAGAGTCATGAAATTAATGTAGCTGGTCCTTACCAGCGTTAAAAGCAAAAATAAAAACAAACAAATGAACAAAATAAAACAACCACGAAAAAGAAATAGAACAGAAATGATCGGACTCCCCTACCCGGTATGGGTAAGTATTGTATCAAACTCCTGTTTCAGTTATTTATCTCTGAGTGTGTGTGTGAGTGTGTGTGTGAGTGCACGTGTTCACTGGTTTGAGATGTAATGTGGTTTTCTCAGCGTGAGTCACAGGCACACACGTCAAGGCTCCCAGGCCCCACCCTCGCTTCTCACTTCTCCTTTGACCTCCTCGTAGTCTCACGCTCTTCCCTTTCCCTGCCCAGCTTGGCCTCCTCATCAGTCACTTCAGACTGATTTTAAACACACTCATCCCCAAGGCCCTGTTCTGAATCCCCTCCAAGAGGCTGTTTTCCCTTGCTTCACCCAGGATCCCAAGTGCTAACAGATAAAATTGTACATGTTTCCATGTTGTCACCCCTCAACTTGTGACCTGTTCCTGGTCAGCCCCCTAGAAGCTGTGCGACCCGAGGTACGCTTCCTAACGCCAATGAGCTTCCCTTTCTCATCTGCCAGGTGGTGGTGGGATGGTCATGACACAGTGGGGTTGCCGTGAAGGAGGAAGGACATTTGTATACGTAGCGTGTTGTAGGTGCTCAGTATATGATGGTTCTCCAGTAAATGCATGCTTTTTATTTCTCCTCTTGCTTGACCTCTTGGTAGCATTTGACAATGCCGACCACACCCTCCTGTCTGAAGCCATCTCTACTCTCATCTCATTTTTTAAATTTGTTTTTTATTTTTTCTCATCTCATTTTTACTTCTCTGATTTCTCTGACTATCCTTGTCCAGTCAGCTTCTCTGATTGCCTTTTCTCTCTTCTCCCTGCAGTGTTGTGGTTCCCGGACTCAATCCTCAACCTACTCCCTTTTCACTTCTTCTAGGTGACTCCTCCACTCCATAGCTTTAGCCACCTCTTCCAACTTGCTGGTTCCCAAAACTTTATCTCCAGCCCAAACTTTATCTCGCCGATGAATCTGGACCTGTATATCCTGCACTGTGGTGGACATCTGTTTGGTCTTCCATGGGAACTTTGAACTTGCCATGCTCCTTCCTATGCATTCATCATCTCCGTCCTCTTCCTGCTCCAACTCCCATCTCAGTGAATGGAGTTGCCCAAGCTAGACACCTCACCTTCCTCCTTGACTCCTCCCTCTCTCTCACCTGTCATGGTCAGTTGGCTGGTTACTCTCTTTCCTGGGACCACTGCCTTGATGCACACCCTTATTTGCCCTTCCTGGACCTTAGCAAGAGCACAGTAGCTTCTTGATGTCAGTATCTCCCTCCAACAACCCATCATCCTCTAACTGATTGAGAAAATAACAACCTTTCTAAAACAGATCCCTTTATTTCATGTCCTCGATTAAAATTCTTCAATGGCTTCCCATCACCCATAAGATGGAGTCTAAAGCCCCTATCATGGCCTTCAGGATCGCCTCTGATAGTTTCCAACCTCCCCTCCCATCACTTTCCGACCTTCTCACTTCCATTCCTAACACCCTGATCCTACCCCTACCCACCCCTATGCTTCAGCCTTGCTAAGTGACTTTTTCTACTTGGAGATGCCATTTCCTTCCCACCTCTATGGCTCTTTGCATGCTGTTTCCCATTCCCAGTATGTTTCCTCTCTTCTGTGCCTCCCAGGCATTCCCACTGCTGGGAGACCAAAACCTGTGTGTGGACCCGAGGCCTTGTTTGTTGTGTATTATCAGGCTCCCCCTGTACATCGTGAGCTCTTCAAGGTCATGAAGACTATGTCATATTCTTGGAGTTTCCAGTGGCTTCCAGGGGCCTGGCATTTCCTGGGTACTCACTCAAAGTGTATTGAGTTGGGGGCAAGAGAAAAGAATGTCTGCACTTTGTGGGCTACTGAGCTTAAGGCAACTCTTCATCCATCTATGCTGTAACAACTGATGCTTCTGACTAATGAAATTTGAAGGGAGTGGTCAGTCCACATTCTTCTGTAGCCTGGAGATAATAACAACAACAATAATAAGATCTATGGGTGGATATAGAAAACAATCCAGCAAATGTGGCAGCCTGTTAAAAGTTGATGGATCTGAGTGTCTGGGTAGGGAGTGTGTTGGAGTTCTCAGTATCAGTTTTGTATTATTTTTGCCACTGTTCTGTAGGTTTGAAATTATTTAAAAATTAAAAAATAAAACAAACAAAAATCTAACATGTGACTGGGACCTCTGGTTCACCTCTCTCACAAATACCTGAGAACAAATTCTGAAGGACGATGTTGAAGGTTACCTTGCAAGTATGGAAGGAATCCAGGGATTTTAGAGAAATTACAAAGTGCAATGGATCCCTGCTGTCCAGGGACAAGGAAAGCAGCATTCACAGTTAGATTGGGTCTTAACCATATGAGTGACAACTTTGTCCTTCCCTTCCAGTAAATCACATTCACTCTGAAACCAGGCGTTCCAGATTCAATCTTTCATTGACTCCTTTGGCATTGGACTTCACCCTATGGACTAGAGGCCAGGTCTTTCATTTCTGAATATTTTTTTTTATCTCTGAGATTCACCCCTCTTGTCCCCACAATGCAAAAACGCCAGATGCTATAACACACACAGCCCTTTGTTCCAGGGCCCAACGTCTCCATGTCCACTTAGAACACGGTGCTATTCTCTTCCTCTCACCAGATGTCTTCATGTGACTCATTTTATTAACTCTTTGTTTTGAAATTATTTCAAACTTACCTTAGAACTGCACAAATCAAACAAAGAATTCCCTACACCTTTACCTCAGATTCTCCAGTGGTTAACATTTTGTCACATTGGCTTCCTCTCTCTTTCTCTCTCTCTCTTTCTGAACCATGTTCTGAATTTTTTACCCTTAATTTACCCTTGAGTACTTCAACTTATATATTTCCTAAGAACAAAGACATGTTCCTACATAACCACAGTACAGTGATCAAATTCAGGAAATTTAGCACCAACACAATGCTATTATTATCTAATGTAAAGACCATATTTAAATTTTGCCAGTCATCCCAGTAATGTCTTTTACAGCAGTTTTTTGCCTCCTCATCTGGAATCCAATCCAGGCTCATGCATGGCATTTAGTTGTCATGTCCCTTTAATCTGACACAATTCCTCAGCTGCTCTTTGTCTTTCATGGCATTGACATTTTTGAAGAATACAGACCAACTGTTTTGTAGAACTTCTCTTGATTTGGGTTTGCTTGATGTTTTTCCATGATTACAGTCAGATAATTTTTTGTAGGAATGCCACATAATGGATGTTTTGTCCTCCTTGGTGCCTCACGTCAGGAGGTACACCATGCCAATTTGTCCCCTTTATTGTTCACAACTTGGATTACTCGTCTCCGTGGTTGCCACCAGGTTTCTCCACTGTAAAGCTATCTTTTGTCCCTTTGTAATTAATAAGTAACCTATGATATGTTGTGACTCAAATATCTTATTCCTCATCACATTTTCACCCAATAGTTTTGGCATTTATTGATGAATCTTGCCTGAATCAATTATTTCTATGATATCACTAAAAAAGGTGAACTTACAACTCTACCATTCCTTCTAATGCGACTTATTTTCCTGTGTTCCACCTTATATGTATATGCCAATAAAAATGCATTTTAAAAGTTTATATGCTAACCATGTTAAAAATAAAAGTAGCCTATATATGAAGGCCTGTGGGCCTGTTCAGCTTGACTCAAGTCAACATTATAGTGGTGCTATGTTAAAAGGAACATTTCCCAAAGCCCTTTATGATGTGGCTGGTGTGGGCTTGTGCTGTCATTTCAACCTTTAAGAACCAGTTTAGGGCTTGTTTGCAACCAACATTCTCCCATGTTATGGCTGCGATTTGAAAGCAAACTCACAGAGTCAGAATCTAGGATATAGGTTACCAGGGGAGGGGGGGGGGGGGGTAGGGAATGGGGAGTTAAGGCTTAAAAGGTAGAGTTTCTATTTGGGGTGATGACAAAGTTTTGGTAATGGGAGGTGGTGATGGTAGCTCAACACTGTGAACCTAATTAACAGCACTGAATTATATATTTGAATACGGCTAAAAGGGGAAAATTTTAGATTGCACATATGTTACTAGAATAACAATTAAAAAAAAAATCCATGGAATGGATTACTAAGTATTGTGAATACTGAGTTAAACCATGGCCTATAGTTAATAGTACATTTATAAAAATGTGCTTTCCTGAATTGTAACAAATGTACCACAGTAATGCAGGGTGTTAATAATATAGGGTGGTATATGGGAACTCTGTGTTTTATGCATGATTTTTCTGTAAACCCACAACTTCCCTAATTACAAAAAAACTTTAAAAGGTAAAAAATAAAAATAAAAAACTAGAATACAGATCCATATGAGTAAATCACATTCAGTTCAGCCTACATCTTTAACATTAACTTTAATCAACTACAAATATTATTCAGAGTTCCCGTGATCTGCAGTTAAATTGCTTGCCATTAGTTCTACCTACGTGGTTATAGCAAAGGCTCGAGGTGTTGGGGGATGGGAGACAGGGAGCTGTGCCTGCTAGACAATGGATTTTTGCATTATAAGGAAACACTAAACACAGCTGAAATAATAGGGAGCTGCCTTCAGCACCCTCATTTCTACATCCGCACCACAGGAAAAAGCTTCTGCTCTTTCTCTGAGAACCACAGAGGAGCTTCTGAATTGCAAGTGGAACTTCAGTCGGCTGCCTGTGTTTCAAGGAGCCTTAAACAAACATCACCAGCTCTGGCCAAACACTCACTTCCCAACACTGGTAAGGAAAGAGGACTACAAAGGTCAAGAGCTTCAAGGAGGGAAGCGGCTGTGGCTCAATCAGTGGGGCTCCCGTTTACCATATGGGAGGCCCCGGGTTCGGTTCCCGGGGCCTCCTGGTGAAGGCAAGCCCGCCCGCACGGCGTGGTTAGCTGACCCAGCGAGCGCAAGCAGCAAGGGGGGGATAAATGAATAAATAAAATCTTTAAAAAAAAAAAAAAGAGCTTCAAGGATGTCTGGCCGTCTTCCATTTTCTACCTGGCAAAAATGTCTTCACCCAAGTACTGCTGTTTGCTGGTAACATTGTGCTCTAGCCTATCTGAGTCTTGAGGCTCGGGCTGACACAGCGTCATACCTGGAAGAGGACTCCCCCAAAGTCACTTCAAAGCCACCTGGCCATGTGTTTGTTATATAAACCAAGAAATAGTGCAGGATTGCAGTGGCGCACAGCTTCAAAGGAGGCGGAGTTTCCAAAATGTAAAAAATATAATCATAAAAATAAACACCTCTCTCCCTTCTTTGGGAGGGAGGGGGTAGCACTTGACCTTTTAAAAGATTTTTTTTTTAATTAGTGAAATTTTTTGGACACATAATATTTTTAGATAATTCAAATAGCAAGTCAATATGAAAAGATTTCCCTTTGCTCCCTTTGGGTAACTGTTTTTATTTGTTTCTGGTTTCACCTCCAATACTGATGCAAAAACAAATATATTTTTATCTTCCCCTCCCCTTTCTTACACCGTTGGTATCATAAGCCATCTTTCTAATCAATAATATTCTTAACCTATAAAAATTGTTATGAATAGTATGTGTTTGTTCATTCTTTTCAAATCAAACAATATAGAATGGACTAAAGGAAAAGAGAAAACTTCCCTAACCTCTGACTCATTTTCCAAAGGTAATAACTACTCTTATCAGGTTTGTGTGAATCATTGCAGATATTTTCTGACAGTGGTCAGAAAGAGCTCCTTGTGAAATTTTCCGGAATTTGAGAGTTAAACACAACCATTACTGAAATTTAAATTATACAAACTTCCAATGAAATAAATTATATTAAAAGGAAAGGGGGAAGCGGCTGTGGCTCAATCAGTGGGGCTCCCGGACCCAGCGAGCACAAGCAGCAAGGCGGGGATGAATGAATAGATAAATAAAATCTTTAAAAAAAAATAAAAAATAAAAGGAAAGGGAGGGGGGCGGTTGTAGCTCAGTGATTGAGCACCTACATCCCATGTCCGAGGTCCTGGGTTCAATCCCCGGTACTTCTTTAAAAAAAAAAAAAAAAAGTAAAGGGAATAAATACTCAAAACTCACCACTGTCTAATTATTTTTACTTCATTTTACTATCTTCTATGCTCTTGAGGTTATTTCCTTTGGTAAAAGAAAAACTTCATAAAATTGAAAAGCTCACAGCTTTACTGGGTGATTCCTGAGTAGGGCAGCACTCCATTCAGAAAGTAGAAAGGGGGAAGCGGCTGTGGCTCAATCAGTAGGGCTCCTGTTTACCATATGGGTTCGGTTCCCGGGGCCTCCTGGTGAAGGCAAGCCCGCCCGCACCGCGTGGTTAGCTGACCCAGCGAGCACAAGCAGCAAGGGGGGGATAAATGAATAAATAGATAAAATCTTTAAAAAAAAAAAAAAAAGAAAGAAAGTAGAAAGGAGCTCTGCAAAGGGGAAGCTCACGTAGAGTGAACATGAAAACAAGTGAGGAAATGTTCTCTTTGCCTGGTGTTAGGTTTTCATTTTACGTAGGGGGTTCTTACAAAATGGGGAGCAGAGCTACACTGATTAGTATGGTGTGCTTGTCCATTCTGATACACTGTTTCTACTGCACTGAAACTAGTTTTATCTTCTGGAAAAGCCCCTCTCGGAAAGGGGCCTTCTCCCAGTAATGCCCAATGTAGGCGGCCATTTTATTTTACTTGACACCATCTTTCATACCTGCATGGTGGAAATACTATGATATGGTGGCTACTGTGCATCTCTTCCCAACTCTCCCTGAGGCCATTGCTACTCTATTCCGACTCAAAAATACATTGCGGAATATAAAGATACAACTAAAATGCCAGCACAACCATTTTTAAATTTGAAGAAAGTTAGCATTAAGATGAATGACATAGCTTAATTAGGAAAAATATATTTGTTAACTTTCACGGATGTACAAATGTCTTTTCTCTTTTTTTTTCTTCCTAAATTTTATAATTCATAAAATTTGCCAGCTTAACCATTTTTAAGGGTACAATTTAGTTGTTAATTACATTTACAATGTTGTGTTACCATCAAACCGTTGGTTAGCAAAACTTTTTCATTGCCTCAAAGAGAAACCCTGTACCCATTAAGCAATAACTCCCCATTCCCACCTCCCTTCCCTTGGTAAGCTCTAATCTACTTCCTGTCTCTATGAATTTGCATACAAGTGGAATCATACAATACCTGTCCTTTTGCGTCTGGCTTATTTCACTCAGCGTAATGTTTTCAAGATTCGTCCATCTTGTAGTACATATCGGAACGTCATTCCTTTTTATGACGGAGTAATAGTCTCTTTAAGAATTCATAAATGCTGCTATGAACATGGGTGTGCAAGTATGTGTTTGAGTCCTGGTTTTCCCTTCTTTTGCATATATACCTAGGAATAGAATTGCTGGGTCATATGGTAATTTTATGTTTAACTTTTTTGAAGGACTCCTTCCTTTTTTATCCAAATGTCCAAGTAGACAAGACCTGTCCTCCTCCCTTAGCCTGGAAAGTCTCCTCTCTCATCAATCTGTCACTTTTTTAGTTGTCAGTCCAGCATCTCCCATTGTCCAGAATTTTCCTGCCTCTCTTCCCCCTCACCTTTTTCTCTGGCTTTACTTCTTCCAACTCTTTCTCCAAGGAGCTAACCTTGACCTCACACTCTTCATCTATACTTTTCCTTTCCCCAGTGCTTCAGTGAGTTTCTCTAACCTGGTGACTTCTATGACTCCCTTAGACTCCATATGACTCTCTCTCTCTTTATTTATCTATTTATTTATTGTTTTTTATTTTTTTAAAGATACTTAGATGACATAAATGTTATGCAAAAAATATAGGGATTCCCATATGCCCCACTCCCCACACCTCCCACACCCTCCCACATAAACATCCTTCATTAGTGTGGCACATTTATTGCAATTGATAAATGCATCCTGGGGCTTTGCCATTAAGCATGGACCAGAGTTCACATTGTGGTCTACACTCTCTCCCACACAGTACTGCATGTTATATGATGATATAAAATGGCTTATATCTGTCGCTGCAGCATCACTCAGGGTGATTCCCAAGTCCCAAAAAAGCCCCTGTATTACAACTGTTTTTCCCTCTCCCTGCCCTCAGAGCCTCCAGTGGCCCCTGGCTCCACATTAATGTTGTAATTTCTTCCATTGCTAGAATCACAATATGTCTATAGTAGAATACCAGTAAGCCCACTCTAGTCCATAGCTCTTCCCCCAATCTCAAGGATTCTGGGATGGTGACCGTCCACTCCACCTCCAATTGAGAGGGGGCTTATATCCCATGGGGAAGATGGATGGGACTATCCTGCCTGCAGCTGCAGACTCTCTCCATTCCCTGGGACGGCCGTTGTCCATCATTAACTCCCCACCAGTTATCCTGGGTGAGTCCAATGAGCTGTAGAGTAGGTGTTGCAACTCTGCTGAGGTTCAGGGCCCAGCTGGCACATGGACATCCCAAAAACTCAAGTCTCTGGACGTACACCTCCAAACTGCAGCACCAAGTATAGGTTTAAATAGAAGGGACAGATGAACCATGTGCAGGGAAGACATAATTGAGTCCAACTCTGTTACTTTTAGGAGCACAAACTCCAAAGTAGTGCCCACTGGCAAGGCACCAAACTCCGGAGCTATCTGCCCTGACCATAGGACCTGGGTGTCTCCAGAGCCCTCAGGAGCCCCACTATTTGGGGTAGTATCCACTTTGGCAGTCTATGCGGTCCTGCTGAGATGTGCGTAAGCGTTACCTCTGGGATGACCTCCCATCTCTCTCTCTGGGGCTCCATTTAGCTAGACATCTTCACATGGTTGTTGCTTAAAGTCATCCTGTCTTCAAAACCTGCCCTCCCAACTTGGCCAATGGAATTGTAGTAGTAGAAAAACCCAGTATAGCTTAAATATTGAGGCATTGTACTGAACCTTTGTAACCAAGGGTTAAGAATTATATAGATGCCTTTATATTATTTTTAAAAATAGCAAAAGGTTAATATCTGAAATTGCTAAAACTGCCTGGGTTTAGCCTAGACCTGCTATTATGATGATCATTCTAAACAGGTCTCATCTCTGTTTATGGTTATGTGAAATTTAGCTTCTCCCTTGTGTGTAACCACTCCACCCTCCTGCTTGATATCCATATGGAAATCCTTGTAACTGACCTCTACTCTGTACTTTCCTACCCCAGAATCTTGATCTCTGATAATGATTATAATCTTGTAACTCACCATGGTTTGATACCCACCCCACCATATTCAACCCTTTAATGCTTATCAGTGAAGGAACCTGAATCCACCTCCACCCCAATTATTCATTAGCATCCCGATGGTATAAAATATTAGAATTTCTGCAGTTAGGAGAGGCTGATTTGAGATTGTACATCTCCGATCTCCCACCGGTGAATAAATCCTCTTTTCCTTCCTAGCCTGGTTCAGTGTGTCTCTCTATTCTGCCGTGCGAGCAAACAAATCCAGCCCAGGACCACCCCGGCCCCTCTTCAGAATCGCTATTGTTCTAGTTACATGACTAGTCAACTACCCCCTCTTCTTCACCACCCATCTCCAATTAGCCACCAGCACTGGGGAATCTAATCCAAATACCCTGATCTATAAGCTCCAATGCTGTCTTGGGGTTCAGGCTCTCTCTCCTCTCTTTAAAGTCCTTTTCTCCCTATATGCCCCCATCCACATCCAAGTTATGTTACAAGGCCCAAGTCATTTCACACCTTCCAAGAAGTCTCCCTAGATCCCCATTCAGAATGAATGCTGTCCTCCCTCACACCCGCCACATTCTGCTGGCCCCTCTATGATGGCCTGGGGCCCATACCACACTACAGTAGCATATTTAGCTAGAAAATCTATTTCCTCCCACCAGATTGGATGCTTCTGGATGACAGGGACAGAATGGCTCCTACAGCTCTGTAGAGTATGTGCTGGAGAAATGGAAGTTGAAATAACACACACAAACCCTTTTGTTTTTTAAGGAGGTACCCGGACCTTGTCTTGGAAAGCAGGGACTCAACCATTTGAGCTATATCCACTCCCCCAAACTCTTTTAATTGAACACCAAGTATTTAACCCAGGTTTGTTTTCATGATTGACTACACATTTCCTGCTATTGCATAGACCAACTGTTTACATATTAAGGACCTGCCTTCCAACAGTAGTAGCATATGTTAGGCTGTTTATTGTATAATGCAGCTAAAATCAAGGTTTAGGTTTGACATGGATTTGTTAATTCTGGTTGATTCCATAGCTGAATCTTGGCCCTATTTTGTCTAGGGAGACCTTGTGCAGATGCGTAGTGTTTGAGTCAGGGTGGTGAAATACTCACTGTGGCTTTCTACACCCCCCAGAAAATAACTGAAAGCACATATTCTCCTGAAGGCGAGCCAGCAGTGATGTCTTTCCATACAAAGACCTGCTTGGTTATAATTAAAACTTCCATTTGACTATTAAAATTAAAGAACAGCTTGCTATAAATTAAGGTAGCAATATTAAAGCCTCTGGGAATAAGTCTAAAACTCTCTGTAATTAGAAAGTTACAAAATTTGAGGAACACTTCTTATTTTCAGCACTGAGGTCTCACTTTGCAAGGAAGCCGGTATTTTATAAATTGCAGCACCTCCTGGGCCGAGGACAAATTTTGGTTCTTGCCCAGCATTGTTGCCTGAAATCTTATGCCCTTTATGAACTGAGTTATGAGTCGGGAGACTGATTTCTTATCTGGACTGGATATGTGAGAATCCGGGTGGTCTAAAGCATGTCACGGCCTTTCTATATTTCTGTATTTCTATTTATACTTCTATATTTCCGTATTTCTATAGCTAGATGTTGGGCTATTAACCTTACATAACTCTTCCAGTTCAAAACGGTTGGAAGTTCTATTGTTATAATGGAAATAATACTCCCTAACACCACCTCTCCTGAACAACTGAAAGTATTAGTTGTCTTTGGGTGGTGGGTTTGGGAATTAGTCGCTAGTATAGTCTTCATACTAGCAACATGCCTATATTTTCCAACCATATATATGTGTTCATGTATCACTCTCATATGCTGAAAACCAAAGTAGAAAACCATATTTGAAAATACAACAAGGACATATACTAACAGATTGCTTGTTAAGACTTACTGAGTTAAACATTGTGGTCACGTGGGTTTCAAGCCCTCACGTTAATGAGAATTTTGCTGGGACAATCTGAAAGTCGAACTTGGCCTTCACTCCATTTCCTCTCTGTCTTTTTCCATTTGCCACTCTTAATATTTGTACTTTCTCTTTATAGAGCTTACTTCTCAGTTTTTATCCCCCCCTTTTTTTTCCATTGGATTAATATAAACACTGAGCCTTAAAAAGAACACTCCTCATGGCAGATATCTCCGGAGAGCTTATATTTACTTTAAACTAAATTCTTGCCAGACCGCTCAAGTAGATACCCTGAGTTTTCAGGCTCCATCAACAACATGGTGGATACAATGGCATAAGAATGGTGTCACCAGGCAAAGCCTCAACGGCCCATCAGGACAACACAAAATCATAGGAACATTTTTCTATCTAGTTTTGGGACCCTGAGAAATGGGATTGCCACCTTTCACATTTCTCATTGGCTAATGAGCTGCCTTTCTAAGAACGTGCAGACACTGGTGATGTCTTTTCAGTTTAGGCATGTTTGTTTTACAGCATAATCCCAGCATGACCCTATAGTCAGCTGTATCTGAGCCTAAGCCTCTGTATATCATGTTTAAAGCAGTGGATGAGAACATGGAAAAACAGGATGGCTGAGTTTGCCAATAACTACCTTAAATTGACAGAGCTATGGATATGGCTGGGTCATTTCTATTCTGATTATCCACATGGCCCATTTTTCATACATACTGCCTTGTGTATGTCAAACAGTGTAAAGGACTCTATGGTAATTTTTTTTTTTTTTTTACCGGGAGGTACTGGGGATCGAACCCTGGTCTCTCCATATGGTAGACGGACGCCGAACCTCTTGAGCCACATCCGTTTCCCTATGGTAATTTTAATTGACTATCGGGGTCTTGATATGTAATCACCATAAGGTTCAGTCCAGCTTATTGCATTTCTTGTGTAGAATGAAATGTACATACTTGAATATTTGGCATGATTTGTGAACCTGACCACTGTAAAGGCATTTTTTGCTTATTTAATCCATATCTATAAATTTCCTGCTACTTTTTCATCCATACAAATTTTTCATTCTGAAAAGACAAAAGTCTTTTACAATGATTAATTCACGAACTCTGATAACATCTCCCTATAGATTGGGTGTCTGCAATCTGTGGCCTGAAGGCCAAATATGGCCAGCTATCTCTTTTTCTCCAGCCCCTGAGCTAAGAATGGTTTTTACATTTTTAAATGATTGAGAGAAAAAAAATGAAAAGAATAATAATATTTCATGGCATGTAAAAACTATATTAAATTCAAATCGCAGTGTCCATAAATGACGTTTTCTTGCAATACAGCCACACTCGTTCATTTATGAATTGTCTGGGGTGACCTTTGAGCAACCATGGCAAAGTTGAACAGCTGCAACAGAGAGTACACGGCCTGCAAGGCTGAAAATGTTTACTCTTTGGCTTGTTACAGAAAAAGTTGGCTGACCCTGGTATAGACAAAGCTATTTTCAGAAGGAGAATTGAAGCAGAGCCCGAAATGTGTAGAAACATACAAATTACTATAGCATATTGTCATGGCACATAAACCTAACTTCTTATGCAATATAATTTCCAATGGAGCATCTTGTAAAAGGAGGGAAAATAAAAACTGGAGATTAAAGTAAAAAACAAACAAACAACAACAAATAACAACCAAACAAATAAACAAAAAACAAGTATCGAAAATCCAAACTTTGCATAGTGGGAGAGGGAGAAGAATAGAGCATCAAGATTGAAGGCATATTTTCCGTGTTGCCAAAATGAGCCTTTCTGGGATAGCAGGTGTCTCTTTCTGAAAGCAGAGCTGTGCAACTGGTAGGCAACCACAAAACCCTTTCTGATTGACTGCTGAATGGATGGACACCCAGCTTGGATTCTGATCTGAGTAGGAAATCAGATCAGAAATCAGATTAGGACTTTGGTGGTCCTGTGGAAAGGCTGAGTATATATCCCTCCCCTATTGGCCGTCTAGAGGTGCCACAATCAGGTTCTCAAAAAGCCAGGTCCTGGGTCCAGTTCCTGGGGCCTTCTAAAGAAGATGAGCAGATGCTGCAACCAGCAGGCGCCACAACTGCTGCAACCAGCAGATGCCACAACAAGCAGATGCCACAACGAGCAGGCGCCACAATGAGCAGAGGCCGCAACGAGCAGATGCTGCAATGAGCAGACACCACAACCAGCAGATGATGCAATGAGCAGATGACACTACTAGCAGAT
The DNA here is from genome assembly GCA_026826555.1 of Tolypeutes matacus. Classification (NCBI taxonomy): domain Eukaryota; kingdom Metazoa; phylum Chordata; class Mammalia; order Cingulata; family Chlamyphoridae; genus Tolypeutes; species Tolypeutes matacus. The sequence continues at coordinate 2,576,282 of JAKSZT010053860.1, read as the reverse complement.
GACGCAGCCAGCGGGGCGTGGATGTGGCTCAGGCAGTTGGGTACTCGCCTCCTACGTGGGAGGTCTGGAGTTTGGTTCCCAGTGCCTCCTAGAGAAGATGAGCAGACACAGCAAGCAGATAAAGAGCAGGCAGACGAGGGAGCCATCTTGGGGGGAGGGGGGAATTTTTTTAAAAAAATCTTAAAAAAAACAAAACTGTAAACTGGAGCTCATTCTAGAACCTATCTCT